>JANJGK010000001.1:92840628-92863128 GCA_039081455.1 Macrobrachium rosenbergii
TTTCTGTGTTTTTGCATTCAACTCAATGTGAGACGTAGGAAGAGCATTTTAAAAGTTATGAAACTACCTATTCTTTTAACGATGTAAAGAGACTTGTCTTTATGCAGAATTTTGTCTCTTCATACGACGCTCACACATATACTTCCATAAAGGAGTGCTGATTCAACAGTCTACTTCTGTATTCATGCCTCGGCTTCCATTGAAAATTCAAGTTTCTTTAAAATTTGCTTGCACTCAACCTCCTATCTTTCTTGATTCACCCACTTTGACCCTTTTTCCTCATCCTACCATCATTTGATATATCTATTACCAAACACCTTTCGGTAAAAACTATTGTTAATCCCCCACCCTCCAATTAACGTTCACAACTCTCTCTTCCTCTTTACACTTACCATCAAAACCTTATTCTCGCTCTCATTTACTCGCAATTTTCATCTCTTACAATTACAAATTCTTTCACTAGTTTCTCGTCATTAGAACTGCATCACCTGCAAATACCCATTTCACAATCCTAGAAACATTTTCTTAGCCAGCACCTTTTACCAGCGTTTTGTAGCATTTCTCCGACTTCTCACACATTCCATCCATAAATATGTTGAATGGCCATGGAGCCACAACCCATCCTTGTCTCAGATCCACTTTACACCGAGCCACTTAATCTATTGTCTAAATATTTTAACACGCACTTCTATTCCTTCATAAAATCTTTCATGCTCTCAGCAACTTATTCTCTGTACCATATGCTCGCAGCACCTTCAGTCTCCTTCTCTATTGTTATCACAAGCTTTTTCTAGGTCTCTTTATGCCACATACTTTTTATTTTACTTGCAAACATTCTCATTATAGTTTATTGAAAACAAATTTTATCGGCACTCCATCTGCCTTATATAAATCCACACTGTACTTCCCCTATCAGTACCTCTGTCATCCTATTAACTTCTTTAAGAAAATCCACTGAATCACCTTCCCTGCTATACTCAGTGACGATATTCCCCTGTAACTCCTTTGACAAATCCACACTGTTCTATCCCTATCAGTACTTCAGTCCTCTTATTTCCTCAATCAAAATCCACTCAAACACAGCCCTTGGTATATTTAGTAATTTTATGTCCTATAATTCCCTTCATCACATTCACCTATACAGTATATACAACATAATACTTATTCCTCTTACCCCTTTCTTATATATATATATATATATATATATATATATATATATATATATATTTATATATATATATATATTTATATATATATATATATATATGTAAATATATATATATATATATATATATATATATATATATATTCTTAACTAACCATAGTCAGCTACTTCATTACACTCACCAAATTATCGCAGTATCTCACTTACAATCTCATCCCATCAATTCACTGTGTCTTTCCAAACTTCAGCTTCGTAACTGACCTCCTTACATCTTTGCCTGTCCCTTCTCCACCATTTGCAAACTTACATGAACCCTTAACATTTTTCACCATTTAGTTCCGCCTATCTTCTATCTTCCACACTAACCGCACCTTTCAATGGTCACTCCAGCGCGCCAAAAGCCGCATTCATTTCAGACATTTTTCCATTTGCATCTTTTAATCCCAGATCCATTTGTTCATTAACCTTTCTACAATTGCTTCCTCTTGAATAACTTTCTCCCAACTTTCGTGTTCACCTCCTACACTTTTTATTACTTGTCTTCTTCTCTCATGCTCATATTTGCACATGATCAACGTTGTCATGCAACTGCTTCTCAAATAACCTCGCTAAAGCTTTCATTTCCTCACCTCACCCCATACCACACACATAAATACCATGATCAGAATGGTTAGAAAATAAAACTAAGGTCACATATGAATAAACGTTAACAGCCTCTGTGAAATTCTTCCATCATGACGGTCCTGTGCTCTATCTTCCACAAATCTCCAATCATCTCCAGCCTACTTTTTGACAGTTCTCATCCATGCAATTCTCTATTTCAGCTAGCACTCTGCTGGCCGCGAGTTCGAATCTCCGACCGGCCAATGAAGAACAAAAGGAATTTATTTCTGGTGATAGGAATTCATTTCTCGCTATAATGTGGTTCGGATTCCACAATAAGTTGTAGGTCCCGTTGCTAGGTAACCAATTGATTCTTAGCCACGTAAAATAAATCTAATCCTTCGGGCTAGCCCTAGAGAGCTGTTAATCAGCTCAGTGGTCTGGTTAAACTAAAGTATACTTACCCCTTTTTTTTTTTTAACCTACCTGACACTAACACGTACTATTTTCCCAGGGGTTGAGCAAATGATATGACGATAGCTTATCCCTCTCCCTCCCTTTAGTCATTATCTCATATACATAAGAAAATTCCGTATTTTCCTTATATTATCACGTCTAACTCTTCTTGCAATCTGACTCCTAACATTCTTCTTAATAAGTTGTTCTCAAATCGACAACAACTTTCAGATATAGGTTCACTGTCATACCATGATTCATGTCCGTATATCAATACATTTCGCAGCAGACTTCTTTCGTATGTAGTTTCAATCAATATGATTTCCAAATATTATTCAGCTTACCCTTTTTTTTGTTTGTCTTTTTTAATGTTTCTCCAAATTCCCATTCAGGAGAACGTGCACTGGATATCACTGTTATGTAGGAAAGGTTCAACCTCATTAATCTTTTCTTAATATAATGTTATTCCGTCCCTTTGGCTAAACTCTGTCCTCATCTGTCAATAAATAATTTTGAGTCCCATCTCTCCTGATATACTATGTTGTTTTCTGTTATGCAAGCTTTAAAAATCTCATGGCGTTTTGCTGAATAAAACAGCATCTTCTGCATATTCTAAGTTTGTTCAGTTTTTTATCGCTACTCCAGTCTAAACATTCTTTTCCATTTCCAACGATTTTTTCGTTATAAATCTACGAGAAAGGCAACGAGCAAGGGTCATATACATACATATATATATATATGTATATGTAAGTATATATATATATATATATATATATATATATATATATATATATATATATATATATATATGTGTGTGTGTGTGTGTGTGTATATATATATTATAAATATATAAATCATTTATAAATATATACATATATCTATTATATATATAATATATATATGTATATATATATACATATATACACACACACACATATATATATATATATATATATATATATATATATATATATATATATATATATATATATATATATATATATACTTATGCTGCATCAATTCTTTGTAAATACTAGTTACTTCACATTTCATTACTTCACATTTCAAACTGTGTTAATTATATTGCGTGATTGAATTCATAAACACATTTCAAAGTGGCAAGCATAATAATGTCATTAACTGACAGTGTTGGTCATTTCAACTAGTTGAATTTATCACCGAGATACAGAGATAATTGACTTCATAAGTAATAATAAAATACAACGTAAATGTGCACCGTTTCGCAATATACAAAGATATTTCACTCATCGTTATACTAACACTTTGTTATGTATTTCTCTTTCTTATAGAGGGTGATAAAACTTAATAGCTGGTCACGAATAACGAATATATTAGTTGTTCTCTAAGTACTTAAGGTTTTTATATAATCCAATATGAAGTCTTAAAATGTAGCGCTAGAAATTCTGAAACCCGCTTCAAAAATGGTTACATCCCTCTTGATTTATTTTGTGTGATTTTCGATGTAAATACAATACATTCCAAACTTAACCTTCGGAAGAGAAGGACTCTGTCTTCCGGTCTGATTTATCTTCGCAATTTTTGGTTTAGTTATGTCTGCATTGTAAACAAGTACTACATACAGATGTATTTTTTATTATCTCATAAACAATATTCTCGAGAATATGTTTACCTCCACATATATGCATGAGAGAGAGAGAGAGAGAGAGAGAGAGAGAGAGAGAGAGAGAGAGAGAGAGAGAGAGAGAGAGAGAGAGAGAGAGAGGTAATTATAAAAATGATGGCGACTGCAAAACAAAGCAATAACACAGAACCAGGGGTTAACGACCGCCTTCAGGCATGCTTGTGAGGAGTGGACTTGGCGTACTTGGAAAAAAATAAAGCGGCGGCTTATTTGTTTTTTCCTCATGAAACTTGTACAGTACTTTTGATAATCCGAAATGAAAATTGCAACTAGTACCAACGGAATCCTAAAGTTTTAAATCTGGATGAGTAATTTCTCGCAAACTTCGCAATTTTAAACCTTTTAAACTGTCAGTACATGTACTGTATTTTCATTCAGGACCGAACATCGAGGTTAGAATCGTTAGGTAATGACCTCGTGGAGTTTTTAAGGCCTGAATTATAATAAATGGACAGCACTGGAATGGCAAACTCAGCGGGTTTAACACAAGCAGAAAATTCAAGGAAAGCCATATTTATTACTATATATTAAAAAAGAACACCAAATGGACTGCGTAGGAATAAGAGTAAAAGTAATCTAAATGCACTTTTTCATGAGGATGGGGTGATGATATGTGAAAAGCTACAGGACTCCCTCCTCTGAAATTAACTGAAACAATGAATGCAAAATGATTTTTTAAATCCAACGTAAGTGACAGAAACAACACCTACACAACAGCAAAAAAGCCCGTATGGAATTACGAAATAAACATTTGGAAAAGTGTGTAATATTTAATAAAACCGAAAAAAAATCATCATAAGTAGCTTTTTAAATAAATCTCAGTGTAACATTTCAATAAGAGTACAGGGAGACACTGCACGAAATTGCCATTACGTTTACTTGTACCAATTTAATAAAAATTAATTCTGCTACTTGTAGTCCTTTTTAATACAAGGATAAATAATTATCCCAAACTGAGAATAAATAAAGGAATGTATATACCGTAGGAGCTTGAAATTACACGAATAAAAAATAAGTGTATACATATCTTATAGCCAATGTAGCACGAATGAACGCGTGCTTGAGAGTATCATAAAATTCACGTAAGAAGGTGAGTGAAAACTGGGACTTTGAAAAAGTACTTTCGCAGTTTATTCTACATTTTCAAACTACGAAAGTACTTGTTCAAAGTCTCGGATATCACTCACCTTCTTACGTGGATTTTACGATATATCTTATAGATAAAATGGTAGTATTACTTCAATCGAGATGAATTTCAATGAGAAAAATACTTAAAGGGTTTCTTTCACACCACGATGAAAGTATAGTCTGGTACACTTTTGCTGAAACCAATTACTGTAATCTGAAGTTCAATGAGGATTTAAACGCTAAAAGGCTTCTGATCCCAAACGTCGGATTAACATTTACCATCTTTTCTATCGTTTACTGATTAATAATATAAATGGCATGACTTCAATATTTTCCTGAAACACCAAAAACAGCAATGTCTTTAATGTTATTCAAAATTATGTTTTACCGAACAGTAAATTGATTACATCTTTGTAGCTTAATGTTTGTGTATATAAAATGTCACTGTCAAGTGATAAATATTAGAATACATACACACACATATATATATGTATATATATGTATATAAACTATATGTATATGTATATATTTACATGTATAAAAACAATAGGAACATCGAGAAAAATCTGAATTTTCTTTACGAAATATATCAAGCCCACGTTGGTCATTAATAGTGAAAATGTTTGGAATAACCGTATGAAAGTCCTGCCCCCCCCCCCCCCTTTTTTTTTAGCGCAGAGCCATGCCTAACGAAATTTTACAATTGAGGGTGAAAAATGACTGAAGAGACTACAGTAGTTATCAAGTGAGAAAATAAAAATATGTTACACGAAGTCCAAAATATAACAGAAACGAGGACGAAAATTTTGGGATGAGAGGCAAGTAATTTTTTTTTTCTCTGGCATACCAAAAGCTATACTAAATTCTCAAAAAAAATAAATAACTGAATGTTCTGACAACTCTCCGACGTCAGGAGACCTATCCGAAAACTCACTGTCAAGATTGATGATACATGCCATTGCAAGACGAGTGGAAACACTCCACACAGAGAAGAATGAAAGAGAGATCACGAAAAGATCGGATGAAGCTTTGGTGAGAAGTCCCATCTATTACGCGACAGTATTTGACTCCTGAAGTAGAAGTTTCTTTCTCAAGTAGAAGCCTCTCTCTCACGAAGCCGAGTAGCAAATGTCATATTACAAAGCAAGAGTGCTGTTTGTTTTTCATGTACGAAATTGTATTAAAATACAACATTCTTTCAAATATATAGATAAAATTTTGGTGTATAATGGCCAACTCAAGAAAATTTTAACCTATGTGAAGAAAGTGTTACGGTTTTATCGCATTTCAACATTTGCACGTCAGGAAGTTTAGTTTGCTACAAAAATATGCTGCCTGAGCAAATGTCTTCTTCCGGGTTTTCATGTGCTTTCCCTTCAAACTCTGAACCAAAAGGATCCTAATTCTTAGCTCCACTGGCATGATAACCAACGCTTAGTTATTCATGGAAACTATTAAGTCTGACAAACAAGAGGGGACGTCTCATGGGCCAAATGAGAGCCGACGGGAGGGCCTCTAAAACAAAACTTGACAAGAAGAAAATGAGTTCCTCCTGAGATTAAATGAACCAAGAAACTCAAACATAATGGACTGAAATGATGCGCTCGAAAATCAAATACTCTGAATTTACGTATCTCCTAAAAAACAAGCATTTTCAAAAGACATTATTCATATATTAATAAAGCTGTCACATTGCCTATGACCCCAGTGGCGCCTGTAACAGAGCAGCTGTATGAAGGTCAGTCATCAAGGAAATGAGCCAACTGTCCATTATGTCGTCAGAGGAGCAGTAAAGTCAGCCATTAGGAGAATATGCCAGCTATCTATAATGTCTTCGAGCTCTCAAATATTTCTCCGAGGTGCTAATGCTGGGGAGAATCTCGAAAAGAGAATCCGAAATATGAAATTTTACGTATTTCAAACAGTTACATTTTCTCAAAGAAATCAAGATGCTTCCGGACTATGAGCATTGGAGATGGAAATCCACATTATGAAATTCATAAAATTATATATATAATATATATAAGTATACATATATATGTATATTTGCATTTTCATATATATATATATATATATATATATATATATATATATATAATTATACATATATTCACATATACGCGCATATACTTCCTGAAGCGGATTAAGTCTTGACACAAAGGAATTTTGGTCTTCGTTTGATCAAACAACTATGCACATTAAATTAAAAACATTTTTACAGAAAATGTAATGCAGGCTAACAGAAGACAGCCAAAACCCTTAGAAACTGTACAGAGTCCACAATGTTATCGTAACATAATATTAATAATAATAATAATAATAAACATTTATCGTTCACTGCTTTTGCCTCCGTGAAGAATAAGAAAACAAATACAAAAAAGTTAAGTATATCTAGTTTAACCAGACCACTGAGCTGATTAACAGCTCTCCTAGGGCTGGCCCGAAGGATTCGATTTATTTTACGTGGCTAAGAACCAACTGGTTACCTAGCAACGGGACCTACAGCTTAGTGTGGAATCCGAATCACATTATGACGAGAACTGAATTTCTATCACCGGAAATAAATTCCTCTTATTCTTCATTGGTCGGTCGGAGAGTCGAACGCTTGGCCAACAGCGT
The DNA here is from genome assembly GCA_039081455.1 of Macrobrachium rosenbergii. Classification (NCBI taxonomy): domain Eukaryota; kingdom Metazoa; phylum Arthropoda; class Malacostraca; order Decapoda; family Palaemonidae; genus Macrobrachium; species Macrobrachium rosenbergii. The sequence continues at coordinate 92,848,263 of JANJGK010000001.1, forward strand.
GCTAGCCGGGAGCTCTACCGACCCCTCCAATGAAGAACTGATGCTATAAGGCGTGATAATACTAGTAATGAAATGCTGTGTATATCCTATCTCAGCACAGGCTCCTAATCTGCGAAAGATGTGGAATCAATGCACAACTGTCTCCGAGCTTCGGGACAGTACGTGGCGTCTTTCATCAGGTCTTGCCGTCTCGACCCTGTTGTATATTACCCTCATTTTCGATGGTACTGTATAAAAATGAACAGAGCGCATTGTGATTACAATGATAAATACCATCGGGATACAAAAAGTGTCATTAGTAATAATAATAAGAATTGTATGATATACAGGTGACAAGATTCACACTGATGATGAAAACTGATTCACAATCCTTCCGAATTAGAAACCAAATCTTAGCAACAACTGTGGTAACGGTAGCACTCGTTACTGAAGAAAAAACTGACATTACATAAAGAAATCCTGAGAACATAAAAAAAAAAGAGCAAACCCGTCAAACGACGCTGTTTCATAACAAACAACCACAGGGCTTTCGAAAAAAATTGTGACCATTGGAGAAATGATACGAACCAGTCACGGAAAGAGGTGGTTTTATAGACAGTGAGCGAGACACGAAAATTTCATCTCTGAGACTTACAGACAAAAGTGTTCTTTTGGCAAGATACGGCTCTCGTATGAAAGAACACAAAAACGAGTCTCATTCTAACCACTTCAGTAAAACGAAAAGAAGAAAGAAGATAAGCCAAGAGCGGACACGAGCTAAAAAAAAATAATGAGAAGCTCGAGAAAGAAAAAACTATCCTTATCTTTTCCCCTTGTGTTTATGTGATTTTACCTTTTCCAGCTTCCAAAGATAATAAGAAATCAAAACGACGGAGAAGGAAGAAGATGACAGGCTAAGAAGGAAGAGAGAGAGAGAGAGAGAGAGAGAGAGAGAGAGAGAGAGAACGCTCATTCGTAGTTGGTTATTATTTTTCCCTAGGATGGCAACAGTAAAGAAGGTAGTTATGTGACGAACGTGTTGGAAGGCATCCAAAAAATGCTATGTTACTGAGATGCTTCTTGGTATGAGATGCACAAAAATACAATTTTTCTTCTATCTATTTTTTTCAACAGTAGCACAGTTTTCACGTTCTTTGCTGGTCTGATGTAAGCTATTACCTAAAACATCAAGAACTGTCAGCACAAATAATATATTAGCAAATAATCAACGATAATTCATTTTGTGACATGAAATGTATACATTTTATGTTACTGTACAGGGCATAAGTGAAATACTCCTTTTTATAAGTTATCCTCACCTGTTTGTCATATTCCCTCAATCTGGTCAGGTTTAAAATACATCACGTGAAACAAAAATAAATTTTCACGCATAATAATAATAATAATAATAATAATAATAATAATAATAATAATAATAATAATAATAATAATAATTTCTACTTGCAAATCACATGACACCTGATATGCAATAAATTTACGTAACGCAAACATGAAAAATAAAAATTTCGTGATTTGGTTTTTCGATTTCTGCTGTAGATAATTAACCGTTTAATAGTTAAAAGGTCAAGAAATTGAACCTGTATGGAAGCCAAAAACAAAAGGACTCGAAGCTGAGATGAGCATTACATAAATATGCAGTCAAAGTCACCTTGGTACACATCTGGGTTTCCAATCAGTGAAAACCCAAGAACCGCGACACTCTATTTATATCAGGAAGTTCCTCGTTGGGTGAGTCGGTAGAGTTGTCGGCTAGCACTCTGCTAGGCCCGAGTTCGCGTCTCCGGCCGGCCAATGAAGAATTAGAGGAATTTATTTCTGGTGATAGAAATTCATTTCTCGGTATAATGTGGTTCGGATTCCACAATAAGCTGTAGGTCCCGTTGCTATGTAACCAGTTGGTTCTTAGCCACGTAAAATAAACCGAATCCTTCGGGTCAGCCCTAGGAGAGCTGTTAATCAGCTCAGTGGTCTGGTTAAACTAAGGTATACTTAACTTTTTTACTTATATCAGGTACCTCAGTCCCTGCTATGGTTGACAAAAGAACAGTGAGACTTGATGGGCCATACCCAAATCGCTAAGTTTTGCTCGGGAATCGAACTCTAGCCCTTTATTTCTTGAAGCGAGTATTATTGCCACTTAACCACAAGTGTGTGTGTGTGTGTGTGTTTAAATGGTACTATGGTCAAAAATCATTTCTGATAAGCCTTATTCAAACATCCTATCGTATATCTGAAATGAAATTCGACGGCTTTTAACACTTATCTTTAAGTTAAGAAAACAATTCAATTTCTTTAAGCTTGTCATCATGAAATTTTTGCCATGTCTATGAAAGACAAAACAATGTATATTGCCTTCCCACGTCTTATATCATAAAACTAATCATGTTATGCTCAAACCAATTTAGTTTTATACGTAATACTTGATTCTAACTTTTCCTGGAATCATAGAAAACTACACTGATGTGGCTGAATCATCCGTAAAAATTATATCGTATTCCGTCTCTCTCCTTGCGCATATGCACGCGCGCGCGGGTGTGTGTGTGTGTGTGTGTGTGTGTGTGTGTGTGTGTGTGTGTGTGTGTGTGTGTGTGTGTGTGTGCAAGCGTATGCTTCTCTCTCTCTCTCTCTCTCTCTCTTTCAAAACGCTTCAAAGTACAAAATCCACATGCGAAAAACAACCCATCTTTACAGAGCAGTTCAGATGCCTGTTCTTTAACTTCAATTCGCGCAAAAATTGCACAAAAACGATTCTGAGAAGTAGAGGAGTTTTAAACATCCCCGACAATGCAGCCACTTGGAAACTTTCGAGAGCACATGAGCAGAGTTATCCCAATTTTAAAACATTTTAGTTTACTAATTACTTTGCTACTACTTTCTACACATACATTTCAAGAGGTCTACGAAAGTTTATTAAAATACACCAAAATAAATCCAACAAGTTTACCCAAAACCATCTGCTCGAGGTTGGCGAACGCCCTGAAGCGAGTGTCATATTCTAAAAGCACTATATTAAATTGCCATTTTTTAAACCTCCCATTCTTCTTACAACCTGGGTAGTTGTGTGTGCGCATATGTGCGTGTGTGCACACGTAACTTACACGAATAAGAATATGGGCCACTTATTCCGAGCTTTACCTTTCCTTTTATGTGAGGAGCCGACACAAAGAGAAAAATATAGTTTTATACTGAAAAGCTGCAAGATATCTCCAACCACGCTGATATTTTCGGTTGATACGAAAGTTATTTCTTTGTTTATATCTATATCACTGAGCATTTTTAATAAAAAAAAAATGAAGCAGATAAAATAATTACGAATTTTGTGACAAAACAGCACAGAATTCTGCAAGTGGTTCTCTTCTACTATATAATAGGAATTTCATCTGCGAGGATATTAAGAAGAGTTCGTATAGAAGAATTTAATAAGTAAGATATTGTTTGTAGTTTTTTCTATAAACACGAATATGCAGCATATAACAAAAGGCTAGTATTAATGCTAAACCTGATGCCTCTCTTGACCTAACTTACGTGAAAACAATTTTAGAGAACTGAAAAATCGGGATATCTTTATAACTTCGGCACGTAGGCCGAAATCTGTATTCCCTGAACTTTAAAATTAAAGAAGTCTATAAATTTTGTAACCCCAATTTAAAACGTTTTGGCAGTAATTCTGTTTTAAAGAATCACTGAGGCGCTGTAATGCCACTTCAAAGGTTCTCTGAGAAGTGTAATGCTAATTCTTAAGCATACTATACTGATATTTTAAAACCACATAGAGGCTGCAATGCTACTTCCAAGTACCGTTCGCAGCCGACTTAACTTGGATTAACTTGCCTCGATTACTATTTATATATGCACATGATTATTTTTTGTGTTAGTTTTACTGCCTAAATACTTGTGGGAAGAAGGTTTCACTTCTCTTTACCACACTAACTTATTTCTCACATAATCGCATTCTATCATCTAGACGTTTTTACCAGTTTAATGTATATCCACTTAACTTTTTTGTGTAACACAAATACACTATGAGAAATAAACTCCACGTTCAGAAGGGTTCTCCCCTACTCACCACTGAACCCTATGAAAGTTTCCGAAAAGACAGTATCTTGGGCCGAGCTTCGGGACTTCCAGTTTCACCATCATATAGTAATTTTTGACAATATGGGTACACTGATAATGATGACAAATTTCACAGGTGATGCTCAACCAGTATGTTTTGAATTCGCGTACATTAAGTTTAGGCGACTTGATTCCACGTTATGAAAATGGTTTAGTGAAATACAGACTTAGCTAATTACGACTGACACGAAAGTACAGTAGTTCCGAGTAAAGTGATGTGTTATATTTAATAATGTCGATCATTTTTTCTGTATAATGGTAATCAATTCAACCTTCCTACAAATGAAGTTCATCAAAAAGACTTCCATTTAAACAAGAAGGGAGAACACGAAGTAAAATAAAGCAGACACCTACGCTCTGACTTCTTCCCGTACGTACATACATACACAGCAACACATGAAACGAAAAGAAAATAAAGTGAGGTGATAATCAGGGGAAAATGTGGACGGTCCATGTGACGGGGAGGGGAGGGAGGGAAAGGAGGAGGGGGGGAAGGGGGTGGGCCAAAGTGACAGTAGGCGACGATATTGAAAAATCGACCAATTGAGGTAATGGGTCGTAGCAAAATGGAAGGAGGCTAAATGTAAAGGAATAAGGCTAATGGAGGGGAAAGAGGTTCGCAAATAAACCACCAAGTCAAAGTGTAATAAATATTGCAGTAAGACAAAATGCACTCATTTCAACCAGCACTTTTTAGCTGCTGGCTCCGTTGTCGTCACTTTTCGTTTTTCTTTTTTTTTGCCTTCCTTTAATTTTCCTCAACTACACAATAATCGATACCTCCAATAAGTCATTATTTTTATTAAACACACGTGTATATATATATATATATATATATATATATATATATATATATATATATATATATATATATATATATATAAATATAGATAGATAGACAGATAGATAGATCGATAGAGACAGACAGATATAATATATACAACTTTCATTTTTCTGCCATGGGCTCGTTGCTCCAACGCCTCAGCGTCTTATTTACTTTGGTGATTTTATGATTGCTAATATACAGTTTCAACTTTCTCCTTTCAGACACGGCCTTTTTATTCTGTAAACAGATGAAAATTCTAGTGATCTGCTTTTTTTGCAGTCTCTCTCTCTCTCTCTCTCTCTCTCTCTCTCTCTCTCTCTCACAACCGTACCAAAAAAGAATATATGTATATATGTGTGTGTGTGTTACAGTAAGATTGTGAGATCCAGGGATTTCACGAAATCTCCAGAGGATTTGTGAAACTAACAAATCACTTAGGAACATTTGACCCCCGAGGGCTAGCCCTAAACACGGCGAAACAGTGATTCCCCTACACTGTTTCAGTGTGTTTAGTGTTAGTCCCTGGGGAGTCAAAAGTATTTCGCTGTGTTTAGTACCAGCCCCTGAGAGGGTTAAATGTTTCTCAGTGCATTTGATCCCCCAGGGGCTAGTACTAAACATGGCGAATCACATTTCACCCCCCGGGGCAAGTAGTCAACATGGCGAAACAGTGTAGATGAATCACTGTTTCGCTGTGTTTAGTACTAGCCCCCTCGGGGATAAAATGTTCGTTAGCGAATTGTGACTTTCACAAATCCCCTGGGGATTTCGTGAAATCCCTTGATCTCACAATCTTACTGTAACATATATAAGTCACATACACCGTGACATTTTTTTATATTCAAAAATAGTATGCCACATAATTCGTTTGATATCCAAATCACTATACCTCGCGAATAACTTACACCCAAGGAAAATCAAATATGCTTCGTTACCACTGGGATTTGAACTCCTGCATGGTTGGGAAACATCGAAAACGCAGGGACTAGGACCATTAAGACACACACACACACACGTAATGCCTCTCAACGTCAGTTTGTTGGTCGATACTTGATCATTCTGTCCCAGAATAAGATAAGCAAATCAAGCGTAGATGAGAAACTAATGCTTACTGCGGCCGCTGAGTGGCATCAAATTTACAAAGTACTTCAGTTCATCTAGATTCAAAGTGTTCTAAATGGACGAATCGATACATTCGCCGCTCACTGAGGGTTAATCAAGTGTTCATAACAGGCAAAAACCCGCAAGAGGGTAGACACATTTTATAAAAGTATACACACGCACACGCGCACACATATATATACCCACAGTGTTTGCATTCGCGAGCAGAAAGATATGCATTTGGTGGGCGGAAGGGTTTGGGGTTAGCAACCTAGTGCCAAAATTCTTCCAGACGACTTTATGCCCAGAATGTATGCATGTATGTTGTTGGGTGCATATATATATACATACCGTATATATGCACCCAACATACATGCATACATACTAGGCATAAAGTTACATTATATATATATATATATATATATATATATATATATATATATATATATATATATATATACTGTATATATATATATATATACATATATATATATATATATATATATATATATATATATATATATATATATATATATATATATGTCACGCACGCCTTTTCCAATTCGGTGGGAGTGACGCCTGACGGCTAAATCCGTCCGGATTCTCGGTTAGCCTCTATCGTGAGGTTGCTAGCTTCAAAACCCCCATTACTTTCATCCCAGCAGACGCTATTACCCACTTGCGGTATGATGACAGGTAAGCGCACACTAAGAGCGATTTACGGACCTAGCAAACACGATCCGAACGCTGAGCCAGTCACCCAACACCACCACTGACACAGACTCATTTTCAGCTTTACTCAGCTCGTACAGCCAAGATCCTCCGGAAAGGGTCCCCTGATATTGGTATAAAGGGAACAGAGCTTAGGCTAAAGGCCAAGCACTGGGACTTATGAGGTCATTCTACGCTGGAAAGGAAATTGAGGGTAGGTAGAAAGGTGTAACAAGAGAAAAACCTAGCAGTCGACTATAAAATAATTGTTGGGAGAGAGTGGATAGCTAGATGGAAGATAATATGAATGGAAGTACAGTAAAAGGAATGAAAAGGGTTCCAGCTGGGAGCCGAAGGAACGCTGCAACGAACCTTTAGTAATGCCTACAGAGCACCCCGTGAGGTGCACTGACGGCACTAACCCCTACGGGTTTTGGTGTAAAGGGTGTGACGATGGACCTACGTTTCCCAGAACATTGAAGGGTGTTTGACTGCCGGCTGCCATGCTTTGCTGAACCTTGGCGTTTAACGTTAATCTCATCTTGACGGTAATAATGACTTAAGAAGTTTGTGTATACAGTTTTCCTCTTCGAAATCATGTACCGTGCGTAGGATAGGATTAAGTTTTCTTCCGTGCGTGCCTTCTCTTCTCTCTTCTGCTATCGACTGTGCTATTTACTTGTGTTTAGTATTTTCCCTGATTTGGTGGAAGGAGCATGTTCAGAGCGTATTACCCGATAAAAGTACCTCTTATCATAATTATAATTTTTATGGTCGCTCATTTGATCGCTCATTTGAAAACAGCATTATTTTTATCCTTTACGGATGTCACCAGTGATTTATAATACATCTGCCTTTTTCAAAACTTTGCTAGCAAATTAAAACATATTTTCAAAGCAAATCAATAGCATGATTAAGACCGTTCATTGCAAAGACCCTGGAACGATAATCAATAAGTATTGACTGGTACGACGCTGGAGTCCAGTGAGTTGGCTTGTAACGAAAGATAAAGCGAGATAGATAGATAGATAGATAGATAGACAGATAGATAGATAGACAGGTGGAGTTTTTATAACGATGGTACCAAGGTTATATACACATATATATATATATATATATATATATATATATATATATATATATATATATATGAAAAATGGCTTCTAAACAGGAATTCTCATTACGAAAGGGTAAAACTAAACGTAGCTTTGTAAAAAAAAATATATATATATATAAAACGCATTATATTATAAACTTACATATGCATAACAGCGTGAAAAATGATCTAGAGTAAAATATAAGCAACAGATGAAAAGAAGACTAGAAAATACGATTTCAAGTCTTGTAATATCACTGAGTTCTCCGAATACTTCCCTTGGTTATTCTGAATGGTTTTAGTCTTCTTTTTATCATCTCATAATATTGCCGATAAAAACATATTCAATTACTGGTGATAAGCGTTATCCAAACTTACAATAGTGAAAGGTCGCAGTCAGAATGGTGATAAGCGTTATCCAAACTTACAATACTGAAAGGTCGCAGTCAGAATGGATCATGAAAAGCGTTATCCAAACTAACAATAGTGAAAGGTCGCAGTCAGAATGGTGATAAGCGTTATCCAAACTTACAATACTGAAATGTTGCAGTTAGAACAATGTCTTTAAAGGAAAAAAAAAGTCTGAGACTATACAGGGATTTGATAGAAAACATTCCCAAAACATCTTAAAAGACTGATGAAGTTAGGCAATTGTGAATGGACCACTAACAAAGCTAACTAGTAGTTGGGGCACACTGATTACATGTTGTGGAGTCTGGTAGTTCCATTTACACTACTGCAGGACGTTTGTGGAACGTGAACTTTAATTAATCGGCAGGTTTTAAATAACTAAATAAGTGGATACACGAAAGTGAAAACAGATACATTCGTCAAAATGTTTCAATAATTGGTAAAGAACTGAATTGAACTGAATACAGAATTTAGGGCAAAGGCCAAGCGCTGGGACCTATGAGGTCGTTCAGCGCTGAAACGGAAATCGACAGTAAAAGGTTTTAAAGGTGTAACAGGAGGAAAACCTCGCAGGTGCACTATGTATCAATTGTTAGGAGACGCTATAAAGTAAGGTGGAGTGAAAGAGAATATAAAAGGAGGTAGAGTAAAAGGCATTAATTGGTAATGCCATACGCTCACATTTTTATCCAAAGCAAACAAGACCGTGAAATAAATTCTACTTTACCAAAACACTTGAACTGAGGAACAGCAGAGGACACAGGAGACAAGAAGGATGATACAGAATTCCAGAGTCGAGAGGAGACCCAAATACTGTCCCTATACATTTTCCATCTCCCTACACAGCCGTGAGAAGATGAAGACTGGTATGTTGCAAAGAAGGAAAGTAGTTAAAAGAACTCAAAAATATTGGTGAGCAAAAACAGATACGGAGTTAATAGAACTGTAGGTCTGAGCCGGATATTGATGAACAGAATAGAATATAATATAGAATTTGGGCTAATGGCCAAGTGCTGGGACCTATGTGGTCATTCAGCGCTGAAAGGGAAACTGACAGCAGAAGGTCTGAAAGGTGTAACGGGAGGTAAACCTCGCAGTTGCACTAGGAAACAATTTTTAGAGAAGGTGGAAAGTCAGATGGAAGAAAAAGAATATGAATGGGGGGGGGGTTACAGTAAAAGAAATGGGAGACGTTGCAGCTAGGGGCCGAAGGGACGTTGCAAAGACCATTGCGTAATGCCTACAGTGCACCACATGAGGTCCAGTGACGACACTACCCCCTACGGGACGGACATTTATGAGGTACGATAGTTGTGATTAAGTTCTGCATATTAGATCAATAAAAGAAAATTCTCCGATTAAGGAAACTTTTCCAAGACAAATAGATAACGTCACAGATAAAGCAACAGTAACACCCGAGACGAGACGAGCTGTTCATGCAACATTAAACTGCGTCTAGACTTCTGAAGGTTCAAAAAATATGACCAAGTTTAGACATCACGGAATTACTACTCACCAGCAAAATGATGGACATGCCTCGCGTTCCAACATCCAAGTTTCTATTAGCCTATTCTGACAGCAGTGCGAAGTCTGCTTTAAAAAAATAAAGCAGCTAAGTGGCTGAAACCCACGGGCATAAGAAATTTCAAATTCTCAGGTCGGGAAAGTTATAGGCTTCACAATCCACAAAGAAATAATGATGCAAAATTTGGTGTGTCAGAAAAGCTGACTGGAAAAGATAAGGAATTCTGAACAGTGAAGACGTAACAAGACGGCGAAAGGAGGTTAATACTAAAGCGGGTGATACGGGTAAGGGAGCGACATTCTTTAAGGAACACTGTAATAGGCGAGAAAAAATATATATGTGAATCTTAACTCATAACATACCGAGTGCGGAAAGCAAGCAAACTATAATGGCTCTTTCCTTACTGCTATGGAAAGAAAAACCTTAAAAGACTACACAATAGTTTCAACAGCAGTATATTTGGAAATTTATACAGTACTTATCCCCTAATTAAACTGAGCACAGAAAAATATTCTGTTACTCCCCCTTTATTTTTCCATATTGAGGCAACAAAGATTAATCCTAATTCAAGAAATGACATAGGACAGGTGCGATTCAGGAAGAGGATCCGTCTGCAAAATATCTGCAAACACCAATTATGAAATGAGCCGTTCAAGACGGAAACAGCTGGAGGAGGCTTATTACTGACAGCGACCCCGACTAGGGATTAAGCTAAGAAGAAAACAGAAACATGAACAGTTCTTGTAATTGCATTTTTGTGCCACTGCTTGTAAATACAACTACGAATTTTTCAGTCTCTCCGATAATCAATGATAATTTGGCAAATTCACCATTACTCTGTGTTAAACGGATCTTGCAGCAAATTGGAACCATCACTGATGAACTCTTAAGATGACGAACGTATATCTTATCCGAGCATTTCCTCCCGATCTAAGAAGAAGTTACCTAGCCTGTTTTGGAACATTGATGTCTTTCCTACTAAGGCTTCCTTTTCAGTTCTTGGTAGATGTGAACCCAAAGGTCTCCGTCACACAGTTTTAAACAGCACCGCTGGAAACTCCACGCGTGCGGTCAGATTCAATATCAGTTCCTTAAACAGCATAAACAAGTAGGCCCAAAATATACTGTTTCACAGCAACATATCATAAACAATTTGATTCCGGAGCGACGTCGCTTTGCTCGAATTTACCGCTTGAAACCCAAACGTCCTTTATAAAGAAGTAAAGATTTGTCAATAACTTGAGTTTCTAAATGGCTTGAATAACGGCTTGAACTTTATTAAGTCACGTAGAAGAAGCCGTGTAATGGAAAGTTTATCTTCTTCATCATGAGGGTCGTTTTTAGCAAAATGAAGGTTCGGAGCAGCAACAGATACCGAGTTTTCTGAATAGCGTATGAGCCGCAGCCCATGAAACTTTCAGACACTGCCCGGCAGTGGCCTATCCTATGTCGTTGCCAGACGCACGAATATGGCTAACTTTAACCTTAAATGAAATAAAAACTACTGAGGCTAGAGGGCTGCAATGTGGTATGTTTAATGATTGGAGCGTGGATGATCAACATATCAATTTGCAGCCCTCTATCCTCAGTAGTTTTTAAGATCTGAGGGCAGACAAAACAAGTGCGGACGGACAAACAAAGCCACCTCAATAGTTTTCTTTTACAGAAAACTAAAATGTATACAACTCGCTCGCAAATATATCTCTCAACTTGTTTCTCACTGATATTCGGCCTGCTGTATCATCCCTCGTCTTTGGTGAAATGGTATCGGTTTGTTTCTTTGCTTTTCATTTCCATTAACAATTTCAACAAAAAACGCTAAGAAATAGTGCATTTCTTGACTGTCATCTAAACAGGGCATTCGGGCTGAATTCCTGAAGAACTAGAATCGAAATAAAAAATATGGTGGCAGCAATCTTCACCACTAACCTATTCACTTCAATATCGACTTAAGATTTTTCACCACCAAGGATCACAGTTTCTTCAGGCACCAATTCATTCCGATTATGCAAAGTTATCGCTGCCACCATCATTATTATCATCACTATCATCTTCAAGTTCACTATCGCATAATTCATTTTCATGCAGACTGTCCTGTTCCAAATCGTCTTCCAACAAAGTATCACTTGGGTCATCATCATATTCTACGATTCGTGAATTAGCTCTCGGTCGTCCTCTACAGATGGGTGAAGGCAAAGGCCAAGAGAGACAAGGTCTACCCAATTGGGTAGCCTCCCACCTGGGATAACTTTATAGGCGATGACATATCTTAGAGGTACCTGCTCATTACGGCAATTCACATGCTGACGCAATGAGGAGGTAGACAACGCTCCGCCTACATGGGGGATTTGGGGGGAAATGAGCAAACTTTCTCTTTCTCTTGGCCTTGGGTGAAGGCAAGGAAAGTGTCTACCCGGAAACGACGCAAATCTCTCGCACGTCTGCCTTCCATGATTGCGAATAGTCAAGTGAGTAATCCCATGGCCTGAGGTGGAGAAGCAGAACACCATTTACATGTCATGTATTTTTGTCCACTCATCATACCAGAGTGGAGCTGGTTTAAGGATCTTTCGGAAGTAGTTGTTGTCAAATGTGACCAACCAAGTAAAACCTTAATGTTAGACTTCCATTTCAGAACTAGGAAACAACGAAAAACTATGTCCTTTTTGGTTATCAAATTGTTAATGCACTTTGGGCGATTAGAAATGATAATTTAGACGTAAATGGTTGAAAAAATATTATTAAATGTAAACCTAAATTTTCCAAATGTGTGTTATTAAGATGCTGTAAAATGAACTAATGCAAACTGAAAAAATTTAAAGATTATTGCAATAATTATTAAAAATCCATTTTTCTTCGTATTAGTATACATAACACAAATATTCGCTTTATAACAATAAAATTACGACTGAACAATCTAAAGGTAACAGTGATCCCTTTAAAACTTACTTATCACTTGAAAAACCACACTAAGTTTATCGGGTTATGTGTGAGGTATTGAGATATACTAGATAAAAAAGGGCATCACTCTATCAAACAACTATAATTGTTTCCCTGGTCTTCATTCACTTCAATTAATTGGAGGAGAAAAAAACATGTTTATCAATTTGCCTTATGCAAACACAAATAACCCTATCCACTGGTGGTCAACAAATGAAACACTGTGTTTAATAATTTTAGATACAAAATTTTATTTTCAACTTCAAAATTTATAATTAGAATTCACAATCTGAAAAATTCACCATTACTTGAAAACAACAAGAGATTTAATCAAGTCTTAAACAAGATTAATTCACAAAACTTTAATTTATCAAGAAATTACGTTAACCAAGCAAAATTTAAACTATTAAGATTTACACAAGATTTGAAAAACAAACCTTGATAAATGAAAATCAAATCAAGTATGCAATGTTAAAGTATCAACATATGTAAAATGCCAAGTAAATAAATGTTAAATCACCAACACAAAAGTTTGGGTAAAACTATGAAATTGTAAACACAAGAACACACAAAAAATGCAAAAACAAGAACATACAAAAAATGCACAAAAGGTTTATCAACAATAATTTCACTATGGCAAAATCTCTTTGAAGTTTCTATCTTTTTACCATGGTAAAAATAAGCAAAAAACCACTTTACCTTATACAAGTTTCTGAACACTTTTACAAAACTCTTGCTGCAGTAGAGACACACTTTTTATCTGATGCACCATTACACTTCTATTACACTTTCTTGTACTAAGACCTCAGAAAGATATACACTTTACTAGTGACCACACAAATCTGCTATATTATAAACTTTATTCTCCTCTGAAGGAACAGAGAGAGAAAGAGAGAGAGAGAGAGAGATAGAGAGAGAGAAAACCTAACCAAACTCTACAGAGTCTCTGTCTGGACTGATCAGTTTCCCAGAAATCTACTATGAGAATAAACCTACATTGCCAGTTAGGCATTTTTTGTAAATGGGTCACTCTGGGAATCTTCCCTGGAAAAAAAGGAATAAACTGGGTTTTTTCCCCTGGGGAAGGAAAACTAAACAAGGGAATTTTTCTCTGGCTCCAAAGAGCTATCTAGGCCTGCCAGCATACATTCTTTTAAATTGAGAGGGGATTTCCTGTATGCACACTTGTTCAAACAAAAATGGCCTCTGGACCAACCAGCTTATCTAAACCTGGCATCCCACATCTCTTTTAAATGATAGTTTAAGTAGATAAGGAAACAAATTTTCGCTTACCCTCGCCTTGGTCAACAAGTATTATCTAAACCTGTCATCTCATCTCTCTTTTCAAGGATAACTTAAGTGGTTTGAGGGCTTCTCTCACATAAAGGGACAAATACTGTGGTCACACACCTGACACCTGAATAAACATTCAGCTGTACAAACACAAGAGTCACTTACCAACTGGGTAACTGGGTAAACATGAACCTCACAAAGAGCTGCATCTTATCTCACAGCCAACCAACCCTTTTAAGATCTGAGACCTGATATCTCAACACACAACAGATGACAAATACAAGAGAGAATATATCAAAGTTACAGAAAACATATTAAATTCACAGAAAACATACACATTATAAGACATTTCATTATAACATACATAAGTATATATATACATATACATATATATGTGTATGTATATATATATATATATATATATATATATATATATATATATATATATATATATATATATATAAATATAAGGCTACCAGACGATGAGGACAGTTAATTCTGGAAAGCTTGTAACTATTTTCTGTATATATATCTCCTTTAGATACCATCCAGTTTAAATGAGGTCCTGTAATAAATAATACATATATATATATATGCATAGATATACATATATATATATATATATATATATATATATATATATATATATATATATATATATATATATATATATAAGTGATTTTGGTTACATGATTTTAAAAGTTTAACTGTAGACAATGAAACTTACATAAATGAAAATACCTAAATATTTACAATTATACAATTCTAAGCACTTGGTAACTGCATAGTGTACATTGCCGTGGAAATGCTAGTACATAAATAAGAACAAAAACACAATCCACATGTT
>JANJGK010000001.1:92865628-92890628 GCA_039081455.1 Macrobrachium rosenbergii
AGATGGAATTCCTTATAAAATTCCCTCACGAAAACAAACAGAAGCCTCAGCAGCGTTGCCATACTGTCAGCGTCTGGAGTGGAACCAAGGTCACGGCAGAACTGCCATTGTCTCAGAGCAGTGTCGTCAACCTCGCCCATTTACGGCAACAGTGATTGCCAGACATAAAAATATTATTATAATACTATAATCTAGCTCAATATGTTGTAGTTTAAGCGTTGTTTTGGGGTAGTATAACTTAAGACATGCATGTGGTAACACTTTTAATGCAAAAAAAAAAAAAAAAAAGTTATTACGGCGGGGAAAGGCGAACATATATTTACGCGAATAGTCTTCGTAACGCAAAGTAACCAACCGTACTGTATACTCGTATACTGTATGAACCAGAATAGTCTAAGCTAGGTTAATGACGCTCACTTTATTCTGTTTACCAAATTTCCTAGTCTTGCAATGGCCAAGCTTACTCTGGGACTTTTCGACCGTCTCCTCCTACCCGACATAAAAAATACACAGGATTTTGCAATCCTATTTTAATCTTCTATTTTATATCTAGCGTAAAATTCCTGCTCTTGGATCGCAAGTGGAAAAGACTTTTGCATCAAAACTTTCACCAAAAAGAACATAATGGCATTTTTTCTCGTTAGCGTAAAAAGGTTTGGAAGTCTATCTGACGTGGAACTACGAGGCTAAATTCAGGTTTAATGGAACTACGAGGCTATATTTAGGTTTAACTTAGGAAGGTACGGAATAGAGGGTCTGGGAAAACCCCACCGACGAAACTCCAACGGCAGAAACCGCACAAGACAAAATCCCCACTAATTAAATCCCCATGCTCTTTTCAAGATCAAAACGTTAATATTTACAATTTAATATCTACACTATAAATACATTACCTATTGACAATTGTCTCTCGGTAAATATTCACAATGGATAAAAACTACTGGTTAAGTAGTTACAAGAAAAATTAATTCATAAAATGTTAGTTTCTGGCTGTGCGGACCCCAAAAACTCCTCATTACGTAACCGTCCTCATAAAGAATTTGCTTAGATCCCGCAATAATACAAAGACACCGTTTATGGTAGGACCTGGCTAAATTATATGGCACAATGCACAACGTTTATAATTAAGCAGTATTCACCAACTGAATCTTCGAAAAATTTTTGCGGCACGACTAAAGGACTTGTAAATCTTAAAACCAAGATCTCTTAAAACCTGTTTTGGAATGCTTTGAGGCTACGCACGTGACGGGTACATATACTGTAGTCGTACATGCACCCAGTGCAACATTTAGATTAATGTTTTTAAACACCTGGGTTTAAAGTTAAATCAACAATTTGGGCTGGCATCGAAGCTTAAAACAAAGACGCACAGATGGTTCAAACATACAGCAAAAAATGCCGTAAGAGACACCATGAAATTGCATTCACGCTTTCAAAACCTCTGCCTTGATTTCGCAATAAGGAAATCATTGAAGAGCTGCGTCATGGTGTAGCCAGAAACACATGAATAAGTACAGTTTGAATAGTTTTATTCTGCTAGTTTAATAACATTTTTGAAAAAAATACAGAACATGTTTAAGAAGTTATTTTTAAATGTGATAAGCTTTCTCTTGATAAAATACCTTAACATTCATAACCCTTGAGGGCTTTGGTAAGTTTCCTTTCGTAAAAGCTTCTAAAGATCCACCTAAAATTTCTTCTTTAAATTATTAGTACAATACCTATCACGGATGTTTTGTCTGTGAGGCACTTGTCGATTAGGCTTTTGCTACCTCGGGGTGTTGTCCCCCATACTGGAACACCATCACTCATTTTTTAAAACATTTTTACATTACTGGAAACTTTGTTTTACTTACATTTATACGGAGAATCGAATTTTACATTACTGGAAACTTTGTTTTACTAACATTTATACGGAGAATCGAATTATGGTAGTAATTGTCGGTTCAAAAGCCAGATGGTGGAATCAGCTTTGATTAAACAAAGAAATACGATGAATCTCTCAAAAGGAACCTGGGAGTCAGATATTATAGATGAAATCTTCCTCCAAACAGCGATTAAGAACATGAAAGAAAAATTGTCAACTGGAGTGACGTAACGGCTGACCTATGGACCTTCTGGTATAAATACCGCTTTCCTGTAACTCTACCTCATTCATTATTTGCCTGATGAGAGAAGCAGTTTGGCCTCTGAAATATAGCATTTACTTTCTACATTTTGGCGTTTTTATGGGCTCCTTATATCTATAAATATATATATATATTTGCACTTTCATCACAGTGGAATTTTCATACCATTTTAGTGACTCGTGCGATTATGAGATTTTTATAACTAATCATTTCCATTTAGTAGAATCCATAATTTCATTACACTATAAAACATGTAATAGAGAGAGAGAAAGAATTTCTGGAATTTATCAAGCTGAGGTCAACCTTTAACATATTCTAGCTCCAGTGCTAGATTATATTTATGAATTTCATGTTGCATGCGTAAACACCAGTCTAATATTTAATAATATAAAATATCAACGAATTTCGAATGTTATTCACTCGTGTGTGACATGCGAAAAATAGACGACTTTCGGCGACATATTCAAATGAAAGAATTCATAATAAAATTCCAGGGACTTATCTGATAAATCGAGGTTTCTTGATAGACCCTTTCATATATATCATTTTACGGAAACCGTTCAAAAAATCTACTCCTACGTTACGATCCGTTACAGATTTCTAGATGTGTGGCGTCGGTTCACTTTGTAGATGAAGAACTACGAAAAGAACTGGTATTCAGTAAATCACCCAACCATAAGCATCATTCCCAGTATGAAAAAATCTGTTTCAGAAAGATGTCTGAGATAAAAATAAAAAAAATAAAATGAAACTCGCGGTCTTCAAATGGGCTTTCTTTTTATTTGACTCCATTTTTAAATCTTGAACCTACTCATCCATTCAGTGAATATCATCCACTTTAAAAAAAGAATATACACATTTAATAAAACCGCTATACCACTTCATTATATAAAGATGCAGTTTCTACGTTACAGTACTTGCTTTGATGCTATATCCCATCTGCTGTATATACTCTTTCAATATTCACAGTCTGAGGTATAAAGTTTACCTTATGTTAAGAAGACTAAGAAAATGTAAGACTTGCCTTTCCCAAGGCTGTTAAACATACAGATACAAATATAATTTGGGGAAAAATAACGTATGTAGATTTTACAACCAAACTTATCTAAAAGAAAGAATGATTAAATTATCGTCCCTCGCAAAACACGGAGAGAGAGAGAGAGAGAGAGAGAGAGAGAGAGAGAGAGAGAGAGAGAGAGAGAGAGAGAGAGAGCCTAACGTCACATGCAGCTTTTCTAAATACAGGCACGCTGTTCTAAAGATAGTCTGCCTATAAAAACACGTCAACCGACATCGGCCAAAATACTACGATGTGTAGCGAGCTGGAAAATGAAAGGGCGCCAGAACGTCTAGAATATAGGTCACGAAGACTTCTAAAGAATGTGGATAGGAAAACTGGCCATTTCATCCTTGATCACCCTAAGCAGACATCCGATATCAGAGGACCTGATTCCCTACAGTATAATGGAGTCTGAATACAATGGAAAGGAGAAACCGAAAAGTCAAGGTTCCAGGAAGGAAACTTTGAGTTATGGAGCATTTCTTAAAAGGTAATGTTGTAATACTGTAGTCTTTAGTCTGTTTATATAAGTAGTAGGGGACTGAATAACTCTGCAGCTCTTAAATGTTATGATAAGAACTATGAGGTCGTTTATCCTCTCCTAAGATTAATGAATGCTGATATTTTTCCGAGTTTCAAACATGACAATTTGAATTGGTGTCCAAAATTATAAAATAAACATTAACCAACTATCCATTAAATCAAGGAGCACTTCAAATAATTACTGGATTGCACAGTGTACCTCACACGTTCAGTGGACAAAACTAACTTGTCTAGTGATTTACGTTGAGGTGAAGACGACGTAAAAAATTGTAGATAGGAAATTGAGTATTTCATAACAATTCTCAAAGACAGGATGAAAAGTATATGCTTATGTAACGCTGACAGTCTCAATAAACATAAACATTCATCACCAGACCTACGAAAATGTTCGACTTTTAACTTATAACATAAGCAAATACTAGTAAATTTTAACTTCATCCGTAAAAAAGTTCTTGCAGACATAACGGGCACATCTCCCATTCCTGGCTTCTCTTGCCCGAACGCCTTAATTCCTCTTCCCAAATTCTACGATCGCCTCAGAAAACATTAGCTTACCTTTTCAGTTCGTTTCCATCAATTCAATATACAGCGGTCACAAACACCAAGAGAAATCAGTGACACACCATTCATTTTCCTGGGAGCCTTTTAACATTTGCTGGCCTTAATCCGAAAACAATTGACAGAGAACGATACGTTTGACCGAGCCAGGTGGAGGCAAGCTGTCAGAAATATCGACCCCGCATAGAAGTGGGAAAAGATGCAGAGAAAGAAGAATTGTTGTCCTTCACAGATAAGAATCCAGTCTCAAAATATTCATTCACCAAATGCTGAAGCTGAATGGCTCAAGACGTTCACATTTGCTATTAACAGACAAGAATTTTAACAAAGACAACACAAGACGAAAGAAGGCCTGGATACATAACGGTGGGTGATTAACGTCAACAGAAAATTGGAACAAAATTATATTTTAATATTAAAAACAACACTTGGATACATTTAACAGGTTATTATACACACCAACAGACTTATATATATACTTCATACCATAAGTCTCAAAATTCCTATCTATAAAAAAAAATTTTAATACCCTGTTACATGGGGTAGTGTAAAAAAAAAAAATTAAATTTAATTAAGTCAAATATGCTCATACATGGATTTTTGTTCGCATTTCATGATATCGGAAGTTCTCATTGTATGAGATGGCACATTCTTGTTTTTTTTTATTTTAAAGATAAAATTAACACGAAGGGTTTCACTGTTTCCCCTGAGAGAGAGAGAGAGAGAGAGAAGAGAGAGAGGAGAGAGAGAGAGAGAGAGAGAGAGAGATAAATACAATATTTCTGTAGAGAGCGATTGGTATAGGGTGACCGCAGGAAGAGTTCACGGCCAGCAGAATTGCAAAGTTTGGTTGCAGCAAACAACGATCACCCTGATGGCTCCACCCGACACTGTGTCAACCCTATCGCCATCTAGCGCTTACCGGAGGAACACTAGATATGGGGACAGGGAGCAGGAGGACCGCCCCCGGGGGTATTGTTTGCCGCGGTTCCATTGAAAGAGCAGAAAGGCGGAGCTGGACATGAGGGAATGAAAAGATGGGAGGAAAATGGGAGCCGGAGCGTGGGACGTCCTCATGAGAGGGAATAGGACATATCCATTGAGGAGCAAACAAAGAATGCAACGGGATACTCGCCCTTATGAATAGAAAGCGTATCAGTTTTTAAAATGCACTCTCTCTATGCTTCAACCGCACGTTTCCAGAGTATATTCGGTTTCTTTGCTTGCTTTTGCTATTTCAACAGCCTTTTCTCTTTGACGGCATTTAACAATGTGACTGTGTATGCCATTCGATGGATAAAAAGACGAAAATTAAAAAAAAAATTAACATGGATTAATAAAACACCATAAAATTTTAACGTCAATTAATTTATATCCACGAAATCTTGTAGTTATTAAAAATACCTTAATAACACGGACACAATGACCATAATATAAAACCCACAGAGCGGAGATTTTCGTACTTAGAATAGGAGTCAGGCTAAAATTACAGTATTCGATTTAGAATACAGGTTCTTTCAATCTCTAAACAATAAGGATTCAATAGCAGCAATTAAAATATGGGAAATGAATATAAATAGAAACTCACACAATACTACGGCACGTTTATTCACAACCTTAGAAATCAACAGAAATCAAAACAGTTATAGATAGGGGGAACAAGTTGGAAGGTAGAGCAATTTTAAAACACAAATGGTAAGTAGGCGAGTTGTTCTTCGTGGCTGGTGCTTCACCTGAAGAGATGGTGCTGGCACAATGACATCGGGCTCGACGACATCCCTAAAGGGGGTGGCTTCAGGATGGGACAGCAAATGTTGTTTCTCCCAGAATCTGGAGATTGTGCAGATGGAGGGCAGGAGGGGCTGGCTGCTTTTCCCCGTCGCAGGCAGGAAGGGCTGGCTGCTTCGCCTTGTCAAAGGTATGACAAATATTGCTGGAGGTAGGTGACCAAGCCGTCTGAAAGGGGACTCCTGGCCTGGCGCTGGAACACTGCCTGCCCGACCTCTAATTATACTGCATGCCCTCCCCCGCCCCACTTCTCTCTCTCTCTCTCTCTCTCTCTCTCTCTCTCTCTCTCTCTCTCTCTCTCTCTCTCTTGCAGGAGATTCTTTGGAAACTTATATACACCTACTGTATATGGGCGGGGGGCTAATGATGGCACAACAGGTGATCGTCATCTCCATATTAAGAGGCTTTTGAATTTCTGCATGCTTATAGGCTCCTCAAAACAGGGCACTGGAACACGGCATACAAGAAGCGTCCAGAACCCGTACGAAGAAATACGTACATGACGAAATCTTGCTCTGAAAATGGCGCAACTCACAAAGATGTTGCATCAGCATCAGAATCACGTGGCTCTTGGGCGACGACAGCTTCTGGGAGGGACGTACTTACTACGTATTGGGAAAGAGATTTTTCCCTTTTAATATGTTTTTCAGCTAAAATAGCTACTACCCATGACAACCACCACTGAACAACGATGCCATATTTTTGTTTAAAACCGACTGGTACAGCTGCATTGTGAACACGGAATTCATTATCTGAATTCGGAAAATCAAATCATACCTTGGATTGTTAAACCTGAGAAATTATGCATCTACGTGGATTGTTAAACCTGAGAAATTATGCATCTACGAGTACGTAGATTGTTAAACCTGAGAAATTATGCATCTAAGTGGATTGTTAAACCTGAGAAATTATGCATCTACGAACACAATTACAAATAAAATCCAGCTGTATTTGTCTGTTATCTGTGAAATCCAGCTGTATTTGTCTGTTATCTGTGATTTTTCTAACATACTTTATATAGAGTAATAGCAATTGCAATTGATCGTTAACGGGCACACACTGGAAACTTCCACACTTCAGTGTTTATGATCCTCACAAAAAAAGTGAGAAAACAGCTGAGCAGCGCATGCTATTTTTGTCGTTACAGTCACAATATCCACAGCGATATTTTCCAGACTTGCAGCTGTTACACTGAAAGCTTGAAAAAACTAACTGCTCTGATCTCTCCAACCCGGTAATTACTTAACGACATTGAAAAAAGTCATTTTATGGAACGATCGAAAAAGCGATGCTATTGGTGAAATATCAAGAGAAATTTCTGTTGGGAATAGCCATTTGAAAGGAGTGAAAATACTAATAAAAGCTACATTTGTGGAGATGTATTTGGCAGTTTCGACTTCATCTCATGTCATTTTTACTTCGTCAATAATGGGGAAGGGTGACACATGTTAGCAAAAATATTCGAAGACATTGATCGTTTTAGAAGTTATAATCAACATACTCAACAATGTAAACAATGGAATTTATTGCAATTAAAGTCGGAGACATGGTAATCGTGTAAACCGTGTATAATTCATTTTTACCCAAAATTCATTATGAATTCTGAAAACGCATACAAGGTGGTTCATGGCAACCGGTGCCGTTAATACTGTATGAAAAAAAAAATCGTTTCCCTTTCAAATAAATTTTTCTCTGTCGTTAAATGGAAAAGTTCTGAGAAAAATGGAAAACGTTCAACTCGATTTGCTATTTTTGTCTCCGGTAAAGTAAACAGAATAGACGAGTTAACTGCCAGATCAAAGAATGAAAGAAATTCCTCGATGTACTACCTATACGGTTAACGTGTTTTTCATACTTTGTGCTCCTTTCATCAAGGATAACTTGAGAGAAAAAATTTGAAGGTTAGGTTTCAGATTTTTTTTCTAATTTCATGGGAGTATACCATAAACAAGCATTCCCATTCCACAAGAGTATTACACATAATTAAACGCAATAAGTCATGCTTCTCGATTTAGTTTTCACTTGTATCTGACACTGAAGTCTGCATCAATAATTTGAATGTAATAAGGTTAATTCATATATATACTATATACATATAATATATATATTATAAATATATATATATATATATATATGTATGTATGTATGTATGTATGTATGTATGTATGACCGTGATTATACATATATATATATATATATATATATATATATATATATATATATATATATATATATATATATACATATTTATATAATATATATTTATATTATATATATGTATATTATGTATAAATAGGCTATATATACATGTATGTATGTATGTTTGCATGTATGTATGTATGTGTATGAATAATTCCTTTTTTGTCAAAAATCGCATCTATTCATGCAAGAGTATCTCTCGCAAAAGGTTGTAAACAAGCATCACACAAGCTAATGTTTTTCAGCCAGAAATTAACATCTTTAACCTTAAACTCAACAAAAAAAATGAGCTGAGTATTTTGGATCTGACATTGCCCTTATATAGCACAGCCGTCTTTCACAAACAGTTAGTAATTCGAACCATTGTCATTAAAGTGAAACGATTCAAAGGGTTTCAATAATCAACTTAAGGAATGCAAAACCCATGGGGTACAAACGCATTAATCACAATATATGAACCTTATTTCGTATGAAACCAATTCCATCTGCTGCTATATTTCGACTTATATTTCAACTTTACAATCATAACTTAGTATGGATTGTGGAAAGCAAAATAAGAATCAAAACTTTCAAAAGGACAAACCCTGAGAAATCATTATACTAACGCGAAAGCTGTCGTATTATAAAAGTGGATGGTGCAAGTAACACAGTGAGGTTCCCATTCGTCACATTTCAACAGCTGAGGCGTCACTACAACGAACAAGATGTTAAACTTTGTTATGACGTGTCGATCTCTCGACCCAGTGATAACATTAATCTCCGAGTACACACACTCATTTAAATAAAACCTACCTTAAATGAGTCACTTCATAGTTTCCAGTGAAGTTATTTATTTATATATTTACCCAATACCTTCCTATTTAGTTATTAAAAGGATAAAAATATTAGACACCTTATCCTATTTCAAAATGGGCACTGTCTCTACCAGATTATCCCTAACCGATTGGAATTATTAATGAATCTGAAGAGATTATGTACATTTAAAAACCTGAAATTTTATCAAACCTCAATTCCAAAACGGGTCTGTATCGCAAGCAAAAAAATAATACAAAAACATGGTGCAGCGAACACAAACTGATTTTATGGTGAATATGTGCACTGTACCGTCATAGGGGAGGACAGAATTTTTCATGGTACCCAAATTGGCAGCGAGGGAAGCAACTACGACTGCGTGAAGAGAGATACAGCAAAACTACACAACGAGACGCCAGATAGGGCCTTAGCAATGAAAGAAGTCAAATGTTTATATGGAGTTACAATAGGAGGTTGGGGCGTATGCTGAACACGTTAAGTGTGCGTATCAGGTTATAAATTGCAGTCAGATTAATTCCCTATCAGAAATACAGTCGGAGAATCAATACTGTGTTTTATAGTGTTACAAATAACAAGATGATCTGACAAAAATCCGCTAATTTGAGTTCTGAACTTCTGAGTATTTCAGGTTGGGAAGCTCAACAGTGTTTCTTTATGTGTTGCGTACATGGTCATCTCAGATGAGACCTTTCCCTCTCTAGAATGTTTCATTTTATAAACTGATCATTCATTGTTTTTACAACTGAAAAATAACGTATATATTAACATCTATTTTTAACTCATATTCACTCTCTGCTTACTTCCAACTATGAACTTCATACTCAATTGAAGTTCTATACTACAGGAAAGAACCGTTTTACTTATGTTGAAAAAACAGCATATTAGCAATAATAAAAATAATAATAATAATAATTGTATGAACATTTATAAATATGTAGTTAAAGGGCGTTTTATAATCCACGATGGTTCACGTGACATACCACAAAGTTCAAAGTTACAATTCAAATTGTAGCCAGGATCTGTCGTGAGCCACCTCAACTTCCTTGTCAGCCAGCAATAAGTCGCTCAGCACAAAGTGGTTTCCCCTCGACAGAAAATAAAATTGCTCGACTAAAAAAAAAAAAAAAAAAAAAAAAAAAAAAATCGCTATTCCGTCCTTCTCAAAAGTCGACCAACCCTGGAAGCCATTTGATCACACTGGATCTTTATTGCATGTCACCTAACCCGTTCTAAAATCGTATCTGCGTCAGCAACAGCAACTTCAGTACAGGTCACATCGAATAACGATTGTAACAGAACAAGTTATTCGATAATAAAGTGACCAACACGACAGGCCGGTTTACCCTTGGCACGGTCCAGATGTAAGTGTATCTGGACCGTGACCCTAGGAGAATGACGGAAGAACTCTATTTTAGGAACAGCAATTCTTTTTCTGTCGCAAGCGACCGGTTTCTGTGATTTATGACAATATGTTCTGATAGACGTTCGGAAACCAGCAGTGCTGTGAAGCTACGGGCTGTATTATTATATCTTAACTTGGATCTCTGACTTAAATTAGATGTAAAACTATGGATTTTCATTTTTTCATTAATAATGATAATACGGGTCATGTACTGCAGGTAGTTGCTACAGGGGTTTCAAAATCATCTATCCTCTAGAAGGAAATAGAGTATCTCTCTCTCTCTTTCTCTCTCTCTCTCTCTCTCTCTCTCTCTCTCTCTCTCTCTCTCTCTCTCTGGACAATGCCGGAACCCCTGTGTTAACCATTGCAGGATAAACAGTACAGTAAATTATGTCAGTGCTCTAGATACCTGGCATATCGTCTAAGGCGCACAAAATTTTACTATTGTTCAATACGTCTGCAGAAGTTAGAAACGCACATCTTGAGCATTCGTTCCACGACAAGCTGAAGTAAGTATTCGATGTGACATGGACTGAAGTTGCTGTTGCTGACGCAGATACGATTTTAGAAGAGGTTAGGTGACATGCAATAACGATAGAAAGAGCAGCCCGTCAATATGATCAAATGGCTTCCTGGATTGGTCGACTTTTTTGAACGACGGAATAACCAAATTTTTTTGAGTCGAGGAATTTTATTTTCTGTCAGGGGGAAACCACTTTGTGCTGTGAGACTTGTTGCTGGTTGACAAGGAAGCTGAGATGGCTCACGACAGATCCTGGCAACAAATTGAATTGTGACTTTGAACTTTGTGAACATCGTGGATTATACATTGCCCTTCAATTATACATTTACAAATGTTCATATAGTTATTATTATTATTATTATTATTATTATTATTATTATTATTATTATTATTATTATTGCCAATGTGCTGTTTTTTAAAAATAAGTAAAACGGTTCTTTTCTGGGGTACAGAACCATTTACTATAAGAAGGTAAAGGGTTATCACTTAGGAGGAAAATGGTTCATTTGGAAAATAAGAAATGTTGATCCTAGTGGCTCGACTATCCTGCAATACTGTGGATTTACAAAGAAAAGACGAGACACACAAAACATCTAGTAAACAAATCATTACAAGGACAAATTCAAATAGACGCTCTGAATAAAGTTAATCATAAGATAAGCAACAATGAATTTTTAAAGACGCGTTTAACTTCTTAAAAATTTATCCTACTTACCAAACTTATTCTTAGGATGTATTTCAGTCTTCTACACCTTCCCCCTTTGGCGCTGGCGCTTCTGGCTTTGTCACTTCTTTTGTTATTTATATGAGAGAGAGAGAGAGAGAGAGAGAGAGAGAGAGAGAGAGAGAGAGAGAGAGAGAGAGAGAGAGAGAGAGAGAGAGAGCCGTAGGCCAAGCCAAAAAGAAAAACCGGTCGGAACCTAATCCTTTCCGTCAACACAAGTCGAGGTCAAGTGGCATCGTAATGACAGAAATGGCATCTTGTGACAAGAGGCAGGAAACGCACAGAGAAGCCCGGGGTGGAGGACCGGGTGCTGGGGTGTCACCGGACTTTCTTCCAAAGACAGAGAACAGAAGTGGAGAGATCAAGTTCTGAAGAACCTGGAGAGGGTAACACCCGGGAAGCAGGAAAATGGCGATAACGATCAAGGACAATGGTGATGAATGCTGTGATAATGATGATAGCAGGAAAGGCAGAAAAATGACATGTACCGAAAGACCAAAGTAAAAAAAAATACCCTCCTTTGAGCAAAAGGCAGACAGATCGTAATGCTATATTTTTTATTTTCAGTTTCCTAGAATCTTTCCTGGTGCTCTTCAATTGGAAATGAGTGTGTTAATTCTTCTAAGAAATCGTATACCAAATCAGAAAATCCTTGACCTCTCTATCTTTAGCAAATTGTAATGGGGAAGTTAAAAAGAGCAGAAAAACAACCATGGAAAATTGTCAAGGGAACAAAAAATTATGACAAGCTAGTACAATTTTCGTAATTCGTGTATGCAACTGAATCCACTTACATACAATGTAGTAACCCTAATAAATTTCTAGCAATAATCATAATAAAGTTAGAAATGAAGTAACGGTGTAGTTTAATGACGGCGTTATTTGATTTTTTTTTCACTGTTATGTAAGTTTTAATGCATCCTAAAATTTACAAGTAAACCACTGACAGTCATGCTAAGGGAAATTTCTTGTAGCCTCTTGCCTTTAGTTTCTGAATTAGCCAACGCAAAATAAAAAAAAAAAAAGATTCTAACTTGATAGGAATTGTGTTGCTTCAAAAATCATTCAAATCCCACGGACGGTGTAAGTAATTCCCACACACTATTTCAAGTTCTTGAAGTACATCCTTATTTATTTGGAAGAGTTTAGTACCACAGCTTTCAGTTTCGATGTTCGAGACAGCTCGTAGCAACCCTACTTTAATGTCCAAGATCAAAGTTTCGCAAATCTTGAAGTGGTAATACCAGACACCAGATATGTCAACCCTTACAATACTACGGTGAAATAACTGGGTGGGAAACACATTTACGGTACAGCTGTCTTCGTGATGGCAATAGTGCGCTGGAACTCAGTGCTGCTGTCTCCCCTACCATCCCGATCCCCCGCCCCCTCCCGGGCCGGACAAATAGGTTTGAAGGAGGGTGGATGTCTCCCCTACCCTCCCATTCCCCTACCTGCCCCTCCCCAACTCGGGGCGGACAAACCGGTTTACAGGGGGTGGGTGGCTGTTTCATGTCTCCCCTACTGTCACCCGGGGTAGGAAAAGATCCACTCGGATATTACTATTATAGAATACCAGGGTAGTTCATCTTATTCATGTTAACTAAAAATAAGTAAATGGATCCTGATTTGGCGAAATGCTGGAGCAGCAGAAAAATTTTTGTTTAAACATTCAGACTTGCTGTCTGGCTATTTTTGAGTTATTTGCTACATTGCCCTATTGCATGGAAATGTCAATACATTACAATTCGCATTCATACTCGTGATTAGTGGCCCAACATCCAGTTCGAATGCTAAGTCCGACTGATATTGTGGGAAAAGTATGATCTGTGAATCTTCTTTCAAAACTTCACGCACTTGGGAGCATCGGTGTTCGAGATAAAGACTGTAGCACAAATCATTATGTAACATGGTGAAAGAGATTGGCTCACCGGAACGACATGTTACTTGGCCTGCAAGTGATCCTAAGTGATGTCAAGATATTAATGATTAATTTTTACATTTCCTCTGAAAGACACAAACTTTGATTAACACTGCACGATCCCAAGTGAATTGCAAAGCACTAATCGCGCTTCTACTGGTGTCTGCTGATGATATTTGTATAATCAGGAATTAATGGTCATCCCTCAAAATAATTTTATAAAGAGCTTTCACACTTCTGTTAATATCCCAGTCCTCAAACGAGTGACGTGGCATTCTTTTTCCCCCTTCTTTCTATAGATATAATACAACGTTATGGCTGGACCATTGTATTAAATCTCAAAAGCTAAAAAAAGAAAAAAATCCATTGTCAACTGCAACGTTAAGAAGATTTTGCAAGAATATACACTTACATCCCGCTGCAAGTGTTACTCAATGCCTGTTCCTCGGGGCCGAGTTAATATTGACTCACTTCAGTAAGATGCGCAATCAACAGAATAACAATGAACTCGTTACGGCTCTAATCTCTTCATGAGTGAAATATCTCCAGCAACTAATAGATACTTACCATGCTTATAAATATGAATTTGACCTAGTATTATAAGAACGAAACCAAGCGCAGGTCGTTATTCCCTAGATACTAAAGAGCCGCGAATATTCCTAGGCAATCACCAACTGGAATCTGCACGTGAATTCCCGTATCTGGGGCACAGTATCACAGCCGTCCTTAATGATACGGCTGGCAGAGAACTGAGACGACGAAGCTGTGTGCGACTGGCAACATGACTGCAAGCAAATTTCCTTTCTGTCACCAAGCAACGTAATTACTGCGATTCCGCTCCTTTGGATGAATTATATCTTTTTTAATGATATTCTGAGGTGCCACACAAGGCACCTTATAATCACACCTCGCTACCATTCTATTCTAATACACACGTTTACAAAATCCACCTTGATGTTTTGAAAACCACTATTAGCTAAATCATGTCCATCTAGATCACATATCAAAGAAACCGTGGCAATCCGCTAATCCAAACAGTCTTGAAGAATGAAGTGGGTTCTGAAATACAGAAAGTATAAAATAATGATCCTTCTGTTTCTATGGTTTTTTCTTCTCATTATGGATGACCCCAAATGGTGTTTATACTTCCTGAATTATTTCTAATGCTTTTATCATTATTCTTTTGTATTTATGCACAATAAATTTTCTCTTCCTTATTATATAACACCCTATCCATTTACACAGCAGAATCCAAAAAGAATTCAATGGCTAAACACACTTAAGGATAGCCAGTTCTTGTAATGTACAGTTTCTAGCTGACCAAGGCCAACGACCCTGCTGGCCTACTGGCTTTGAACCATTAGCATCTGCCAGGCGGGAAGAAATGGAGCCGATAAGACCAAAGCATTGAAAATCTTAACCTATTTGTAATCCGTTCACAAAGATTTCTGGTGCTCTTCCTGAACAGTGTAACGGTTTTCGATTGTGAATCTAGCCTCTGCCTAAGGGAGGAAGTTACAAGGCAGCAGGTGCTCGCAGCCTGAGCTCGGGGACCTAATCCACGTACTATCCGCTGGGCCACCTGAACCTGGTGCTCACTATGGAACAGGGATGAAAGTTCTGAAGGTATATACATATTCCAGTGAACAGTATGTGATAGTGTTAGCTCGAATCTTAAGGGCACCGAAGAGTTGGATCAGACGTGGGAGAAGGGAGGCTGGAGATGAGTAGAGATTTATGGAAAATAAAGCATAGAAAAGCCAATGATTGAGTTATCGTTAATAAAACTGGCGTCACAACAACTAGGTTACGGACGCCGTAATCAAGTTAAATAGGAAATTAAAAAAATAAACTTAAAAGTTTCTCATAATAAATATCTAAAACTCTCTCCTCATATATATACATATAATTATATCTGTAAATACATATACACTATACATACACACATACTGCATATGTATGATTAAAATTTGTTGAGGTCCGCCTCCCTAACAAAATATATAACTGCTCTGTAACAATCCTCCCCGAGAATTGTAGTACGGATAAAATGTCCTTCTCTGTCACCTCCCCTGGAGAGGAACCTATGGTATATCTTAAATTCGGAAGACTGGGACATTCGACCAGCAAACACCTCAGAGTCAAGGGCACAATATAGTCGTCGCAGACTTGAAGATTTTCCCCTGATATCAAGCACCCATGAATGAGTCTTGTATGTTCAATTCTTAGCCTGCACAACATCATTTCTCGTCTCCTTGGCATATGGGGATATGACGGAGATAATGATAACTTAATACAGCGCATTTTTTGTTTTGTTTCAATTCCTTCCCAAGGGGACTGCCATAGATTTTTCATTTTCTGACCTATACGAGGATATACATCCCGTAAGATAGCAGGCATCTTCTGGTATTTGGGATGGTGACTGCTGGCCTAGCAAATTGATCGGCTTGCTCGTTCCTAAGAACCCAACACGGGAAGGGACCAAGCAAAAATTTACTTCTTTACCTCTTCTCCTCGCTAGCAACAGCCATTCCTATATGGGTAAAATGAATGGAGGTCGCTGGGTATAAATATACCCATGTCCAAGAATCGTTCCAGGTTCTTTCAAACTCTAAACAATAATGTTTCAACACCAGCAACTGAAATATTGGAAATGTATATAAAAAGAAAATCACGGCACTACAACACATTGATTCACCACCTTATTTATAAAGAAAATTAAATGTTTCCCCTTTGCTCTCTTTCTACGTAAAACGAAACAAAACACATCTAAGCAGTTATAGATAGGGGGAACAGGTTGCAAGGTAGAGCAATCTTAATACTTAAACGGTGAGTTGGTTAGTTATCCTTTCGTGGCTGGGGTTTCAGCTGAAGAGATGATGCTGGCACGATGACGCCTCGGGCTTGAAGACGTCACAGAAGGGCGGCTGGGAACTCAGCAGAGATGTTGCTGGTAGGATGACCACGGGCTCGTAGACGTCACAAAGAGGGATGTCTTTATGATGAGACAGCAAAAGCTGTTTCTCCAAGAATCCGGAGATTGTGCAGGAAGGTCTGACTACTTCACGTTGTTACAGGCAGGAAGGGCGTAGCGACTACTCCTCCACGTAGGCAGGAAGGGCTGACTACTACTCTTCGTCACTGGTACGTAGGCTCGTCATTTCACCTCGTCTCGAACATGGAGGGCTTAGGGACTTCTCATCACAAGCAGGAAGGGCTGGTTGTTTCTCTTCGTTTCGGACAGGACAAGATTTTACGGGGATACTTCCATCAGAACCTTGCTTTGTTCGACCTCCCTCTTTGTCCTTGTCTGTCTATAACTCTATCTTGGGAAGTCTCTTCGCGAAGCTTATATGCCACTGTATGGGCGGAGCTAATGACGACAGACAATCATCATTCCCATATAAGGAGTTTTTTTTATTTTCCGCACAATGATTGGTTCCTAATAACCGCCCCTTTCCGGTAACGCCATGGAAGCTTCCAGATCATATTTTCTGATGCAATGTGGATCGAATATTGCGCCATGTTACAAAGGCATGGCATGAGATACCACGTGGTGTCGTTTCCACAAAACAGGGTTTTCATCGAATCGCTAATTGTCCACGACGCGTTAACAACAGTAACTGACCAGTGAGCAAACACAGGAAGCAATCACGTATTGGAAAAAGAGATATTTCTTTTTCAATATATTTCATCACTATTGCATCTACCCATGACATCCTTCTGTGCATGTTCCAGCTGAGCTTGTAATACCGCTATATTATATCTATTTCTGGGTTTCTTAAAACAGCCAATGATGTTTTCGTTATCACTCTTCTTATCAAACTAATACATCATCTTTCACTGTCTCTGCTGTGAATTTCTATCCAATAACGTTAGCTAACCCATGGGCAGCATTTTGTGTGTATCAGGAGTTTTCATTACTATCGTTTTCTTACAATAATATTACTGCTGCTGTTGTTTGAGAAAAGCCGTTCAAAATTTCCTACTACGATTAAGGCATAACGTACAAGCTTACATACCTTAACTAAAGATTTTAAATTTCAAGATATCTTCAATATCTGTGATCATGGAATTATTTTGCGTTCTCTTTCTTGTCGCAGTAGTCTCTTTCAAGCTAAAGTTCCTCCCCTCCCATCAAGATAAATGTGATATAATGGTTGGCAATTCATATCTAGTATAGTTCATCGACGGAATCCAAAACTAATGGAGACAGAGATAAGCAAGGTACAGTGAACACTGCCAAAGAAATTGAGCGTAATGAACGTTACTTTAATCTTCCCTTAAATATACTTATTTTACACCGTCTGTCATTGGTCTAGCAATGAATAATGAAATGCACGATAAGGTCTAGCAACAGTTCACAAAAATAAATCTACTGAATTTCAATTAAGAGTCAATGTAATAGCGTGTGATAATACACTGGGTATCGAGTTCAGATAAGGCCATTAAAACCAGAAATTACCATTGAGATGGAAACTGATTAACTCATTAAAACGACCATGAGGTAAAACCATTATCATCATCACTTGGGTTGATCAGCTGCCTTACAGGATTGGATGCATGATCACAGATTAACTCACTGCCTGCAATCATTTTAACCTCATTCACTGTTCTAATACCCATGTTATTTTTCTTACCGTTTCAAGTCTTCTAAAAATAGCAGAAGAAACTGCTCTCTCTAAACTTATCCGTAATCTAAGTTTAGCCATACTATATAAATCTAGATGAGGAAAATTTTCTAAGAATAAAATTGCAATCATCTACGACCACCTGTTAGGAGTACCAAAATTTCTTCCAATTTCCAGGACTCCTTGATATTCGTAAAATCACCAAGTAAGTCGCTTTAGCAGCTATTAAGCATCAAAACAACAATCAAGTGTTGCATACAAATTTTCCGAAGAAATTATCCTCTCAAGACAGTGACATTCCTCACATAATATAGTTTCTAGTAAAGTCAGCCTGTCAATAGCCTGTTCATTGATGAAACCCCTTTAGTTTCTCTTACCTATCTGTCTACACCAGTAACACTACATTACACTTCAAGTATCTACATGCTCATATTTCCGTTAAACTCTTGATGTAAGTCTGAAATAAAAAATCAAGGTATCGCCGGAACTGTCACGAAGTGAAAAGTATAAGGGTATTTCTTGACTTGATTTGGTCTTCTTGCGTTACCGGTAGAAAAAATGCATATTCATAAGAATATAAAAAAGACGAAAAGTTTGTAATGATTCAGAGCTCAAGATAATTTTTTTTTCTATTTCAAAACTATACTTCAGGTTCAGGAGGATTTCAGTGAACATAATCCTCGTTCAGAGGTTGATTGGTTGGTATGTTAGCTTACAAACATACCCAACTGAAATGCGCAATATGTGCTGGTTGACACGCCATGGGACGTTTTATGAAATATGGTCATAAGTTAAAAGTTCAAAGTGATTCTGTGTACAGCATGTTAAACAAAGTGAATTTCTACATCAAGGAAGGTATGGTGATAGAATTTAGGCCAAAGGCCAAGCGCTGGGACCTTTGAGGCCATCTCAAGCCAAACTAAGAGCAGAAAGGTTTGAAAGGTGTAACTGGAGGAAAACCTCGCAGTTGCACAATGAGACAACTGACAGAAGAGGGTGGAAAGAAAGATATAAGAAAGAGAATATGAAATGAGGTACAATAAAAGGAATGAAAGGGGCTGCAGCTAGGGGCCGAAGGGACGCTGCAAAGAAACTAAGTAATGCCTACAGTGCACCGCATGAGGTGTACTGACGGCGCTAACCTCCTACCCAGAATTCCTACATCAAAATAGGAGCAATAGCAAATACAGTAGTAACCGCTACTCTATGTCATGTAACAACAAAAAGCATAGTGTGCAAGTTAGGGAATTTAGAGAATATTTTAAAATCATGATGTAGAAAAAAAAAAAAAAAAAAAAAAAAAATAGCAAGCGTACATGTTGGGAAGATACATTTTATTTTTCCATGTACACAACTAGCAACCCGTTTCTAAACGATTCTCATGAATTTATGACCTACCGGATTGACCGTCAAGGTGAAGCATTCAAGATCAGGATGTTAAAGGGGTTGTGTGCGAGGGACACGCCCAAGACATCTCCAGATCGCACTAGGCTTAATTGTCACTGCTTTCGTATGCAATTTCTATCTATTTTATTTCCAAATCTTATTCAGCTTGCCCAGTGCTTGATTGCTCTATTTAAGTCTTTCACTAAAATCAAGCCTAAGATAGCCTGTTATGAATGTCATGCCCCACTGGAAAATATTCCAGATCTTATCTGAGTCAAAGGGAAGAGCAAGTGTTTGAATTCCCACTGCATACTGGAAAAAACTATGTGATCATTAAATCGTGCATAAGAGACAATTTTTTTTATATTCTTGGAAAAGCAAACAAACATTCTGAGCCGCTACAGGCTCCAACCTTTCTCCTATTCTCCACTATTTATTTATGGGAAATTTTAAAACTTCTTTGCATCTCACGATCCACACTGTTGGGCTACGTTTATTCATGTGGAAAAGGTGCGTGGATGATATTTTTGCGTTGCTGAATTCAGATTTTATAACTCTCAGTGGCCAGAAGCCTTCTCAAAAGCCACGAGAGAAAAAGGTTATGTCATACTCTCCCGTTGCCAGACGTATCGTGAGAACGATGTCCGACGGTTTCGAAACACTACTTACAATACGGTAAGCATTACTTTTCTTTCTGTAAGAATTTAATTAATGGAGTAATAGTGGGTTGACTTCAGACAGTATTTAGGATATGTTAACCTAAACATCCGGATCTCGAAATTAGTTGAAACAAGAAATTGTTTAATTACCAGTTAACATTTCTACGCGCACAAAGTAAAAGCGTATGGAATACAGAAACGAGACCTAAAATACAATTCCCTTTCATAAAGACTGAATCTATAAATTCGTTTAACATTTCAACACCACCATTATGAATAACTATTGTAAGGACACGACCGCATATAACTATGATAAACAAAAGCTGGGGGTATAAATTTGCTGCACACGAGAACTGCAGTCTCCAGCAGCTTGGACAAGATCAACATAGATTACTGTGTATTATCTGAAACCGGACTTCTGGGTTTAGCTAGAGAGTGGCTAATATAGATACTATTTCTGTGGTCGACCAGCATAAATACCTGAAGATCTTAATCTTGACCAAGGCGAAATATTTTTATGACAAAACGAAAATGGATGGCCGAAGAGCTGCAAGGAATGCATACACTTTCAGTCAATTCAGTCAATAGGGCGTAAGCCACTGAAAGCTAAAGACTCCTCTATCGTTATGCACAACACAATTCTAAAAACTACATAAGAACGGTGATTCGTCTATTGTATTGTCATCATTATTATGTCTAATTTTTATACAACTTGCCGAGTTTTCCCCTTATCAATCTGATAATTTGAACAATATCAAAGCCGTGACAGTAATTTTCACAGCCATGTATCAATTTCTATGAAGTTATTTCTTTCCGGAGCAACTTAAGTTTAAACTTATTGTATTTCGGAAATTGTATTTACGGTACTCTACAATACGTTACCCATTTTGAGAATTGGTGGAATAAAACAGGAGTAATTTTTACTACTCTCTACTCACGAAAAATCAGTTTCGCTTGGGTTCCAGTCACAGCTGCACTGAAACTCACGCAAAAAAAGTTTTACAACCGTCTCACACCCGCGCATTGCAGAGAGAAGCGTGAAATGGACAATTAAACGGCCTCTGAAAAATTATACAAAAATAAAAACTTGGATGAATGTAAGGTATGAAATATTTTGTATAAGTTCCAAAAATACAAAACAATAATATTAAATAACAATTCAACATTACTTTAAAAAACACATAAACCGTCTTCATATAACAATTTTCATGAATCAAATTTTAGCGCATTTAAAAAAAAAAAAAGTTCTAGTAGCATGAAAAGAAAATATCTCAATTCGAAATTGAACAAACAAAATGCAAAAAAACTATCGTTTTCCCCTCCGAAATAATCGATATCGCAACGTGAACGAAATGTTTATTCTGGCCCCATCAATATGGCTCACAAAACACCAGGGGTCATTTCGTGGAAGGTCATAACTGCTGTTTGTCAAGAGCAATGCCACAGAGAAATCGATAGGGCTGTTCTTATCTGCATGAAGCCACCTACGAGGCGCTTGGAAAAACGCAAACCATGATTAGCGCCATCTCTACAAATAGTGAAATGTTAACTAAAGTGAAAATTTCTAATAATTACTAAGTAACAATGCTCTCTGCCATTAATTCAGGCCTAAACCAACAGCAGAAGCTCTCTGACAATTATTTTTCAGATGACAGATCTGAAATACAAAAAATATTGTTTACCCTCCTGACAACTGAGCCAATTCGACTCAAATTCATCTACATGTTCTTCTTCATAAATTATCCGTGATGATCTTTTGGAGCAATCTTTTTTATAACTGAGGAAGAAAATCAATGGAAGGACTCTAATGGAAGAAGGAGTAAATGCTACTGTATCACAGTCGTTAGAAATAATTTACCATTCTTAATCTTTAATTCACGTATCCTAATGAAACAAAATGTCTTCTTGTTTGTATCATCACCAATTCAAGAATTAGAATTCAAAAACAGGAATGAGCAAGTTCTCTATGCGATGTACCATAAAAAAAAATGTACAGAAGCGCCATAAAGCACAACGAACGTACAAAATATTAAATAAAAGTGAATAATGATATATAAATCACACTACGTAATACAAAATAAAGTGCAGAATACAAGGGTGTAACCAGGATTACAGTAACATCAATAATACTCACGGCTATTGGTATTGGTAATAGCGATGTCTTAAGTGATGGAAATGACGTGGATAATCTGAAACGGTTAGTCTACTGCACTTTTACCCCTAATACGTGCTATACGCTAGAAGAGGCATGTCCTTCCCTTCAATCTTTTCCTTTTGGTTACAGTGCTTACTCTAAGGCCTTGGCTACTGACAAAGAAGGAAAAAAGGAAAAAAAATGCTCCGAAGTTTCTTCGGCGCAATCGAGTTTTCTGTACGGCCGCTACAGCGTATAATCAAGAACACCAAAAACAGATCTATCTTTCGGTGGTCTCAGTATAATGCTGTATGAGCCGCGGCCCATGAAACTTGAACCACGGCCCGGTGGTGGCATGTCCTATATCGTTGCCAGACGCACCAATATGGCTAACTTTAGCATTAAATAAAAAAAACTACTGAGCTAGAGGGCTGCAATTTGGTATGTTTGATGACTGAAGGGTGGATGATCAACATAGCAAACTGCAGCCCTCTAGCCTAAGTAGTTTCTAAGATCTGAGGGCGGACAGAAAAAAGTGCGGACGGACAGACAAAGCCGGCACAATAGTTTTCTTTTTGCAGAAAACTAAAAAGGTGGGAGGGGAAGAAGAGGCTTATACAAACATACTTTTGCTAGATGAATTACGACACCTGTATGACAATACAGAGCGTATAGCTCAAATATTCAATAACTAAACTGGATATAATAATTTCAATCTGAAATTAGATTATGTTTTTGTCAAGAACGTACGATGTGCTTATACCACAGGCAGATGCTGGAAAACTGAATTTCTTGTAACCCGAAAGAAATAAAGTTCATATTTATCTTTCAGTTTCAGAAACTAGGGACATAAACCCATATGCTGATGTGGCATGACTTTCCTGATGAACCCTCATCAGGCTTACAAGGGCATCAGCAGAGAGTTTGGGAGGGTAAATTATTTTCATGCCCCAGGTTTACACTGGAGCATTTAGTGATTGACATGTCTGTCAGTTTGTGCAATATAACTCAAGTTTTTTTTAAAGCAATAAAATTGTAATATCTATAAAAATAAAAACTCCCATATATACATATGTATATATATACATATAAGTATATATATGTATAATGTATATATATATATGTATATATACATTTATATATATACTGTATATATATAATATATATAATATATATATACATATATATATATATATATATATATATATATATATATCTATATATATATATATAATATATATGTACACACACACACACACACACACACACATATATATATATATATATATATATATATATATATATATATATATATATATATATATATATATATTATATACACATATCCTACGGCAATGGGGATGCAACACTTTCTGTAGTAGATTCAAGGTCATATTTAAAGACCAACAGCCAAATAAGAATTTAACCTTGGGCATAACTATTCAACTATGCGAGACGGATTTCATATTTATCCTACACAATTCAATATAAAAAAAACCCTGCAAAATGAGACCAAGGTAATGGCCAAGAGGAATTTAACCACAGTCGTAACCTTTGAACTGAGACAGAAACTTCATATCAGTCTGAAGCTGATGGGCAAGGTGAGGTCAAGCTCACACTCAGAGGTCAAAGGTTAAATAA
Organism: Macrobrachium rosenbergii; assembly: GCA_039081455.1. Taxonomy (NCBI): domain Eukaryota; kingdom Metazoa; phylum Arthropoda; class Malacostraca; order Decapoda; family Palaemonidae; genus Macrobrachium; species Macrobrachium rosenbergii. Next base: position 92,889,737 of record JANJGK010000001.1, read on the forward strand.
GAAATGTCACCGACAGAGAACGCTGTTTCACGAACACAACTGCTTTCTGATTCTTTGCGCATGAAATTCAAGGTGACCTGTTAAGTTTCCTTCGACATACAGTTTTTTTTAATAAAACAACGGAGACAGACGGACACAGGGATAAAGAATATAAAGATCATAAACAGAATATACAGGGCAGGTGATTACCTCGTTGAAGCCCACTCCTATAATGTATGTGTACACACACACATTATATATATATATATATATATATATATATATATATATATATATATATATATATATATATAATGATTCACACAACGGCTCTACTACTCAGAGAGAGAGAGAGAGAGAGAGAGAGAGAGAGAGAGAGAGAGAGAGAGAGAGAGAGAGAGAGAGAGTGGAAGACGAGAAGCTAATGCAGACAGATTATGCTTATTGGAGGGTTCATCTTTATTAAGTGTTGGCGTGAGTCAAAAGCATAACAGATTGTCTAGCTTAGTGACTGAGCTGGCAGGAGCACTTTTGTTAATAACCAAAATCCTACTCCCATTGAGGATAAAACTGAATTCACTACACACGTCTATTTACCCAGTCAAGCACAAAACTTTAAAAGCATATCATCGAATGGCAAAACTGCTATACAGAACTGAATAAAATGCTCCAGTTACTCGCACACAGCATTTAAATTGAAAAACATTAAAATTCCGAAAAAATCGCATTTTTAAGTTACATTCAAACAGATTCCAGCCTCGACGGTTGAATGAACATATCTTTATTACTACAATGCGGTGGTACAGAACTTATGAAATTACTACCCAAGTTTAAGTCAATCACCAATTTCATAAAAAAAAAAAAATAGATGCTATTCAATACACACACAAGTTGCCCCCACAAATATGTCTGT
>JANJGK010000001.1:92893128-92900628 GCA_039081455.1 Macrobrachium rosenbergii
AGCTACATACTGATGGCACGATTTCAAACCCTATCGCACTGACTATTAGGGAGCAGCAGCACAAGCACTTCATTACCTTGACATTCAATCATATTTAGAAAATTAATTCTTAACGAACCCTTCACATCAGAAGCCGCGATGAGAGGTTTCACTGGATTTCTTCGATGAGATTTCTTCGAAGAAACCTCATGAATAAAGACCTTGGATTTCTAATTAACAATTTTCAAATTGCGCAGTAATTCGACAATTTCAATGAAATTTCTTCAGAGGCAATAAATACCACGCCATAACAGGTACTGAAAACCGTTAACTTGAAAAATTATATCAAAATCTTTTAAAGAGAGGGGGGGGCACATTTATTTAGCAAATAAGATAATACAAGGCACACACAACAGCAAGAAGTCTAAAAAAAATATCACTTAGCAAGAGCCAATCCATCCACCAACATCAGATCACTACTGGGCGCATTTCGACAACTGCAGTATCCAAACGAAATCTTACATATTAAGAGGGGACGTAAACCCCAAATGGGCTATATTGCAAAATCAGTAATTAAATTTGGGCACCAAATTTTATGAAAATGGTGAGTTGGGTTTCGGTTTCTTGAGTTTGGAGCCTTAGGAATCTACGAGAGCAATATATTACACAGGCCACCATTCTAAAATGCAGTCTTTTGTAGCCTACACGAAGCCCATTTTAGGTGATATTCATAGAAATCCAAACATAACATTTTGCGAAATCCTGCTAAATAATACGCCTGGGGTAATTAGGATAACTTCTTGGCTCTGTCAATACTCTTTACGCTCATTACCGCAAACCAAAATCCCTGGTCACTTCATTCGCGTTCTCTTCGTTATCTTTAAATACGACAAACAACTCTCATTTACTCGACTCCAACAACAGCATTCCCCACGCATATTTCAGTATTCTAGTCATTTTTTTTTTTTTTTTTTAGCACAGACGATTGCTTTTTGATCATTTATTTGTTAAGAACTTGCCCGTGAACTTTGAAGAGTTCATTCAGATTCAAGTTTGACCTTATCCCAAACCACAACTGATTAATATTTGCTCAATATTTCACCCGCGTTTGTTGCTCAACTGATCAGACACGCCAGTCGTCGGAGCTGTGCAAGCTATCAGTAACTCATGGGAACCGCATGTGTACACAAGTGCAAAATGTGACGTCCAGGGTGCAAGGCATACGTGAATGGGACCTGAATAACAATCGTGCGAGGTGTGCATGCGTGTAACAAACGTAGATCAAATTACTATTATTCGACAGAGAGAAATACGGGACACAGGCACTTTTGCTTCTAATTAAAGGGGATGCGGTGCGCACTCAGGAGGAAACCAAAGTTTACTTATAAAAAGGAAGTGACACCAAAACAAATAACAAGGTTTAGGACAGTGAGAAAGTTACCAAGTTACCGGCACAGACACGATTCAGAGGGACGCCATTAGAAAGATAAAGGAAGTAGCTGATTTAGGAGGATGCACAATTGCAGCTCCTTCCAAACAGCATCATAAGGAGAAACGGAAGAAACGAAAAGCAGCAAGAATTACATACAAAACTAGAAAATACGCGGTATGTTAGAGAGAGAGAGAGAGAGAGAGAGAGAGAGAGAGAGAGAGAGAGAGAGAGAGAGAGAGAGAGAGAGAGAGAGAGAGAGAGAGAGAGTTATCAAATTTTGCGGATATAGTAAACGTGAAAAACCACCCATTAAATTCATGAATCACATGCAAAATAAAATGCTATCTAAGAAAAACATTAAATTCTGAACACTGAAAAAACTTACGTAAACAAAATAAAGTCATAACGATAAATGAATAACATTTGACGTTTCGTTTTTTCTTCGTTGTAATCAAATCTCAATTATTCAATATAGCAAAACACATCCCTCAATAATTTTTCCATTTTCTTCCTTATTTATCACGAATAGCATGGAAAAGAATTCGCTACAAGAAAAGGAAAAGAATGTGTTGCTTTTCTTAAGGGTACTAGGCTTTATCTTTGACAGTTAAGTGAGTTTCCTATAATTTTGTTGTAAGCGTGAAGCAATTTGTTCACTGGTGTTTCTAGTTCATTTTACACTATTTCATAACATACTTTAATATATAAATATATATATATATATATATATATATATATATATATATATATATATATATATTTATATATATATATATATATATATATATATATATATATATGTGTGTGTGTGTGTGTGTATGTATATATGAATATATACTGTGTATATATATATATATATATATATATATATATATATATATATATATATATATATATATATATATATATATATGAAATCTTTCACACGAGCATATTTCTTGTCATCTTTCAGTATTTTACCGTTAAACTTTGAGCCATTTATTCCATAAGCGATTGACCTATTTCTACCAAATGTTCAGAAGAATTAAATCTGGTGACACACAATGCAATATGATGTCACGGCAATTTACAGACACAGCTTCAATTACGCGCCCCGACCCCCTTTTCCTGCCGAGAGCAACCACTCTCAGTTCCACAGGTCCTTTATTCCTCTCTCAGTTCCAGAGAGCTTTATTCCTCACACCGTTGGACTGTGGAACAGCCTGCCATAAGATGTCGTGCAATTGGAACTTCAAAAGTTCGAGCGAAGGTGCAGTCTACTGCTACCCGAATACTATTCTCCTTTGCATTTCGATACATTTTTATGTATTTGTTAATTTATTAATTTCTGTTTCTTTTTTAATAAGTGAGTGGGATCTCTTCTTTCTTTATTTCCCTTTATCTCCTCTTACTTCTTCCTAATGAACAACATATTCTTTGGAAGCTTGAATTTCAAGTCAATGGCCCTGTGGGCTTGTTCCATAAGAATACGTTCCACCTTCTGAATAATAATAATAATAATAATAATAATAATAATAATAATAATAATAATAATAATAATAATAATAATAATAATCATTAATGCTGGCTACCTGGTGTCGAGTCTGTCAGTAAAATGCTGAAAGATATCACAAATCGTGCTCGTGCGACAATTTCTTACAAAAACAACTAAACTAACTCTCTCTCTCTCTCTCTCTCTCTCTCTCTCTCTCTCTCTCTCTCTCTCTCTCTCTCTAATTTCTATCTACTCAGATTTAGCTTGTCTTGAAGGAAACCACTAACTCTTGAAAAATAATACTACTCTATACTGTTGAGACGATTCTTACAAAAACTTGTGAAAGCACTTCTTTCAGACTGTCATTCGTATATCACTTGAGGAATTACAGGAAACAGTTGATGTGTCCCATCTACGCAACAAAAGCAAAAGCAAAATAACAAGCGTTGCTAGAAAACGTTCGTGTCAGTCCGCCTTAAAATGGACATAACCCATCCCTTTTAAGAAGGTAACAAAACATCGCTAAAAACCCATAAGGACCGAAAATACACCATAAGAGTCCAAAATATGAGAGAGAGAGAGAGAGAGAGAGAGAGAGAGAGAGAGAGAGAGAGAGAGAGAGAGAGAGAACAGGAGTTTTCAATGAAATCCGATTTAATCAAAATACCGCTCCAACATCAAGATTAATCAAATGCTTTGGAGTTTTATTTTGTACAAGAACTTTATTACCACAGTGGACAGTATATAGAGTAGAAGGGCACTGATATATTATTATTAGTATCTTTCTCTGATAAAATCTCAGCGTAACAGTAAAAAATACAGAGGAGCATCTACTATTGACTGATTTATGGGGCGAATAAAATGAATAAGATTTCTAAGGCTTCAAGAGATTAGCATATATAAACACTCTTATGTATGTTTAGAATCTACCGGTCATTTCTCTACTAGATACGTGCGTATCTGGCACACGAATGCACCCACATCCATCCGTCTGTGCTGGCATCAACGACAGTGACTCGAGAACACAAAAGACGACGCCCAAACCCAGGAGCAGAAATCGGAACCATTTTCTTTCCTGCTTCCGTGTGAGGATAAACCCAAGGGCATCTTGCCAGAACCATCAACCTCAAACTTACCTGGCAGTTCGCAGCTAAATGGCCAGTTTAGCTAGAGTCAAGGATAACGATGCCAGTTTGTGGTGGATGACAGAAATTTGACACATCTGACAAGATAAAAGGTTCGATTAACTAGGAGCTAACGTTTGTTATGCACGTTCCGAATTTTTTTATTTTTTTATTTCTTGATATTGCATCAAAATTTATAATTCCCCTGACTGAATACTGTTACATAAAAAATTAATAATTAACAATGCACAATCAAAAAGTGTTTAAAAATTTTTCGAAGAATCGAGTGATACAGAATTAAAAAAAATAAGCGAAAAGAAAGAAATTTCATACATTAGACAGTATGTTGCCCATTAAATTGTTTTCCCATGCGTTATGTTCTTTCTGTTTCTCTTTACTGTAAAGAAAAAATGCTCTAAGATTAATAGGTATTGCATAGCGGTGTGTATAACTTCGAGGCTTAAAAATCTCCACAAGAGTATCCTTCTTAATCGACGAACACGGCAATTACACTTCAAAATGAAGAAAAACAAAAGAAAATGGAAACTTTTTTTTTTTTTTTTACAAACAAATGTCTGAAATCTTCAAAAGACCTTACATAATACTAAGTACAACGCAATAACAGTAGTAACAGTCTTTAGCTGTACAGTCTGAAACCATAAGCCTATTTCAAACTAAGAACACTTAAGCCGATTACAGAGAGACAGGTTTCTTTTCCGGTAAAGAAGTCTTTTATCTTAGACAATGACACTAACTAGCCGTTTTAGGCCTGTTTTCAAGAGGTCTTGTTTGTTATCACTTGGGAAAATGTATTCCCAACACTTCTTATTAACAGAGCGGCTTTTAGCATAACAACACTGTCCTTTGGAGGAGATGCTGAAGATGACATAAATCAAAAACAAGCAAAGGAAAAACAAGGAAAATAATTAAATATATGGTTTAATGTTTGGAAGGAGACAACGAAAACTTATATTAGTATTTTACATTCAAACTCGTATGTGTTTCGACTGTCGACCTAAACCGCGCAACAACTCCTCGCTGCTGGGAGAAAGAGCGCTGGTGACTGGTACAATACATGCACATACACTACCGGGGTCTCAGGGATGACAGGCAGGGCAGCCGATCGAGACTACAGTCTACCCCAAAAGCCAAATCAAAGTCCTTCAAAAGAAGGCATCGTGCTTACCCCCATACAAATGGGAAAACAAGCACGTTAAAAGAAGATTCAAAATCGTATGTTCCTGATATCGATTTATTCATCACAAACAAATGAAGCATATTCTCTTATGTCTTGTTTTCCTGCTTTCTTCCGAGGAATCTGCCGTATCTTCCCTCCCCCCTCCCCCACCGTTTCCCCCCTCTTTCCCTCTCTCTCTATCCCTCCTTCATTTGAAAACACTGCAAAACTCACCTGAATGTTCAGGATAGAAAGCTCCCATTTCTCAGAGAGAAATAGGAGTTTTAGAACTGTCATGATGATGACGATAGATAAAAGCTTGACTGACATAAAGTTGTGCAGACAAAATTCCCTTGGGGTAAATATGTACAACTAGCCAAAATAGGATATAACAATTCTACCTGGAAAAAGCAGTTTTGGTAAAAGAAATAAGGTAAATTAAAATTCCGAAAAAAGGATCAGAATAATATGTCTATATCAAAATGAAAAATCCAAAATATATACCAAAAGAAACATTTTATAAATTCCAATTAACCTGAAAAATGCTCCGGAAAATTACCTAATACATTGAAAAGGGAAACGAAAAGGCAAGACACTTAAATGAGATATTGGATAATTCAATTAATTACATCTGATAAACTAAGTGCACCTCGATGTAGTTGTCTCTCTTACAGAAAGTTGTGACACGTGTGTTTTTTTGGGTTATATGTGAGAGGTCAATGTACAGTTCAGAATGAGAGATTAGTGCTGATAGCTACTGCGCTTCTCGAAATTATATGTTTGATGTTTGCAAGCATTAGAAAATGGAAGAGAGATCTCTGATAATCGTTAGATAATTCTGATATTCATTTTCCTACAACATAACAGTAATTTATCATAACATGAAAGTTAACACATGGCCAAAGCATTACAAAAAAATTTTGCAATGTCCAAAAGTGAAAAATCCTATTCTGATCATGATTATCCATCGGTATCAAAACGGATTAATTTTTCAACGTTTCACAGAACAGAACCTGAAGTACTCTCAGTCTATAAATATTCTGGCTAAACATAGAACTTTATAGAGAGGGCCATTGGTTTTACGATATGTTGATATTTATTTATTATGAAATTTAATGGGAAATGTAAAGATGAAAAACTTGACAAGGGGCTCGAGCTGATATCGTCTGGAGACTTATATGAAAACTAGCTCCGTGAAGTAGAAATTAATGAAAACATGGCAGCGTAATAAATATGAAATTCCATGGAAAATAAAATCAAACAATGACCATAGGAAAATAATACCCCATTAAACTTGATAAAAGAGCATCTACAGCTATTTAAAGGATAAAATGTGATAAAATCCCAGCCAACTTCAACAGGTTTAATAGCAAAGAGTGCAAAGGGATGAAAGGTCGCTGGTCAACACCGACAGAAAAATCTGACCAAGTTGCAGTCTCTCTCGGAAGCGATGACTAAATTCAGCGCCATGGAAGAAAAAAATATCTGAGCTCACTCAGATGAAACAAGAGCAAAAAATGGTTACAAAATAAAAATATTTCAAGTCGTGGTAGTATAAAAAAAATAAATCGAGGTATTCAATTTCTAAAATCGAAAGGCACTGATCAGTAGAAAAGCAGTACAGGAAATATTCTAAACACTGCAACAGAATACAAACAGTTTCAAGGAAAGTCCACATCCTCTTGGGACTTCCTAATATAGGAAAGTTATAAAATGAAAAAAAACATTAATGTGGGAAAAGTCAAGAAACAAACATTACGGCTGCAGTTGAAAAAAATCTAAAATTAGACCACCCAGAGGAAAGTGACACCTGGTGAAAGATATTCCTACGAAAGCGAGGCAAGAAACAGGTAGTCAGAATATCATAATAGCAAATGTCTGTGACCAAAAGATAGAGATGATGAAACCCTACATCAAAAAAATGTTTAAAACTGATTGGAAGCACCACAGAGACGCATGGTGACAAGTAGTGACAGCGTGTGTGTGTGCGTGTGCGTTGATTGATTGATTGATTAACTGTGGGTTATCTGGCGTCACAACTACCAGGGTCACTGACGCCGATTAGCGTGTGCGTTGAAATCACTACAACAGAAATCGTTGGACTACACAAAGCAGGACAACTGGACAGAAGCCTTGTACCCCCAAAAGTGTGGGAAATACCACTGGTTAAAAGAATGTAACTTCAGTTATACTCAATGTATACTCATGTAAGAAAACTTTTAAAAAATCAAGGAAGCAGCTTGAATAAGAAATCAATTACTCATTGAAAAATTATAAATTTAACGGCAGCCGTCTGACATTTCAATCTAGGGAA
>JANJGK010000001.1:92905628-92908121 GCA_039081455.1 Macrobrachium rosenbergii
TTTCTTATAGTTACTAATACAGTCGTTTATATGATTCAGCTAAAATTAAAACGGTTTTCACTTCATCCATTCTAATTAGGACAACGTTTGGAACTAGATTATAAAATCTAAGCCAAAAGACAAGCATTGGGACCTATGAGGTCATTCAGCGCTGAAAATAATGTTGGAACAATTGTTTGCAGAGATTGGAAAGTAAGAGAGAAGAAAAAGAATATCAATGGAGGTATAGTAAAAGGAATGAGAAGGGTTGCAGCTAGGGGCCGACGGGACGCTGCAAAGAACCTACAGTAATGCGTGACGTGCACTGACGGCTCTACCCCCTTACCTTTCATAGCAGAGATGCTACAGAATGTCGAAGGAGCGACAATTAATTTAATGCTTAAATCCAACGATTCATGTCATTCATTAGTAGAAATCTATTAGGGTAAAAAAGTTTGGTTGACTAATAACTCATACTTTCTTAGTATGAAAGAGACAGCTACAATGTTATAAAAGTAATTTTTGAGATTATCGACGACAAAACAAAGCACGCACCGTTATTCAACACTCCTAACAAATGCATTATCTAGTAATAGTGAATAGCTATTGCTCTTTACTAAAGGTATAGTACGTCGATTTATAAACATATACATTTAAAAAAAAAATTACAGGAATGGAGGTTTAAAACAAAAATGAAAATAAAGGTATTCCAAACAATGCAGCACATTAGCACTTATCGTGAAACTATACGTATTTTTCCACGTATTCTATACTCTTATTAAGACAAATTCAACATTACTATCGTTATGGTCATTATTTTGGTAGAGGCTTTCAAGAAAATTTTATAAAAAGCTTATACAGAACAGGATGCGATTATCAGACGCAAAAAAACAGCAAAGATTTTATATACATACATACATACATATATATATATATATATATATATATATATATATATATATATATATATATATATATATATATATATATATATATATATATATATATATATATATCACTGGATTTTCAGCGTCGTGAGGTATCAGCCATCGGCTCGTACACTTAAGTTACTTCATTTTCTGATCCACTCCAGATCTCTGTTGGGAAACTAATTGCTTTATATTGAATTAATGGAAGGGAATAACTGTACATCTACCAACTGCATTATTTATTAACATTCAGAACAATAATGATCTCTATTAAATAAAAATACCAATTTCCCAATGCGAGACTCTTCAAACGTTTTGCTCAACTAAATCGGAGGTTTATGTAAATCGTAAAGAGACAAATTTAGCCTCACAGTCATTTTTAGGATTGCTAAGGATAGCAACCTAGAAATAGAGAAAAGAATAAAGTTCAGTAAAAGGAAGAAATAGTTAACGATACCAAGAAGTGTTACCCTGAAATAAAAACAATACACAAGTCCAAAAATCTTCTTAAGTGGGAAGCGAAACCCTAATGCGAGGTTCAAAATGTTTAAAGCAGATTGTTAACTTTGGTCTGAAGAGTGCCATTATGGGGATTACAGACTTGCTGAAGAGGAAGAAACTGGGAGATCGGAAGCCCCTGAAAGTTGACTTCGAAGAGACTATTGAAAAAGACTGAGCAGAACGGATTACTGGAAGCGAGTCGAGAAATTGTAAAAAGAAGGAAAATGCAAGGGAATTACATGAAAAATAAGAAAAAGAAACTAAAGGAAAATCAAATGAAAGTTCAATTAACTATAACGGTTTTTAAGTAACAGGCAGGCGAGAAAATTAATGTAGTGTCTAAAATACGCAAAAGCGATTAATTACGAGGGGCATCAGGGGTCTCCCGAGTTTTAATGCCAACCAATAATAACCATCTGCATAATAAAACACATGTAACAATGATAGTTATTAGGTAATACAGAGCACATTTTGACCTGTCGTAGTCCCGCCCGGGGCTAGCCAAGGACCTCCCTCACGGCTGGCAGATATAGAGGTATCTATCTATATATATAAAAGTGAATGTTTGTATGTTTGGACGCTAAAGAAATCCGAACTGTTTGACAGAGGCAGACAAAATTTGGCACGCAGCCCCTATGTGACCCAACGAAGGTTTATACCTCAAAATTAAACCCCTACCCCGTGACAGACATACAAACACAGACAAAGCAAATTAAATTTTCGTTTTTACTGGTGCTGTTCACATTTTCACTTTATAGGAATCATCAGTAGCTTGGGCAGAAAACCCGCTGTCTTTTCTGTTGGTGACGTCATTAAACTCCTCCCACGACAATCAGTTTAGTACATTCAAAAAACTGAACAGATGTGTTTGACATTACTAGAATTATATACCTTTATTCCGTCATAAAGTAATGTAATTCCCAACTTGGATAATAGGGTAGGTTTCAAACCCATACCCCCGTGACAGACAACAAACACAGAAAAAACATATGAAATTTTCGTTTTTACCGGTTCCGTCACCTTTTTCTTCAGTGCTTTATGGGTCAATTCTCAGTTTTCACCCGACGCTCCACCTTTTCTTCCA
>JANJGK010000001.1:92908221-92915721 GCA_039081455.1 Macrobrachium rosenbergii
AATATTTATTTGTGAGTGTAAATATATAACACATTTCTTTTCCCCTTGTGTTGACCGACCAGTTCTCAACAAGCCGTTTGCGATGTTCTTATTTCGAAGCCCTTACCACAAAAGTTTATCGTCTAGATGCCTACTAGCTGATTGGATAAGCCACAACCATCTCTGTATAAACCCCAAAGGGCAATGTCTGTCGTACAGATGTGGCAACGCCACTGGCCACCTTTGGATGACGCAGTCAGGCAAAGTAGGCACCTGGAATATGTTATGTAGCGCGCACTACGGCAATTGCTTGGCGTGTGGACGGTTCCCGGGCAAATGTCCTTCATTCCATCAGCTGTAGACGGGTAACAGCTTCTGGTGGGATCGCGGAAAGTGGATGAGGCTAGCAGCACCATCCCTTAAGACTCGTATACAAAATGGAAGCCTGTACCTTTTGTGCTACTCCCTCCCCAAAGGCGAAAAAGATGAGTGGTTTATATATATATTTTTGTGAAATATCTGTATTTTCGTACTGTACTATATATATATATATATATATATATATATATATATATATATATATATATATATATATATATATATATATATATATATACATATATACACACACACAAAATGTGTGTGTGTGAGAGAGAGAGAGAGAGAGAGAGAGAGAGAGAGAGAGAGAGAGAGAGAGAGAGAGAGAGAGAGAGGAAATGAGTCTTTTTCTTTTCCATAAAATATAACTCTGGGAGGAGGTATACCCATCTAGTTCATCGAGTGTTCTGTAGGACATTTGGGTTGATGTTCCTAGCTCGCTGTCCCCTTCCACAATGCTTGCCGTGTGTGTGTGTGTGTGTGTGTGTGTGTGTGTGTGTGTGTGTGTGTGTGTGTGTGTGTGTGTGTGTGTGTGCGCGCGCGCAGGAAGAAGATTGACTGATTGATTGATTATGAAACTTAGGTCTTAAAAACCAAGGATAGTTTGGGATTTTTTCTGTTCCTGCTATCAAGCTAAGAAAGGGAATATTAAAAAGTGCATATATAAACAAAAATCAGCAAAGAAAAAATCTATTTCACGGTTTTTATACCCAAATAAGAATGTTAACTAAACGTACAATATGACAAAGTTCTATTATTGTTATAGTACGAAAATACAGATATTTAAAAAAAAATAGACATCTGGTGTATAAATTCATGTGACCAGGGCAACTTTAGAGTCCCCATAAGCTATCCACATTGGTCACACTACGACTGCGCTTAGCAGCCGTCTGTATTATCACAGAAGACTGTGGGGCTATTTTCAACACTGAACCGAATGGCATGGCATGGAGACCTACGACAGAAGAACTAGTATAAACAACGAGAACAGTCGAACAGAAAAACAGCAGCCAAAGGCCAGGAATTGCCGAATCGATGTCCACGAACCTACTCACAACCAGACTACGCAAGCAAACTTCACTACACATCCTGCCATCCATCAGGACGCAAGAGGGCGTTGGATGCCGTATCCAGGATAAAGGTAGGGAGAAGACATTTAATCAAGACCTTAGCAACGGGGCACAGGCCTACCTGAGAGATGTGATAGCCAGAGGATGCGCGCATGTCCATTAAGCAAAATAGAGTATGTATTATGTATTATGTTAGTATACTCACACATTATATATATATATATATATATATATATATATATATATATATATATATATATATATATATATATATATATATATATATATATATATATATATATATATATATATATAAATAAATAATCAACCCAATTGAAAGACTTGGGTTCGATCCTGATGTGAGTCAGAAATTTATATTTATATATATATATATATATATATATATATATATATATATATATATATATATATATATATATAAATATATATACATATATATATGTTATATATATAATATATATACACTGTATATATAAAGTACATATCTATATCCACGTATGTTTAAAAGATTCTAAATAACAAGAATGCCCAAAATAAAACCATTCCCAAACTATGAGAATATATCGAATAATTGTAACACATATGATGTAACTTCACTGTTAGTTTGGATCGTTTACTGCACAAGTATAGAGAGTGAAACGGAAAGCCCATCTTGATCTGACAGTGTTATGTATTAAGGGATTTAGGTACATTAATGACTTTGCGTAAATTATCATAACAGGAGTATCATCACACTTGCCTTTATATATATATCTACACAAATTTAATAAACATATGGCGTGATAAAAACAAACAGTATTTGTCCCTCACCAATCGTCATCTGCTTAGAAATAGTTGCTGAGCAAATAACCTTTCCGAAGGCGGTATAATGAATAAAAATCAAAATTTTTCTACACCTCATGTTTCACAACCGAAAAAATGTTAAATATCGCTGCGAGTTCATTTCCTTTTCATTGCAATCTCTTACCAAGATTACGATTATTTTCGATCTACTAACATCTTCAGCAGACATGAATTTGCAAACTTTTTCCAAACCAGTAAATTTTCCCTTATATCTTCGCTACGGCGATTTGTGAAACTACCGTAAATAAGCCTAGTTACATTCGTCATATATATATATATATATATATATATATATATATATATATATATATATATATATATATATATATATATATATGCGTACTTGAGGTTTTCCCCGGGCAAGCGACTAAGGCCTATCATACCAGCGAATTTACCCCAACACCCCGACCGATCAGCGCCTTAGTCGCTTGCCCGGGAAAAACCTCAAGTACGTAAGTACTCAGGTTCCAATTCCCTTTATGACCTTTGGATACTGGGGACGGGAGGAGGAGAGAGTGGTTGTCTTACATGCCATGTATAACCTAATACTTGACGTTTCTGCGTCTATCAATCATAAAAATACCTTTGTTAGGTGCATCCTGCGATAGACTCATGGCATACTGATTTTCATTGTTTCTACTTGCGGTAAGGTAGAAAGAATACTGAACTATTTAAACCAGAAGGCAAGGAAAGAAGTATATCAATTTTTTTTACATTTTCACTACGTAGTGTTTTACTGACTGGTCATGCTAGAACCTCAAGGTGTACTCTGAACTAGCTGCACCTATTCCATCAGGTTCTAAGTTTAAAAAGTTATTTGAATTTCATCTTGACCAAATTATGGACCAAAGACAATACTGGCTGCTAGAGGACAGATTGTGACTGTAATGGGACAATGCACAAATTTTTTTATTTAGCGCATGAATTTACACACTTTTTTTTTTCACTTACATTAACATTCACCCTCATGAGGAGAGAGAGAGAGAGAGAGAGAGAGAGAGGAGAGAGAGAGAGAGAGAGAGAGAGAGAGAGAGAGAGAGAGGTTTCTTATCACAAGTGAAATGCGGTCATAGCTTTGCTGAAAAAAGCATGTAACAAGAACTAACAGATAATGTGGAGGCGAAAGAGCAAAACAAGTTATGGACATTATACAAGCATGTCCACGTGTTATCGAAATTCCATTTCCAGATGATCTGTAACCTCTGTTTCTCTTATAAGAGTTCTCAATTGTCAAAATGCGTACGATAGTATAAGAAGATTACATCGTTCGAAACAATACGAATTGGAGCACAGAGTGAATCGCTTCCTTCTTTAATTCTTTTTTGAAGAGCGTGATTAAAAAAACGCCATCGATACCAGTTAAGTAAAAACGAACGATAGCGAGTCTACGTTACCTCTCCTAACACAAAGAGGAGAAAAAAAAAAAACTTTTTTTCTCTCACAGAATCTCCGATCCCGAGTCATTATTTGTTTCGCTATAATATCTTCGGGTAATGGTAGGCAGCAACACCGGTATTAAAATTGTCAGCTAAAACGTAATAGTTCGTAGAACTGGTATTGAAAAAAATGGACTAATTAGTTTCAAAATACAAAACTGGTTTGCAACGTAAGCTGCAAGAAGGAATTTTCCCATTTATAGCGAAGATAATGTCGGAAACTATATTCCATTCAATGTTTTGTAAATAGTGACCGAAGTAAAGAGGAGAGGGATTCACTTTACGTGTGCAAACATACATTATAACTCTTTTAAATATCCTGAACTGGTGGATCTAATTACAGCAATGCTAATTACCTTTACCATAGGTAATATGTCTTCCATAAGGGTATTCATCACCAGAGCACTAAATTACTCTTTCTCCAAACTGAATATTTTCAACAGCTCATAATGGCTTCCATTGAGCAACAACAATTATTATGAAACTGACTCATATACAAACCTAAACAAACTTTAGTATAATGTAAAATATTTTAGTTCACAATATGAATACATTGGTTCTACACTCTATACATGGGTATGTGTTATATACAGAATTTTCGTTTACTCTGGAATGTTACAAGGTGCTTTGATAAACAAACAACTGATACCATTCTTCCCTAATAAAAAACAATCTACTGACGTTAATCCATAATTCTATTAAAATATAGAAATTTCGTTATACACTGAAGCCTATTAAACCTCTACTGATCTCTGAAATCAGATTGCTTCTGAATTCTATAAAAACACAACGGAAGAATTCCGGTATCTTGTTTCCTATTTTCTTCCTTTACACATTCGGAAATGTTTTCGGAATATTACTGCTCTTTAACAACCTAACTGTTATGCAAATGTCGACGGCTAATGAGGTCAAGATAAAACAAGTAAAAACTACGCCGAAGTTTCTTCGGAGTAATCGAGTTTTCTGTACATCGTATAATCAAGGCCACAGAAAATAGATCTCTCTTTCGGCGGTCTTGGTAAAATGCTTTATGAGCCGCGGCCAATGAAACTTTAACAACGGCCTGGTGGTGGCCAATCCTGTAGCGTTGCCAGAAGCACTATTATGACTAACTTTAACCTTAAATAAAATAAAAACTGCTGAGGCTAGAGGGCTGCAATTTGGCATTTTTGATGATTGCAGGGTGGATGATCAACATACCAATTTGCAGCCCTCTAGCCTCAGTAGTTTTTAAGATCTGAGGGCGGACAGAATAAAGTGCGGACGGACAGACAAAACCGGCACAATAGTTTTCTTTTACAGAATACTAAAACGGCGAAGAACTAAATAAACTCTTCACTTGATGCTGATGAACAGTTGTGCCCGGAATCGTTAGTCACAGATTTGGGATTTCCACCAAACCTGCTGTAGCTTAAATAAAGAATATTCACCCATATAAATACTAATGGTTTAAAGAAAGAATTTCCATACAAGCATGAACGTCGTTTATAAGATTACGCGATGTGATTAATCAGATATTATCATGATTTTGTACAAAATGAAGGTATTATACATTCAACGAGTGTCTGCCCTTTCAGGTGATACATAATACCACTTTATGTCCAGAATATGAAGGGAGAGATACATAAGTATACCTTAATTTAACCAGACCACTGAGCTGATTAACAGCTCTCCTACGGCTGGCCCTAAGGATTAGATTTATTTTACGTGGCTAAGAACCAGTTGGTTACCTAGCAACGGGACCTACAGCTTATTGTGGAATCCGAGCCACATTATAACGAGAAATGAATTTCTATCACCAGAAATAAATTTCTCTAATTCTTCACTGGCCGGTCGGTGAATCAAACGCGGGCCCAGCAGAGTGCTAGCCGAGGACGATACCAACCCTTCCAATGAGGAACTAAACACATTACCCCTCAATAGAACAACACTCATCTGACAAGACAACTTAGGATCCCAATCAAGATATGGTGGGTGTGGGTATTGTGGAGTGTGGAATAATCTCAGCTGTAGTTTCGGGAGTTTCCTTTAAATGTCCGTTAAGAATGAAATCACGCATATTAATGTTCACGTTAAAGACAGAAATGTCGATGAATCACAGGAGGGGAGAAATAACTGCACAAAATTCTGTACTCATGAATCAAAATTTAAATAAATACATTAAATATACTCATGAGGAAAAATTTCACTTATGCATGAAAAAACGTATATGGGTATTTATCATTTCCAATTTTTTTTTATATATAAAGGTAGATGAGTTTTCCTTTGGGAAGCAAGATTAATTTGCGGAATTGGATACTGATTTCATTCACCCCAAAAATACCAGCCAATATTCTGTATATATAAAACAACGGAAGTGGTATCCTCAAGAACATTGTTTTGGCGCAGATCTTCCAAGCTCCAAAGCAAATGCTACCGTGATACAGCGCTGCAGGGAAAAGTATACCAAAATAGCCCTCAAGTTACGACTGTGAGAAAATGGAGAACGGATGTGCTGCTGGACTGAGATATATTCAAATTCTGTCACACCGGTCCCTATCCCCCTCCCAAGAGAAGAACTATAACGACCAACTAATTGCAGCAACGCGTCAAGCAAGTATCCCCCACAAATTATTAGTGTAGAGAAGGAGGATTCATTCTGGAAAATTACATCGGCAAATGAAAAGACCACAACTGCAAAGGAAACACTTTCAGTTAAAACTGACATGGGAATGATGAGCAAACGAGGGAGTCACTATTACCTTGCACCAAACCCAGCAACTCGGCAGTGCCTAACTGACTGGTAAGAGAAAGCAACAGCTAAGCACTGGAGAAATTAAGTACCGAGTGGCTTCTCCTTTTTTTTTTTCTTTCATCTGCCTGTAGGCAAATATCAAGCAAGTATTGGTCAGTCTCGTAATTTAAAGATGCCACTTTGTTTATAACCGTTGTATACCAGACTACTTTACTCGGGATGGTAATTTTTCAATTTTATTAAAATCATGTTGAAATGAGTTTGACAACTTGTTAAGTACCGCATTAACCTCGAGCCCATATAAGCGTAAGTTATCTCTCACAAAATAAAAATGATACCAATGAACTCCTGGAGAGTAAAAGCTATATAATGTCCGCACGTCACTCGGGATACCCGACCATTTTGTGATAACAGAAGGATAAAGAAATAAAGGTAGATTATGACGTTAGATTAAAACAAATTTGATATATAAAAACATGTTACCATTCTTTGCTGTGAAAACAGAACATATGACTAGAAGGAAACTAATGGTTTTAAACTAGGTTTACACTAAGGATAAAGGCGAGACACATACCGACAGTAGGCGATTAATTAATAGAATTTTTTCTTGAATTAGTTACCTCACTGTCTGATCTTTCATCCATTAATGATAATTTGAATGACTGTTTAACTACCAAAGAAATGCATGTTAAGCTAAGCGTTTAATGATTAGCACTTACTTTCCTTCTCTTCACTAGCAGAACTCCCGTTTTGATGCCGGACGCTGTTACAGTAATGTTACAGTGTGTAACATAACAGACTGATTATTTTACTTGTAGTAGAAACGATATAAGAAATCTTCACGGAATAAATTGCCTGGACAGAATGGAAAATTCTAATGCAGTTTTGTGGAAACAACTCTTCAACGCACAGTATACATGCTTCACAAATACTTAAATACCTTACATACATATGCACTAGATTTTCATTTCACAGCGATTTAAACTTGAGTTTATAGTAGGTAAAGGTCACATACAACACAGGAACAGACATTACTAAA
>JANJGK010000001.1:92918221-92938221 GCA_039081455.1 Macrobrachium rosenbergii
CAACACATTTATTACACGCATAAACACGTCTCTCTCTCTCTCTCTCTCCTTATTTTTATGTCCTCTTAATCCAAAATATTTATTACAAACTTAGACCTCTCTCCCCCCTCTCTCCTTATTTTTTATCCTCTTATTCCTACAACATTTATTACACGCATCGACCTCTCTCTCTCTCTCTCTCTCTCTCTTTTTATGTCCTCTTAATCCAACACATTTATTGCACGCATAGACACCTCTCTCTCTCTCTCTCTCTCTCCGGGTGTACCAAATAAATACAACTTCTTTTCTTGTGTGCACATCTGAGTAAGCTTTCCCCCTAAGAATGGTTTCTGTCACAGGTATACCTAATGACCCAGCTAGAAATTTAAACACTGATAATACGGAATTTGATTTCATTTGCCATCTGCTGAACTGATTATACATCTTATATTTATCCAAAGCTTCTCTTCTTGATAAAAATACACAGCAACAACAGCAGCAATTGTTTCAACTATGATTACAACTACTATAATGGTTTCTATGACTACTACTACTGGTAATGGTACTACTACTACTACTACTACTACTACTACTACTACTACTACTACTACTACCGGGCCGGAGGAGAAAAGGAAGACTGCTGGTTTACAATGTAATTAATAATAATAATAATAATAATAATAATAATAATAATAATAATAATACTAATAATAATAATATAATAATAATAATAATAATAACAGTATTTACAAAAGCTGATAATGTCACTCCCCGTAATCAAACATCTGTTAAGAGAACAGGTGGCTGTTCTTCCTTTTGAAAAGTTCTTAGGAAGTTCCCTCCCGGTGTCTTGATGATGGCTTACGTGGGCAACACAGGAACTTTGAGCTTTCCTACAGCGCCATCAAGAAACATTTTCTCGCAAATAAAAAGAGCGCCTACTGTAGAGCGCAAAAATGGGCAGAAAGTAAATACTAACACAAATAAAAAAATCTTGCTTTCTTATAACTGACTGTTATGGATTCTGGATCACTGCTCCACAGCGTGTCACATAATACTTAAATGGGATTCTTACCACCAATTGTACTGTATGAAATTTCACATTAATACGACATGTTTTGAAACAGAGCTCTCGAAAGAATGCAACCAACAAAATTCAAGTTTGGAATGTTTGTAAGTCAAAAAATTATTATTGTAATGGGTTTAAAAAAGCAAAATAAAGTTAGTTGCATCCAATGCACCAAATGGCGGGGCAACTGGTATATAACAAAACTCAGTACAGGCTCGCTCTCTCTCTCTCTCTCTCTCTCTCTCTCTCTCCTCTCTCTCTCTCTCTCTCTCTCTCTCTCTCTCTCTCACACACACACACACAAACAAGGCTGTTTCATGATAAGATCTCTTGATCTCCATTTCCTCCACGTCAGTTTTTACCCATCTACACACTTCAAATAGTATCTTACAAATTATTCTCTAGGCCTAGCTCTCACTATCTCGTATGATTTCGAGATTGATATCGTTATTACGAAAACGTTTTGCTTAGCTTTCATTATTTAGTTTGTAAAGAAAGCCATTCCAGAAAGTCATTCCACATATTTTACAGGATAAAAAAATTGTTCACAACCACTGTACTAAAGGGACGACAAAATTCATTACTTTTCAGATATCGGAACGTAAAGAAAGCACCCGCAATAATTCCTAGAACGTTATAGCCAATACTGCATTTCTTTTAACCAGAAAAACCTCTCAAGAAAACACTGCGAAAATTGGAGATAACTGATATCATTATCGGTTCTATATGCAACGGCAAGGCAAATGAAGACAGATAACACTCAAAGGTGAAAAGCCCAACCCAATGACAAAGATGTGACGTAAGAATGAAAACAAAACACTTTCATAAATTGGCAGAGAATTAGGAAAAGTTTTAATGAGGTGTGCAAACACTCGGATGTTTAATCGCTTCTTGCCTGCAAACAAGAACATAAAATAAAATTCGGTATTGACAAGCAATGTGCTTGCTTAAACAGAAGCTTTATTGGGAAGTCCCGATTAAATAACCTATTTATAAGAAAAAACAAGTAAAAAATGCCCCGAGGTTTCTTCGGAGCAATCGAGTTTTCTGTACAGCCGCTACAGCGCATAATCAAGGCCACCGAAAACAGGTCTATTTTTCAGTGGTCTAGGTATAATGCTGTATGAGCCGCGGCCGGGTGGTGGCATATCCTATATTGTTGCCAGAAGCACGATTGTGGCTAACTTTAACCTTAAATAAAATAAAAACTACAAGGCTAGAGGGCTCCAATTAGGTGTGTTTGATGATTGGAGAGTGGATGATCAACATACCAATTTGCAGTCCTCTAGCCTCAGTAGTTTTTAAGATCTGAGAGCGGACAGAAAAAGTGCGGACGGACAACGCCGGCACAATAGTTTTCTTCTACAGAAAACTAAAACTATTCCATTTTTATTAATTGGTGAAAAAGAGTCATTCACTTCAAATCTTGCACAAATTACTGAGAAAGTTTATAAGCCACTCTGGACCCAAGAGAAAAAGAGCGTGGCCATTGTGAAGTGGTTCTCAAACAACAAGAAAAGCTGCAATAACAATTTCACCAGACTATTTTTATGAAGGTCAAATCTTACAAGTTTTCCTTTGCCAAACTGTTCCAACGGCAAAATGTATTCTTCTAATAACGTCTTGGATGTATACTTACACTTTTATTAATGCATGTAATCATAACCTGTGTGTGTGTGTGTGTGCGCGCTTGTGAGAAAGTGCCCTCGTTGCGTAAGTGGTGGTGTGCTAAGCTAGCCTCTGTTGGCATAAACAGTGATCTATATACCTGGTCATTGTTTTACTGTTGTGGGTTATGATTATGAGGCCAGAGAGAGAGAGAGAGAGAGAGAGAGACGAAGAGAGAGAGAGAGAGAGAGGAGAGAGAGAGAGAGAGAGAGAGAGAGAGAGCACCATACAGAAGTGGTCAACGTTCCATTAAAATGTGAAATGTATATGATAATGTAACTGCAGTCGGTTGGACCTGGAAGAAGTAACCCTTACCCTACGTTGGTGAAATATATATACATATTAATATATGTGTGTATATATACACACATATGTAATATGTATAAGTATATGTAATAACAAATATAAATAATAAAGTCCTCCCGGGCCTCTGTAACTGCCACAGGAAAATGACAGGCAGAAGTTCAGTACCAAGCGCTTTCATGTTTATTAACGCATCGTCTGGGCACAAATAAACGTGAAAGCGCTTAGTACTGAACCTCTCCCTGTCATTTTCCTGTGGAATCGCTTATATACTGAAGCCACGTGCATCTATTGTGATTTTTTTAAGCATGTACATGTATGTATGTATGTATGTGTATAAGTATATATATATATATATATATATATATATATATATATATATATAGATATATACTATATATATATATATATATATATATATATATATATATATAGTATATATATATATATATATATTATTATAATACATATATATATATATATATAATATATATACGGTATATATATACGTGTATATATATATATAATATTATATATATATTATACTATATATTATATATATATACTTATATAATATATATATATAAAACCCTCAACGGTCTATGCGCAGGGACATACCATTTTCTCGAAAAATAAATGAAATGGAAAAAAAATCCAGGAAAGACCACATGTTCGCCACTTCAACACATTCTACAATCCTTACTCCGTTATCATTTGCCTAAAATCGGAATGCCTACTTGCAATATCATTTCTGAAAGCAACGGCAGTGGTATTTGCAATACTTATTCAAGGACTAAAATGTTCTGTCATTCCATAAGGTCACCAATAAAAGCAAAGAAGCAAAGAAAGTTGGTAAAGTGCCCTTGTGCTGCATGTATGATACCTAAGAATTGCGAGTCCCTTTCAAGAAAATTTAGTCACATCACATCAGGGTTCTGGCAACATATTACGAGCGTCAGATGACAGAAAGTGATTCACTAAGCTGGCGAAGTAATATTAGCGAAACATGCCTTCGTAGCGTTTTCGGGAAGACATGAAAGTTTTGGTCGAAAACGTGTTCTTAGATGTTGTATATTAAGAATGATCTAATTACCACCGATAATGGCCCTTACGAAAAGAGATTTTCATATATATAATAATGGTTTCGTTTATATTTCTATGGAGAAATATAAACCTGGGCACAAAAAATGTATATGAAAATCACGAGCAATTTAACGATTGCCCTAGACTAAACAAGAACTAAAGCAATTAGTATAATATAAATAATCTTTCGATAAACTTGAGAGTAATGGGGTAATGAAAATGCAAAAGACTCACTAAAGACTACAGCAATACGAGGTCCTTGCAACGAATTTACATAAAATAAAATGTCGACAGCTTTCAATTCAGCGTATCTCATTAACAATAGTGCTTACAATAACGAACTGCTAAACATATATAACGGGGACTTAAATTCAAAAGTTCTATCATATTATGAATAACATGATGTATCTTTCACAATATATTTAAATTATCTTGGCATGCAGAAACAAATGTTTTGCCTTATTATTCCCATTAATTAAGAACAACTTTCCCTGCCTATTCATGAAACAAAATCTCCCGCGACTAACCCCACGAACTACGTGGAAACTGCATTACGTAATTAGAGGCATTCAGAAGTTTCTAGCATGGACGACTCTCGCCCTTTTAAAAACTGGACAAAATAACATACACAACTACATGCTGCATTGGATAAGCAATTTACAAATGTTCATAGAACGTCACAATGTCGTTCATATGCGCTGCATGAAAAAAAAAAGTTCAACTTTAGAACTCGTTAAAGCGTTCCACTTTGATGATATAAATATTAATGTGGGCGATTGAAGAACGGTAGCTGTTGACTCCTATGTGTGACTGGGAGAGAATATGAAGGATGACGGTAGGATGAGAGATGAGGTGAAGCAAAAGTTCTGAGAAGCACAAAAGGTAGAGCGGATTAAGTAAAAGATCTTTTGAGAAAGAAGGCGTCTATTCCAGCCACTGCTGAAATGTATGAAGTGCAGATACTGAATCGAATTAAAGGTGCAACGCTGAAGCGGGCTGAGATAATTTACGCAGTAAATATGCTACGTAAGAATGAATAAAATCTGATAAATGTGGAGGTATGCAAAAGCGGAAAAAAGGTTTGAGGGTGAAAGGATGACTCAGTGATACGAAGTAGAACCGTCGTATGGAGAGAAATCTTCGCGGGCCTTTTAACCTTGATTTACCAGTCAAAGTATGAATATGTCAATGATTATTAGTTTTGGCCTTTCTTTTCCCCTCAGAAGTCGCCTTACTATGGACGGCTTTTATCTGTGTGTGTGTATATATATATATATATATATATATATATATATATATATATATATATATATATATATATATATATATATATATACACATATATGTATATATAACTGAATCACGAAAATATGGAACGTGATGAATATATAAATAAAGACAAAATCCCCAAAGGAGAGAGAAACAACGGAGTGCTGCAAGGCCTTTCGATATCAGCCTGCTAAGTAAAGGACTATCGTCGAAAGGCCTTGCAGCACTCCGTTGTTTCTCTCTCCTTCGTGGATTTTGTCTATATATATATATATATATATATATATATATATATATATATATATATATATATATATATATATATAATATATATATATATATATATATATATATATATATATATACATACATACATACACAATCATATACACATACATACGTACATATACGTGACATATAATGCGACCAAGGTCCATATATAACTTCTTCTTATATCAAGCTTGAATGCGACATTCCAAAGTATCTTGTTCGATTTTCGGATTTCACGATTGCAATGGTTCCAACAAGTAAACACTCTGTTGCGAGGGCAGACTATGCAGTTTTGTATGAACATAACACGTTGATAAATAACTCGTGTAAAAGCTACCGTTCATTGCCGTACGTGTATGCTTATTCTATATAAAACACCTATTCATATTTCTATCACTACAACTGCAACTTTCCATTTATCTATTTCTATACAAATTCCACTTGACACCAGCGAGAACTTCGTCGAGCCCAGGGGAAAATGCCCAGAGGACCAAAACGTCCAAAAGATACCAGGCAATTTTGTTCACGTCAGAAGAAGCTCACAAAGTCCTATGATTTTTCTCCCTTGCACCAAGAAGACAGGAACGTTACGGAAATTTTAAATATATAACTAATAAAGTTTTCAGGCGATGAAATTGAACACATATCGATTCTTTAATAATCGTGATTATTTTCCTCTCATGATTCGAAGTCAAATGAAAAATTCATGAGAAATCTCAAATGATTCTTGAATAATTTAAGATGATATACACCACTCTCAGTATGCACTAGTTATCGAGCCCTTAAAAATTAAAATACAGTTTTACACGTTTGATATTGTTCTTAATTACATTTCGACTGTGACATTTTTAAATACAAACACTGCTCTTTTAATCTATTATCATTTACTTAAGAATTCTCTATATTGTAAAATAAAAATGTTTTGAGGAATGTTTTTTCAACTAATCATCACTGTCTGCACTTGCTGCTAGAAGAATCCTGGACTTAAATTGTATTTCGGCAGAAAATTGTTTAAAAAATTCTAACAAACCCATTAAACTGGCCACATATTCTTTTAACATGCTCCCAGTATCAATAATGGCATCAAAATATATGAAAACATTATGTCCACTTAAGGAGTCTAGCGCGGACATCATGCCTCTCGAGGAAAGAACTCGGACACTGGACTTGGATATTTTTAATGCTAAAAGACAAGTTATAATAACACAGCCAATCATCAGTCATGAACGTTGTTTTCCCTTTACAGTCTTCTACAATGGGAATTTTGTACGAGTCATTTTAAAGATAAAAGGTTGTGCAATAATTACTGACTCCTACTTTAAACCAATAATTCATCGCAAAATGTTTCACCTTTTGTTACGGAGTCAAGATGTTTGCGTTGGCACCTTACAAGGCTGTTCTAATTGGGGCAAGATCCACTGTTTCAGTGCTAAAGGGCAAATCTATCATCCTGCCTGGATTTAGGTTTCACCCTTCTCTACCGGACTGGGTACACCCGTTTCATTTTACCGCATGACCCCGCTACCTGACACCAATTTGACACACTTGGTGTATATAATACGCACTGATTCACGTTTTAGACGGTTACACGTTTACTCAAGTAAACTACATAACGGAAAAAATAAGAGGCGTTGCAGGGTGCAAGTTAAAGGTGCTGTCAACTGAACTTAAACGAAGGGGCTTTCCTCCAAGTCAGCGGAAAGATACATCAATTTTTCAACTATGCGTGCTCCATTTTTATAGGCTCCAGAATCTGATCATCCTGAAATGTTACTGATCAAGAGGGAATACCGCAAGATTAAACATTAGTGCTTCATGATAACAGAGAGGTCGGTAAAACTGTAAATACCAAGGATCGGCATCGAGAAGCAGGACGTTTACCATGGGAATTCATTATTGTGTTAGATGTATAGTCACGCTCTCAAAACGATCACTACGTCCGAGAATTTAATTTCTATTTCCTCATGGAGCCAGATTTTAATCATCTCAGCCTTCTTCAGGAGACAAAATCACTTCCGAAGAACATAAATCTTTTCATTTAAGTGAGTTTCTGGCCTGAACTAGGATGGTCCACAACGGTAATTACAGCACCCACGTTTTCAGAATTTTTCACCCTTTTCGCCTCCATGACGGGAAGACTTTGATCAAAACCTTTCATCATCAACAACGTTCACGTTGTAATTAGTTGCCATAGGGACACGAGCCAAAAATGAGAGAGAGAGAGAGAGAGAGAGAGAGAGAGAGAGAGAGAGAGAGAGAGAGAGAGAGAGAGAGAGGAGTCCGTTTCGTGTATGGGAGATTTTATGAGATGGTGAAGAGTGAGATGGTGAAGAGTGGACCCAGGGTAGTTATAGGAAAGGTGGCAGTCCGTCCAGAGTAAAGAACAAAAAAAGTGACAAATGAGAAAGAGAAGAAATCCTCATCCTCCATCATCTCAAAACGAGGAAAAATCCTTCTCCAAACTTGTCCCTATCCGAAGGAGATTCTCGAGTCACTGAATGACAAGGAAACAATGAGTCGATGATTCACGAGAAAAAATCGAATACAGGAACGGAAACGAGTGGAACAGAGAAGAATGGTCCTTGGAAATTGAAAGTGACATTCGGTGCCTTTATTCTCTTTTATTTGACTTCGAATTCATCCGTTATTTCATCCAGTTCTGAAGAGGCTTCTCTCGGATTAACAGCCTTTCAACAGAAAACTTTTGCCTCGGATGAATTTCCCTCTCATTCCAGTGAAAAATTACTCTCCAGTACACAAATTCCAATGCTGGTAAAGGAGCCAACTAAATGCACTTATGAGATATTCCTCCTATTTCTATCCTTGACACTAGTTTTATGCAAAAAACCGGCTCCCAATACACACACACACGTAGGCGCACACAACACTAGTAGTATATATATATATATATATATATATATATATATATATATATAATATATATATATATATATATATATATATTATATATATAATATATATATAATATATATATATTATATATATATTATATATATATTATATATATATTATATATATAATATATATATAATATATATATAATATATATATATATATATATATATATATATATATATATATATATATATATATATATATATATATATATATATATATATATATATATATGGATTACTATCGATGTTGCACGTGTTATTTTTTATATAATATTCCTAGGGTTAATGTATTAACGTCGGTTATTCCAGAAGCCTTTAGAGGCTTACAATGTCTGTCAGATACCATATCTATTTTCAGTATACAAATAAATTAACCCCAACCAAATCCACCTAGAAACTTGCAATTGATAGTCAGTTTTCAAAAATTGATCATATTCACTATTTCGATATTACTTTCTCTCAAAAATATCATCAAAAATGTATTTTCAAGTCTCAACGACTCGGCCACCTCTGCTTCACTGAATACGGCTTCAAAACTTTACCTTATTTTTCAAGGCCACGGAATCATAATATTCAAAATTACTTCGTCTTGACATTGCTTCTTATCTATGCTCTCGTAAATAGTCGTCGTTACTTTCGAATTAACAGCGACAAGCTACAGGGAAGTGTTATGTACCCCTTACTGTGTGCCGTTTACATGGAATTAATAATGAAAAAGGTGGTTTAGACAGCAGTAACAATGGAAGCTTGACAGATTTAAAATACGCTGAGAATGCTGTCTTTATCAGCAAAACAAACACAACAAAATTTACAAAGCCTGCTTGCTCTTGCAAGCATATCTCTAGAGATGGGACTTGGATGTATCTAAAGAAAACAGAAATTATGAAGACCAAGTTTACTCAAAGGATTATGCAATGCTTAAAGGAGAGCTTATTTAGACTGAATATTTCAAATATTTAGGAACAATGATATCCAATACATGTTCTCCAGAGTCAGAATCTAGTGAAAGGCTGAAAAAAAGGGGGGACCGACTCAAACAATGGGCAAGGTAAACATGATTTGGAAATCAGTTAGACTGCAAATGCAAAAAAACGTAAAATTACACATAAACTAGTCTAGTACAATCTGTAATACCGACATGAATCGTACTGATGATTATATATGTATATAAAAAACAAGTGGTTTTTGCAAAGACAACCTCATTTCCGTCGAAACACTTGCAAAAAATATTCTGAGGCCAGAATATCAAATGCCGTTTAAAGTGCAGACTTCTTTATATGTTCTCTAGTTAAAACTTTATCCATAGCCCTTACAGAAATATGTCATAAATACATTAGTTTTTAGTTTTCTGAAAAGAAAACTATTGTGCCAGCTTTGTCTGTCCGTCCGCACTTTTTCTGTCCGCCCTCAGATCTTAAAAACTACTGAGGCTAGAGGGCTGCAAACTGGTATGTTGATCATCCACCCTTCAATCATCAAACATACCAAACTGCAGCTTCGTACTTTCTTTAAGGTTAAAGTTAGCGAGGTTCTTTAAATATTTTTTTTCATAACAACCCCATCATTAGTGTCCATATTTCCTGTTTCAGATGTCCCTAGGTGCAGTGTCTATCTTTTAGACAGAGGAGTTAGCCATAATCGCGCGCAAGCAACGATATAGGCCCGGCCACCACAGGCCGTGGTTAAAGTTTCATGGGCCGCGGCTCATACAGAATTATACCGAGACTACCGAAAGATAGATCTTTCAGTGGCCTTGATTATACGACGTACAGAAAACCCGATTGCGCCGAAGAAACTTTGGCGCATTTTTTACTTGTTTAATATAAGGGTCAACTGGACGGCCAACTCACTGATCACACCTACCACACACGTTCAATGGACAAGAGAAGAGGGACGAGAGAAATAAACATGAACCCAGAGACGCTAATCTTGAAACAGGAAGTCGGGGGATAGAACCAGTGACTGAAAATTGGATAAAGTGATGAAATGAAAATGTTGCAATAACAAGTGGGATATTTACGACAGGCAGAAAGAGGCTTCAGAGCTAAAGATATGGTCACTCATTGATAAACACTATCCAGTCAAGAAAGGGGGAAAAAAAAAAGGCCGGGTAAGGCCAGTATAGAGCTTCCGTCATCAGGCCGAAGAACAGAACTTTCGTTATAGATGCAAAACGCACATAAAAAAAAATTAGAACAAGCAATTTGAGCTACTGAAACACAACTCTGAAGAAACCTAAACATACAAAACTCATGAAAGAGTTCAGAGGGTGATTTGCATTTCCGATAAACAGAACTGAAAATAGCTTTGAGAGCAGACAGAGAAAGCAATAGCAATTTTTCCAGAGGTACTAAACTTGTTTGAGCTCCCATGATCAAAGTGAATAAACAAAGAGAAAACAACTAATGCTATGCTATACGGACACAACTACCTTGAACAAAATTTGCGCTAACAGAACCCCAATAAAAATCCTGTGATGAGAAAACGGGAAGAACCAAAACAAACATAAAACATGGGTGATATTCATAAATGAAAAGTCAGAGAGTAAGAATTCAGTATCTGTTTCGAAAAAAATAAATGAAATCACAGGGAAAAGAACACCAGTCTTCTTCGATTTTTTTTATACAGGAAAGTATCATCCGTTGAAACAAAAGCCAAGATCTATCACAGTCTAAAATGAAGCCTCAATGAAAGATAAAACCAGCAATGAAAAATGCTTCAAAGAGAAACTACTGTCTAAAAATGTCACAATCTTCTCATAAAAATGGCAGCATTTTAATGAATGGATTTTTAATCACCTACAACTTTTCTATGATGAACTTCCTTAATTAGAAGCACCACTTCCACACAGATGGTCTGGCTTTGTGTGTCGCGTTCGAAATGTTGGAGGGAAAAAGTGACAACGTCTCGACAATCTTCCTTGAATTTTT
This sequence comes from Macrobrachium rosenbergii, assembly GCA_039081455.1. NCBI lineage: Eukaryota > Metazoa > Arthropoda > Malacostraca > Decapoda > Palaemonidae > Macrobrachium > Macrobrachium rosenbergii. The sequence goes on from JANJGK010000001.1 coordinate 92,929,711, forward strand.
CTTTACGAAGACAAAACTTTCAGCACCGTTTTGATTAAGATCCCGAGAAGGGGAAACTAGGGTGTCTAAGAGATTAATAACGACTTCGGAAATGACAAGTAATAAAAAATTATGACTATAATGACAATAATTAACAAAATTAATTTTTTTATTTTGGCTTTTACTTTCAAGAAAGGGCTGAACTTATCAAAGGAATAGGATTGTATGCTGATATAAGTTCCTACAGACAACATTAAATATTTAAGGAATCTGTTGACGTATATATAATAAAGATAATACTATAAATAATATTAAATACGCTACTTCATTCTCTAGACATAATCACAAACTTAATATGAATTCCTTATTGAAAGATTTAATTCATGATTTTTGATAACCCCTGAACAGAACAAAAAAATCTCGAAGTCTGCAGTCACTTTCAAAACAAAATTGCATTTTCACAGTCAATTTTAGTTTTCTGCAGAAGAAAACTATTGGGATGGCTTTGTCTGTCCGTCCGCACTTTGTTTGTACGCTCTCAGATCTTGAAAATTACTGAGGCTAGAGGGCTGCAAATTGGTATGTTGATCATCCACCATCCAATCATCAAACATACCAAACTGCAGCCCTCTAGCCTCAGTACTTTTTACTTTATTTAAGGTTAAAGATAGCCATGATCGTGCGTCTGGCACCGCTATGGGTACCAACACAGGCCACAACCTGGCCATGGCTGGAAGTTTCATGGGCGCGGCTGAGAGTCTCACAGAGCATTATACGCTGTATGGAAAACTCGATTGCGCCGAAGTTTCTTCGGCGCATTTTTTACTTGTATAATATGATACGTTATTCCATTTAGGAGAGAAACACATCAAAGAGACATAGCATCGTTCAAAAAATAAGTAAAATAAGCTTCGCATCCTAACTTCTCGCTCCTGGAAGATACAAAGACCGGGGTAGCTTTCCAGAGCTTAATTACTTCCTCATAGATAGCCTTGCTAATGAGAGGCTTGGGAATCCCTAGTTTTTCCCGGGAATACTTGCTAGTGAATCCAGAATTGGAAAGTTCACCTCCAGGATTTACCACTTTAAAGCACTATCTAATTATGCTGAAAAATTCACAGGCCTTAATATCTCTTCTCTTCGTTCTATTTTTACATTAGATCATCAAATTATTGTGGTTGGGTGACAATTACAATAACATACAATTTACATTCTTAAAGACTACATATTCTTAAAGCTACAACAAGTTACAGAGATTCACTTTGTCTCGGATGCTATTAATAACATTACTATTATTATTATAATTTGAGAAACAAAAACTACAAAAAGTTATGAAACATCAGTGCTTAAAGGTGCAAATATTTATCTACTTAAGTCTACTACCTCTAAGTACGAACACAAACATATCGAATACAAGGAAGTCTCATTAGCCTTGCAATTATAAAAAAAATAATCATTTTACTATTCGAGTAAATCATTAAAAAACGAAACCATTCACGCATACCAAATACATCACTCACATCACATAACATGGCCATTACTTTTAAAAATCAACTAGGTTGAACAGTCTTCATTCCTTTTCAAAATCAACTAGGTTGAACAGACTCCATTACCTTTCAAAATCAACTAGGTTGAACAGAGTACATTACTTTTCAAAATCAACTAGGTCGAACAGAGTCCATTACCTTTCAAAATCAACTAGGTTGAACAGAGTCCATTACTTTTCAAAATCAACTGGGTCCAACAGACTCCATTACCTTTCAAAATCAACTAGGTTGAACAGAGTCAATTACTTTTCAAAACCAACTAGGTCGAACACAGTCCATTACCTTTCAAAATCAACTAGGTTGAACAGAGTCCATTACTTTTCAAAATCAACTAGGTTGAACAGACTCCATTACTTTTCAAAATCAACTAGGTCGAACAGAGTCAATTACTTTTCAAAATCAACTAGGTCGAACAGAGTCCATTATCTTTCAAAATCAACTAGGCTGAACACAGTCCATTACTTTTCAAAATCAACTAGGTCGAACAGAGTCCATTACTTTTCAAAATCAACTAGGTCGAACACAGTCCATTATTTTTCAAAATCAACTAGGTTGAGCAGACTCCATCACTTTTCAAAATCAACTAGGTCGAACAGAGTCCATTACTTTTCAAAATCAACTAGATTGAACAGACTCCATTACTTTCCAAAACCAACTAGGTTGAGCAGAGTCCATTACTTTTCAAAATCAACTAGGTCGAACAGACTCCACTACTTTCCAAAATCAACTAGGCTGAACAGACTTCATTACTTTCCAAAATCAACTAGGTCGAACAGACTCCATTACTTTTCAAAATCAACTAGACTGAACAGACTCCATTACTTTCCAAAACCAACTAGGTTGAACAGAGTCCATTACTTTTCAAAATCAACTAGGTCGAACAGACTCCACTACTTTCCAAAATCAACTAGGCTGAACAGACTTCATTACTTTCCAAAATCAACTAGGTCGAACAGACTCCATTACTTTTCAAAATCAACTGGGTTGAACAGACTCCACTAATTTCAAAATCAACTTAGTTGAAGACTCCATTATTTTTCAAAATCAACTAGGTCGAACAGACTCCATTACTTTTCAAAATCAACTGGGTTGAACAGACTCCACTAATTTCAAAATCAACTTGGTTGAAGACTCCATTATTTTTCAAAATCAACTAGGTTGAACAGACTCCACTATTTTTCACAATCAACTATGTTGAACAGACTCCACTATATTTCAAAATCAACTAGGTCGAACAGACCGACTTAAAATTTTGTCTATTACAAAGACGTTAGTTCCAGAGCCTTATCACTTCCGCTAACGAAGTTGAGAGAGTGACGTGCCCCCGCCCCCCAACACCCCGCCTGTGTACCAAATGACATTTCGACAACGAAGGAACTTGACTGGAAATATTCACAGTTACCTTCGCCAGATGAATCCTTTTTGGCGCATATCGATGAGTAAATGATCTGTCGATATTTAAACCTCTCTCGCCAATTATATCATATCGACTTTCTAACAGCATATAAATTATCGATCTGATGCTGGTATCACATTATTTTTCTTACAAAGAATAACTGCCCGAGTTAAACCACTCGGGCAATTTAATGTTTCGGCAAAAATATTCATTCTCTTTACCCAAAGGCTCCGATTTATAACCCTCACTTCTTTCACGTTTTCCAAATTAATCTTCACTGCGGATCACACCGAAGCTTAGAGCAATACCTTTCGTTCTTTCATCAATAAATCTGAAATTGTTATGCAAATCTAGATATTGCCCGATATCTCAAATACAAGCATAATGAAATACGGAAGAGCCTGTTCACCCTGGAACTATAATAACAAATGTTATTCTCGTTTTAACAACCTCTACTTATGGAATTTCGGACACTTCGACACGTCTTCAAGCGAATATTCTTTTTTGTTTTTAAGTTTTACAATCAAATTATTCTTCTCGCCAACGTTCATGTCCCAGTTGATGATGATAAAACTGGAATGCCAATGGAATTCCGAATTGGTTTCTGAATGAAATTAGAATACTTGTATATCTTGAAACTTATGAGCAATGTCTCTGAGAGAAACATCTTCCTCCTCTGACAGAAAGGCTTTTAGCGAAGTTGTACTCTTTTCTTCAAGAAAAGTTACCAATTCTTCCCTGCTTCTTTACTAAGAAATGAAAAATTATTGAAAAATACTTGGCGAGCCTCAAATGTGTAAGGGGACCGTAGCAATGTTATTAAAATATACTGTATGCATTCACAAAACCCTAAAAAAAACATACAGCTATTGGAAATCAGGAATTCTTCGCTAGAAAAGGCTTACCGGCATGAGAACATACAACATAATCACCGTAAACAGAAATAGGTACAAAAATTTGTTAGCCGGGGGTTTAGAAAACAAGGAATTACTATTTTTCTTTTATATCCGAATGTCCATCCGTTGAGAGTGACGTGAAAGGAAATGAAAATAATCCCAATTCTACGCTGACTGCCGCTGCATATACGAGTATTACTCTATATATCTAAACAAAAGCACGCCATACAGCGTAAAAATTCCCAGGAGAAATTAGTTGGTATCCTATGCCTTACGTTCTAAATTACTGATATTTTCGTTTATTATCAGAGAAGGTATGACATCTCCACGATCAGAATTTGATAACGACCAGTGTTTCGTATCGGTACTTTTTTTTTATTTATTAGACATTTACTACAAAAAATCAAAGTTTGTTAGGCTGTATTTTAAAATCATTATACTGATCAAAGGAACTGACCAATACAGTGAGAGAGAGAGAGAGAGAGAGAGAGAGAGAGAGAGAGAGAGAGAGAGAGAGAGAGAGAGAGAGAGAGAAACGGCGTTAAAACCCCCATACACGCTGAGTGCAATTACAAGAACTACAAAAATGGCGGAAATATCATCAGAGATTCTGATTCAAAGTGAACATCAAATCGGTGGCTATAACTTCCCTGGGACATTTCCTATCCGACAGATGGCTCGCAGTAAAGCCAGGAAGCACTACTATTTTTTTTTTTTATTAAAATTATCTTACTGCAAACAACTATATATAAAACAGGATTCCTGTTCTGAATTCAATACATGAATTGGATAATGCAAGACTAATTACGGTTATGTTATCAAAACTGAGAGAGAGAGAGAGAGAGAGAGAGAGAGAGAGAGAGAGAGAGAGAGAGAGAGAGAGAGAGAGAGAGAGAGAGAGAGAGCATTAATATGTAAGGTTCTACCAAAAATGATCCACAAATCCTTGTTTTATTGAATGAATTATGTAAAATAGTGATTCCAGATTAGAAAATATAATCTACTAATAGATATGAAAAATGACACATGATTTGCGAGCATCAAGCTCCACTGCAAATAATGTGTCATAACTTTGTGATTTACGGAAAGAGTGCAGTATTTAATTTCTTGCTAAACGGAATTTTAGGACAATAATACCTATTGGTTTCTATGGTTCCCTAATTACATCATCTACTTACATTTTCACATCTCAATATGATTTTACTTCCTTGTCCATACATACCATGTACAGAAAACTGAATGACTTAGTAAATAAGAATTAATATGATAAACAAGTAAAACATGCACCGAAGTTTATTCGGCGCAATCGAGTTTTCTGTACATCGTATAATCAAGACACCCAAAATAGATCTATATTTCGGTGGTCTCGGTATCATGCTGCATGAGCCGCAGCCCATGAAACTTTAACCACGAGCCGGTGATGCTGGTGGCCTGTCCTATATCGTTGCCAGATGCACGATTATGGCTAACTTTAACCTTACACAAAATAAAAACTACTCAGGTTAGAGGGCTGCAATTTGGTATGTTTGATGACTGGAGGGTGGATTATCAAAATACCAATTTGCAGCCCTCTAGCCTCAGTAGTTTTTTAAGATCTGAGGGCGGACGCATCCTATTGTTGCAAAAATGGAATGGTCAATTCCAGTCATATTTAGCGTGGCCACCTATTTACCATTTTTCACTGTACTGTATATCAGGTGTAATGTTTTATGAGTACTGTTTTTATCACCATTTTGTTAAAGTGAAATCCTTTTACAAATACATTTCATCAAGTCACAGGCTCTTGGCTGGACAGATAAAGCCACACCAAAGATATTAATATGAATGCTTCCGCTTCATTAATAAACAAGTCAAAAATGCGCCAAAGTTTCTTCGGCGCAATCGAGTTTTCTATAGAGCCGCTACATAGTATAATCAAGGCCACCGACAATAGATCTAACTTCCGGTGGTCTCGGTATAATGCTGTATGAGCCGCGGCCCATGAAACTTTAACCACGGGCCGGTGACGGCCTATCCTATATCGTTGCCAGAAACACGATTATGGCTAACTTTAACTTACATTAAATAAAAACTACTAAAAACTACTAAGGCTAGAGGGTTGCAATTTGGTATGTTTGATGACTGGAGGGTGGATGATCAACATACCAATTTGCAGCCCTTAGCCTCAGTAGTTTTTAAGATCTGAGGGTGGACAGAAAAAGTGCGGACAGAATAAACTGCGGACGGACAGACAAAGCCGGCACAACAGTTTTCTTTTACAGAAAACTAAAACTGCTCTGTCATACCAATTTGCAGCCCTCTAGCCTCAGCAGTTTTCAAGATCTGAGGGTGGACAGAAAAAGTGCGGACAGAATAAAGTGCGGACGGACAGACAAAGCCGGCACAATAGTTTTCTTTTACAGAAAACTAAAACTGCTCTGTCGTATGTTGAATTTAACCTAAATATTTACGTTTGGTCACCTGTCATAATTATTTTACTGTACCTCCTAATATGCCAAGAATAAAAACCTATCATTGTTCGGTTTAATACTTTAACTTTGAAGTACCCAACACCAAACCTATTGCTTTCTAGTTGGCAAGACGTCATGATTCACTGACGCGTAAATCACAATGGTAATATCAAGTCAAACTTTCGTTCACATAACTCAGTTATAATCTGTTTTCTTCATCTAAATTCCCTTACATATAATCGACCAACAAAGACTGATATATAAAATAAGAAACACCCTTAAGCTATCCCCTTTTAGTTATTAATTTGAATGTTTGTTGGTTGTTAACGATTCCTCCACAACTTCCCATTAATTCGTAATGTTTAGTTTCTTTCATATTAAAATAACATTTTTCAAGAGGCTAATTACTTTGAGTTTTACTCATACTTTACTATTTAGATACCAAATGTAACAGTTCCGAATTTCTCCTAGAAACGTTTTGTCACCCAAAATATCAATTTTCTTTATGCCCAGACACGAATTCAGCAAGATAACAAATGGAATCTAATTTATTTTTTTTTTACCATTTTGAATTCCATCTTTATTTTAAAGATCCAGGATCAATCGACATACGCCCAAAGAATATGAAAATAAGGACAGTTTGCACTGTACAAAAATATATATACAGTAAATACCTAACGAAACAGCATAACAAAAAGTACGTAGATAATAATTTACACGTTACATATTAAGTGCCCTCAAGTCTTATTCGCTAACAACAAAAGTTATTCATATTGCATGACAATGTTCTTGCTTCCATTATTCTTATCTATTTTTAAAAAAATGATAAAATGTTTTGAAAGTGCCGTAGGAACCGCCTCTTCAGTGAAAGCCACATATACCACCCGTGTTCACATGAAGCAAAAGTTTAGCAGTCATTCAACTTGACTCATATTCTTTGAAAATATACACCTAGGGATTGGGCAGACTTCCTGAAAATAAAGCTCTCACGTGAGACAGGCCGGTAGTAAACCTCCAATATAAATTTACAAAGTATTAGAAGTTTATTAGGACAATGAATATTGCGTGTCTTACGTTACCTAAACACTATTAGCGCAAGGTGTTCTTGCTCATCAATTTTGTAGTTAGAACATGCTATACACGTCAAATTATACTGCGCATTCTTCTCATACCCTCTTACTTAATAAATAAATATATTAATGAAATAAAAATAAATATATCAAAATAAAGTTTAACCATTGTGACTTTATGCCCTTAGAGGTGGGTCTTTTTTGAGATTAGGTAGCCAGCCCGTTCTTGATTACAAGCCAACGCTGGTACCCATACAAGGTGGGTCAACTGGTGTAGGCAAGTCATTATCGAACCAGCATATATATATATATATATATATATATATATATATATATATATATATATATATATATACATATATATATATAAATAAATATATACATATATATATATATATATATATCTATATCTATATATATATATATATATATATATATATATATATATATATATATATGTGTGTGTGTGTGTGTGTGTGTGTGTGTGTGCGTGTTGGTGTGAACATGCAAGTTCACTCCCGATGTGCATAAAATGTATATCGACCCACGAACGCAAAAAATGAAATTATGGTAAGCGTAATTGGCGCAAAATTGATAAAACCTTCCTCTTAAAGATAATATTCCGGATCGATATGAAATAAAAACGGGTAAACCAAATTTACACTAGATGGGCGTTCCCAGGAGATCAGCTCTTCAATCACCTTAGATAAATCAGTTCGGTGAAAAGAAAATAATACCGGTTCTGTAGAACACGGACTGTTGCTTACGTTAACTTTTACCCTTTTGTAGAAATAAATGAACAGAGATTCAAGGATGCTTCTTGGTAAAGTCATGAAAATGGATTGCTGCTTCGGTCTTTGCCCAGTCTATTCTATGGCTGGAGGTAAACTACTGGATTGCAAATGCATTATTTATATGACCCTCTGAGACAGTTTTATGCTGTTTGATTTTTGTACAGATGCCTTTAGAAGTCTGATCCGCATAAATAACTTAGGCCCTGAACATGGGATAGTTTACATGATTTCTATTTTTGAGGCCTATTTTTTATTAACATCTTTTTAATGAGTTGTTATGTTTAAAACTACCCACGTTTAGTTTTTCAATGCTAGGACAGCATTTACAAAAATATGCAAACGTTCTTTTTTTCCAACAGACCATCATGTAAGTATTCTT
>JANJGK010000001.1:92943221-92970721 GCA_039081455.1 Macrobrachium rosenbergii
ATGAATACAATTTACTGAATACAAAAATATCTGAGAATAAGACAACCATTCTTAGCAGCCTAAGAACAAGTGATTCCAAGCGATGGCATGCGTCCAACAATGCCATGTTGCACAGCCCTTGCATTTATGACCTCTTGACATCATCATGTTAACTGCTGCAATACACTAAGACGTACCACTGAAGACCTGCAGCCAGTTAGGACGCTTTAAATAAGAACGCATGCTCTTGGAGATAGGTAGTGTCGCCAGTGCACCTCGCGTGGGGCACTATAGGCATTACTAAAAGGTGTTTGCAACGTCCCTTCGGTCCCTAGCTGCACCCACTCTAGCCTTTTACTTCACCTCCATTCCCGCTTCCCTTTCCTCAGTCAAACCTCTCCGACCAGTATTTCCAAGTGCAGCTTTGGGGTTTTCTACAAGTTCCTTGCATTTCATCTTTATCTTCTGAATCTCTTTATCTTGCTATCCAACCACCAAAACCCCCTTTTACTATCTTGAGCGTCGAATGGCCACAAGTGCATCAAAGCCTGGAGAGACCGACTGCCATATTTTCATTAAATCAAGAACGAAAGCTCCTCACTCCAGGGCACACACGTCAAATATTAGTGTCCTGAACCCAGAGATAGCTCACTGCTACAGTAAAAGCCTTCCCTTCAAAAGTTAGATACAAGTTTAGAGCTTTAATCATTGTATAAAGCGAAAAGCCTGACACGAGAAAAATCTTCCCGACAACCTTTGTTTTCCTTGAAAAATGTCACCTACATCAGTTCACTGACATGAATAACAAACTTGACTCCACAGGCAAAAGTGTGTCATCCTTCTCAGAAAAACTAAACTTTGCCCGTGGATCAACAACAAGCCTTCCTTTGGTGGCAGGAAACCATTATTATCGTCAATATTTTATGATACACATGATAACAAGGTTCGCTAAGACAAGAAGACATAATATAGCAACAATAAATTCCATACGAGACCGTAATTAAATACAATCGTGCGCCTGGGCATTCATTTGTTTGCATACACACATACACATTATATATATGTGTACATGTGTATATATCTATATGTATTCATAAATATACATAGATTGATAATTAGAAACATGTATACCCTATATATATATATATATATATATATATATATATATATATATATATATATACGCACACATATATATATAGTATATATAAACATACATACATACATACATACATACATACATACATACATACATATATATATATATATATATATATATATATATATATATAATATTGGTAACATTCACCACGAACGTATACAGTATATCTAATAACTGTATGATCTCATTTACTTATCTCCAACTCTCCATGTATAGTAAAGTAACACAAGCCTTTCTTACACAACTACAAAATAAGCACTCAACCATTCCTTTCACTTACTCATCTTCACGTACACTTGTATTCATAACACTGACATAACATACATTTCTCATTTTACTTTTATCGTTATGCCTGCATTTCCCCGGTAAAATATGGACATGTTTCAGACGAAAACGTGGTTTATTATAACTAACGGATAGCAGATAGCTTTACTGCGTCCATGATACAAAGATGACCTTGCAGTCTGTTATTTCCCTTACCCAGATGGCGATTCAGAAAAGGCTGAAAATCTGTATTTTAATCTCATAATCTTTTGTTGCCGTCCTTTCTCTTTTTTCGCTGTGATGACTATTAATTCTATTTACAGTCATCTGAAAATGAACAAAAGCCGGCATTAAGAGCTCAATTTAAAAAAAAAAAAATAATAATATTCCAATTACAATTCCTTTCCTACTTGTCTGCGTAAATTAACATTTATCCGTTTTAAATCGAGAAACTACCTAAGGAGTGTACACTGGGGAGTGAAAACCGGAGCACGGACACCCATCTGCAAGTCTTGTAAATCTCGGAATAATTACGAATTGTATACAAGAGCTCCCACAAATAATCGACATCTGTCATAAGTTGTACTACGGCTGAAAACGTTTTTCCGTTGACCGTAAGCTGTTGCACACCGTTCTTGAATATGGAGTGGATTTGGAACGGCAGGTAAGCGTATCCGCATTTATTTGATACGGAAAAAGGACAAGTGGGTTTGTGAGTATCACTATAAAAGCTTTTTGAAATGTGGATTTTGTGTGTGCACACATCGAATATTTAACGATGCCTGACTTTCAACAACGGCGCGCTTCATGAGAAGGGCAGCCTTCAAATAAATACCACTGCACCAACACAAACACAGTTCGTGACGAAACAACATGAAGGCATATCACCCCGTCCGTCACAATTTATACCAAGCCAGCTCCCCGACAAGGGAGATTTACTGTTACGGTGAAGGGGCTTTAGAGGCTGTGTCATTTTTATTCCCAGTTCGTGCACATATGCCCTTCATATATGGCGAAACTATCGATAAGCGACGTGGATTTTACATAATCGGAAAATGCTAGACATGATGGTGGGAAAAGTATCAGAACTATAAATGAACTTCATAAAGGGAGGTGTGATGGAAGTGTCTCCCATAGGATAGTACTTAATAAACTGAAATCGTACTCATGAAACTTTTGGTATTATGTTCATATTTTTATCAGCAGCGACAAGTGCGGATCGTGTGAACGAATTTTGCCGCAGCATTTTAACTATATGGTTGCATAAAACCCACTTCTATCCATTTTTCAAGCCATGCCGTTTTGAGAGAGAGAGAGAGAGAGAGAGAGAGAGAGAGAGAGAGAGAGAGAGACAGCACAATTTCTATACTTAAATATCTGCCCCGTTCCCACATCCTTTTTTTTCCAGGAAACCCTCGAGAATAATCTCGCTCTACTGAGCATGTAATGTTCATACGGAATTTATGAGAACACGATTTTCAAGGCTTTTAATGCTACCTGAGAAAGACCAGCTATCCCTAATGCGCAGTACAAGACATAAACGAGTACAAAGATTTAGGAGTTACTCTCATCAAAGAAATCAAAGAAAAATGATATCTTAGTTTAACCAGACCACTGAGCTGATTAACAGATCTCCTAGGGCTGGCCCGAAGGATCAGACTTATTTACGTGGCTAAGAACCAACTAGTTACCTAGCAACGGGGCCTACAGTTTATTGAGGAATCCGAACCACATTATGACGAGAACTGAATTTCTATCATTAGAAATAAATTCCTCTAATTCTTCATTGGCCGGTCGGAGACTCGAACGCTGGGCCAACAGCGTGCTGGCCGAGAGCTCTACCCACCCCTCCAATGAAGAACTAGAAGACCGAAGAGAACAACATGATTGGAAGTTGCATCGTCATTAAGAACTATATGCGGCTACTTTAAGCACAATAAACTTCCGGTGAATGCTGGACTACTTGGAGCTGCGAGATTTTTTTTTTTTTTTTTTTTTTAGAAAGAAAACTATAATGATCATCAGTTTGCAGCAAGGGAAAAATCATCTGAAATACCTTAATAATCAGCTCTTTCTATTAAAATAACCTCAGACAACCATCGATACTCCGGATTCCTAAGACAACTATGATGAGGTTATGCAAATGAAGTAAATCACCACATTCCATCTCGACGGAATAAATGATTTTGGCTCAATGTCTGTCTCAGGCAGGCGGGCTAAGATGCTCCGCAAATGAGGTAGAGCCTCATTAATATTCATTCTAAAAGAAATCTCTATTCGAGGTTGCTAGAACAAGAAGGAATTACGTATGAGTCGCAATGCGTGTTACTGAATGGGTCTGCAAATCTCACACTGCTTCTCCTCTGGTAATACCCGAAGCTAATATTATTCAGGAGAGACTGATACGGTTATATATATATATATATATATATATATATATATATATATATATATATATATATGTATATATATATATATATGTATATATATATATACATATATATATATATATATATATATATATATATATATATATATATATACATATATATATATATATATATATATATACCTGTATAAAGATATATGTGTGTGTTTGTGTACACACACACACACACACACACACATATATATATATAAAGCCTTTTTCCAACTACTTAAACTCACAATGGAAATGTTCTGTAAATTAAAAAATTAAGGAACAATAGGAGATCACTAGGTTTTATATGTGGAAGACCGGTCCAAAGTTCAACGCCGGTCTTTGATGTAGTCTTCAGCATACACAGTATATACTATCACCATTTTCATATCGCTATGCACGTTCACAAAATGCAAACACAAAGGCTTCCTCCGACAATTTAAGTTTTTAAAAAGACTGAACAAGCTGCTACAAATAATCCTTTAGTGTTAAATCGAATAGAATATACAGAACTTAGGCCAAAGGCCAAGCGCTGGAACCTAAGAGGTCATTCCGCGCTGCAAGGGAAATTGACGGTAAAAAGATTTGAAAAGTGTAACAGGAGGAAACTCTGGCAGTTGCACTATGAATCATTTGTGAGAGACGGGTGGAAAGTAAGACAGAAGAAAGAATATGTACGGAGGTCCAGTAAAAGGAATGGAAGAGGTTGTAGCGAGGGGCCGAAGGGACGCTGCAAAGAACCTTAGAAGTAATGCCTACAGTCTTTAGTGTTAAGGCTTGGATCAAAAAAGTAAGTATCATATACCTTAGTTTAACCAGACCACTGAGCTGATTAACAGCTCTCCTAGGGCTGGCCCGAAGGATTAGACTTATTTTACGTGGCTAAGAACCAATTGGTTACCAAGCAACGGGACCTACGGCTTATTGTGGAATCCGACCCACATTATATCGAGAAATGAATTTCTATCACCAGAAATAAATCCCTCTAATTCTACATTGGCCGGCCGGAGACTCGAACTCGGGCCTAGCAGGGTGCTAGCCGAGAACGCTACCGACTTCCCAACGAGGAACTTCAACAGTTTTCAGGAGTTGCCATAAAGGGGAAATTGATCTAATGTGGGGCTGTCTCCCAAACGCCACCATGAAGAGGGAAACAGTGACACAAGTACTAACAATTCTAACAATTCTAAGGGATATTAACTCGGTATAATCTACACACATTACCTTGTTAGGTTGTTGGTAATGAGGTTATTCGATTATTCGATCATGCAGCATACCCGTACATAGAAACTTAGCGTTTGAGTTCCAAATTCCATCAACAAGCAGAGACCATGTCCAATTTTTCCGACATATCACTACCAAAAGATTCATTCTATTATAAGAGAGAGAGAGAGAGAGAGAGAGAGAGAGAGAGAGAGAGAGAGAGAGAGAGAGAGAGAGAGAGAGAGAGAGCTCAAAGGGATCAGACTTCTGGTGGGGACCTCATTACGACGAAAATGAAATAGATATAAGCAAGTTCGGAACATGAAGTAGATAAAATTGCGGTAAAGTAGTTTAATTTGGAAACAGATCTCTTGAACAGACCAATCAGTCCATAACCCTCCTACTAACGATGAACATTGAAACCCTATCTCGCTTATTCAATAAACCCTTCTTCGTGCATGCCGAAAGATATGAGGTACACAGTAGTCTGTACTGAACAACATGGAGTAATTCTAGATGCTCTTGGCTTTACCTACGCTCTCCAAATATAAACATAGCGGTAGGGGAAATGTTTCCTACACGTGCAAGGGAAACTTCATGGCGTGGAAGGAAAAGCACTCCGCCGAGCTACACAAGAATCCCTAATAAAACTACAAATTTCCATCTAATTTTCCATGGTGGAAAGATGGACTTCAATGTTCTTTTTCCTTTGTATATACTAATACATGTTTAAGCTCGGTCTACAAGCTGGTCCTGGGATAATTATGTAGTCGCCGCCCGTGATTCCCATTTCTCGTTTTTTGCTATTTCATCTGAATGGAAGATCACGTTCTTCCTCATAACTAACTACTATGAATTATGGAAACGAGAAAACATCAACTCCCGGTACTTTCGATGAAAACTACATTCCGTCTCGTTCTTTTCATATTTTTTATTTTAAAGATGATTATAGAGTAATTTCGTACAAGAGTTTCCATAAAGTCAGTAAAGTAAAATGAGATGTTGACATAAACAATACTGGCCAGATAACAGGATCTATTAACACTAAAAATAAAATTCACGGTGCATTAAAAGTATGGATGACAAAAATTCCAATGCGTTAACTATGCAATAAAGTTTAGCTTTAGCAGCATACCTCCGCTTTAAAACCGCGAATATTCGGCCAAGTCACGAGTCCTAGATGTCACTTGCTCTTGACTATTTCCGAATTTATGGCGTCATAAAAATGTAACCAAAGGGGATTTGAGGGGGGACTCTGATTTAAGAGGGTGATTTCCGTGTTTTGAAACCGAAAGTTTCCGAAAGTAATACTTAGGATTTTCATCCCATCTGTGGTCAAAATCTAAAAAAGAAAAAAAAAAACTATAACTTTATTTATACAGGCATTCTGGGGCAGTATGTATGTGTGTGTGTGTGTGTATATATATATATATATATATATATATATATATATATATATATATATATATATATATATATATATATATATATATAATCTTCAGTTTCTCTTCAGGAAGAAACCGAACACTTTTAGTACAGCAGTAATTTTTAAAATGTCGAGAATTTGATGATAAAAGTGCAGACAAATTTACGTTTTATAAACCTAAAATTTTCATGGATGAATCTATTCTTGTGAGGAGTTTTTGGCCTAAAAGACTGATATAAATAAATACAGGATACTTATAAGACTTGGTAATATGCTCTTAAGCCACCTGATTTTCAGATACTCATCGAGTTTAGGTACTCTCACCACACACATACACACACACACACACACAGATATATATATATATATATATATATATATATATATATATATATATATATATATATATATATATATATATATATATATATATTTATATATGTGTGTGTGCAGTTTTGATACTACACAATTACGCGTTATCTATGCAACGGCCTAAATTCATTCTCAACACTGTTTCAACGCAACTGTCAATTAAAATGGACTTCATTCATGATCTCGCGGTCAACATGCATTTGTAATTCGAATGGCCATCGTTCATTTAACCAAATTTTATCGTCGACAAACCATGTACAGGAAATCAGCTGATCACTACTATGAAATGATCAATCATGAACCAGCATTCGCCACAGTGACTCCCACGTGGAGATTAAATCACCCACAGGAGAGTTTTCATGGTTTAGTGTAGTAATACTGAAGTAGAAATTGTTTTAGATTATATGTAAAACATATTGCAATAGTCTAATAACAATGATTTCGGTTAATTATGTATAAATCTTAAGTTGGAAAAAATGGCTGCATTCGAGTTTCTGTAGGTTACGGTAAAAATACAATACAAATCATTAAGTTTATTACGACTGTTGGTAATTAACTACTTTTTCAAATGGTTACCCAATTCGCTTTATCCTGCATTCTTCTAAAATTATTAATTGTACCATGCAGGACGTTTCAAGTAAGGAAATTTGAAGTAGCCAAACATCAGGCAATTTTTAAGAAAACATTTACTGCTCGTAATGCAAACTTATTTATACAGAGAAAAAAAATATTAAAAATACCCAAAGCTCTAAGTTACCAATAACGGAAAGCAAATGGTTTACTAAATAACGTTATGAATACACATGAGTGTTCTTCCTATAGTTGGCAATGTATAAATAAAAGTTAGAATATTCACAAGAAATAATCAAGTTGGAACCAAAAATACCGTATTACAATGTTGAGTAATGGTGCAGTCATAAAAACGTAAAATTCCATCCATCATCTATCAAAAGGGGAAAATCTAATTGATTACACAGATTCCGATGTTGAACGGTGCTATCGATCAACGCATTAGTATGAAAAGCCCACACATCATTAATGCTTCATCATTGTATACTGCGGCACGTCCACAGTTTCCCTGAAGCATATAGTAGAATACATACAAACAATGCATTTGCTAATAACATGCACATATAAATCTATACATATTCACGTGGGCATATAGACAAAAGTACTCAGTTCACTTTCATACATACAAATTTGATACATTCCATGTAAAGTGCAAATATACGAGTAAGTAGATCAATATGCTGAGAAACGTGAGCGCGACACTTATATCTTTCTTGAGTCTTAGGATCATACCAAATATGAAAAACAGAGGTGTGTGGGGGGGGGGGACGAACACTGAGGCATAACCAAAAAGAAGTGGTAGGCAACCCTATTAAAAGGTGGTTGGTTCCAGACCACCAAGAAGTGACCTCGTTCTGATATACTGAATGCGGGTTCGAATCCTGCTACGAACGTCAGAATTACTCCATCACTTCTTCAATCGGATCTTTTTCGCTTTGGAGTGACTAGCCTATCCAAAAAAGTGTGAAGAAATCGAGAAGTTAAGAGGGTACTGTGGTTCTTACAATTACATACGCATCTGGTAAAAAAACTGACCGGTAGGTTCTATATCTGCGTCTACGAAGAGTTGCGATGACAAGGGAAGAGTCCCAGACACTGCTTGACACAATCTTCCTTGATTCATGTCTATGCGCAATGTTCTTCCGTTGTACTAACTTTGAATGAAAACTTTACCTACGAGGTAAAGAGTGTAAAACAAAATGACGGATATAAAAACGATCAGACTCACGGACCCTCAATCGAATATGTACATTTATATAAGATGGTCTAACCTCGTACTAATTTATCTCTGAATAAAATCATTTCAACCAAATAGAGTTGCAATGACAAAGGTCAGTGTGACAGACGAACTGAAGACCACAGGCAGACGATTTCTCTTCATGAACATCTATGCTTGATAGTCTACCTTGCTGCCAAGTTTGAACGAAATAGTTCCTCATTGGGTAGGTGGGTACCGTTCTCAGCTAGCACTCTGCTGGCCTCGCGTTCGATTCTCCGACCTGCCAATGAAGAATTAAAGGAATTCATTTCTGGTGATAGAAATTCATTTCTCGGATTCCACAATAAGCTGTAGGTGCCGTTGCTAGGTAACCAATTGGTTCTTAGCCACGTAAAATAAATCTAATCCTTCGGGCCAGCCCTAGGAGAGCTGTTAATCTGCTCAGTGGTCTGGTTAAACTAAGGTCTACTTGACTTGAACGAAATAGTTCACCCTTATAAGGAGAGCTGCAACGGAAAGGTAAGTGAGTGACACTAACGACAACCACACGGGAAGGAAGGAAGACGGAAGCCCAAGATAGATGACTTCCATTCATGCACAACATGCACGGTAGTCTCGCCTCTATGGGAAGCGTTCTGATGACAAAGGAAGTGTGACGGGCACACAGATAGAGAGCACAGACATACAGACATAGACAGCAGCAGCAGGACGAGAGGAGGAATATTTTCAAGTCCTCCCCGACTCTGCCGGCAGAGGATTAATAAAATTACTAACTGAAGCGCGTCTTCAGGTTATTTATAGCTTAAATCAACTGGAGCACTCTTGAAAGGAAACAAAAAAGTTAAGTATACCTCAGTTTTACCACATAACTGAGCTGATTAACAGCTCTCCTAGGGCTGGCCCGAAGGATTAGACTTATTTAACGTGGCTAAGAACCAACTGGTTACTTAGCAACGGGACCTACAGCTTATTGTGGAATCCGAACCACATTATAGCGAGAAATGAATTTCTATCACCAGAAATAAATTCCTCTAACTCTTCATTAGCCGGCCGGAGACTCGAATACACATACACCTATAAAGGAAATACACATACACCTACATGCGCAAAGACCGTTATACTGTCGCAAAAATACATAACTTTACTGCAAACGACAGGTACAAAATTTAAAATTGCGGATTTCACATTGACCGGTGAACGAATCCCCTCACCGGTAAAGCCAGAGGTATAACATTCATGGAATTCAGTTGTCAATCCAATAGGAATCTGGAAATGAGACCTGGGCATAAAAGCTATTCCAGCGGCACACGATGGGCCATTCCTCACACCGTGACCCAATCCATGGTCAAATAATGTTTTTAAATGTGAGAATAAATCAAAGTTGGGATCATTCATCATTTCACGTCAAAACATAATTTGTACATAAAATGACCGTTAACCTATCATCTAAAATAGAAAAAAAGATATTAAAGATAAATAAACAATGAAATTGACGATACGTGATGCAGAGCAGCAAAATGTTGCCTTTGCGGACAAATACGGTTTGTCAACGGGTACATTTCGGTTTCTCTTGTGCTGGAAACAAAATGTTAAGTGTAAAGATACGGAGGCCTTGTGCCATTATTACTACGATCTCAATAAGAGCACAATGATTATGTGTACATAAGGTATATTAATAAACAGCAAATCCCTTCAATGATATCTAAATTAGGTTCCAGGTTAAATCACACCACAAGGTACATTCACAAATTATTAATTTGCGTCAATGCTGGCATAAAATATAGTGTTTTACCTAGTTTACAAAGAGTATTTGAATATTAAACGAAATTAATATCCTTCCTGATACATGAATGTAATGTTTCGACAACGATTTCAGAGTTAACTGTTTTCCCTCCCACACTGATTATTCTTGATTATTCTGCTTTCTGCTTTCTGCTTCCCTGGCTTTTGCATCACTGCAAGATTTTGAAAGTTTGTAATGTGTATGACCAGAAAATTAAAGCATTTTGGCATTTTCGCTTTTTATCCTTCTACTACGTTTTATATTTCCAAAAGCATACCTGAAAAGAGATTATATATTTGGACTAAGATGTCCCAATAGGGAGAGACTAAGTGATGTGCTTAAAAGATTAAATGCACCACATATAAAAGTGTAAACTTAATATCAAACATATAAACTGAAAATATGTATGAGGAAACGGAATTCAAAGGAGAAACAAGTCATTTGAATATAATATTGAACGATAATGTACAAATAAAAATGGAAACATGGGTCTGACGTAAAAACACACTCTAGTGACATCAAAACCTGATTGCACCTGTGGAGGTTATATTTTGTACATTTTATACATTTAGTAACTGGGTACATTTTGTCCATTGCAATCATTTGGCATATTGAGTAAAATCTATCTATGAGGTGCATTTCGTCCCTTGGGTAAACTGGTTATGTTTTGTCCACTGGAGTACATGTTGTCTAAAGAGCTCATTTTTTCTCATTAGGCACATTTTGCCAATTCCGTACATTATGTGCATGGGGTATATTTTGTTCAATAGAAACAGTTTCCACTGGTTACATTTTAGTTTTGCTTTTATGCAATTTAGGCTGTCAAGACAAGCACTGGGGCACATTTGGTCACTCAGCGCCCTTGGTTACAATTAGTCTTCTTTCCACACTGGGTATATGTTATCGACCTGGAACATTTTGTTCACTTCTACACTTGCTCTATTGGGTACAATCTGTTCCTCGGTAGGAAACATTGTCTAAAAACAGAATGGGCACTGAGAACTTAACATACTACTTCTACAGGTTTAGACATACCTACAGATTTATATGAACCAGTGGTTTTCGAAAAGATTTCCGACATATCATCAGAAGATATACTTAATCTTTCTCTGCAGTGAGCCACATTACTTAATTCATTTACTTTATTACTTTATTTCCATCACGTACTGACGCCAAGAGAACAAAAACACAAATGAAATCTTAATTAACAGATGAAAATGCGTTTAGACTCAAAATGCAAAATACCCAAACCAGGTTGTGCTTACCCTTTAACAATCAAAACACGTCAATAGGAACTAATCTATTCAGATAAAAAGGAGTATGGCAACAAATGAAGTGATGCCTTTTTTTTCATATTTTGCGTATGGACATGGAATGTGAAGCCCATTAGAAACGACAGTAAGTGAATCTACATCCATTCCAAGTGGAAAAGTGCAACATCAGGTTTTTCGGAATGTCAAAGGTCGAGGAGGAATGGACAACATGTGTTCATATGATGGATATTCAGTATTATATTGGCGTCAAAACTCCTATGTTATTTGTAGAAAGGGATTTTCAGTAATGAGTGAATAATGTTTTCAGTCATTTTCATGCAAAATATAACTGACTACATTAATATACTGTGCAGGAGGCGCAATGAAAGGTACGGAGACATAAAGCAGCAGTAACTGCATAGCCTACTTTATCCCGCTGCTGTCCCGATACTGCTCTAAAAAAGAACCGATATCGAGGTTAGTAGGCCTCTGTTCACTTTACTGTCTGTAATAGTTATTACTTCCTGAAAAGAGCGAATTGAGGTCATATGCAAGCATTAACAAGACTCCCTGATAAATTCTTGTCAAAATAAAAGCAGTTCAACATATAAAATGTGACGCGAGAATTCCGTTCCATTTACATAATAACATAAATAAATCAATGACAACAGATGAGGGCAAGAACGAAAAAAAAAGAAACCATTAAAACTTAATTTAGTTGGAAGACTCAAATACAGCGATTCAAAATCCAGCATGTGATATACTGAAACAAGGAGTAAAATGGGAGGCATGTGCGAAATTAACCTCAAGTGATTAGAGAAAAAATTTTAATTTGAATTTTCAAGATCCCCGACATGACAAGTCTTGAAATTTTGTTGGAGACAATAAATTAATACAACGAAGTGCAGGATATTATAACATAAAAAATAAGAATCTTATGATAAGAAAATTTTTTTTTTTTTTTTTTTTTTTGCATCTAAAAAATATTCAAACTTGACCCTGGACATTTTCCGTCGAAAATCAAACACCAGTAAACTGAATTCACATATCTGAAACAGCGCGGTTTGCGAAAAAAAACGAAATAAAATTGAAAAGGCTTATAAAAACTAAACGATATGTGAAAATATATAAAACTTTACCATATATTCTTTTTTTTTCTCTCAGAAAAAGAGTACAAAAGAAAAACAATTCATACATCAAGTGTGCACATTCAGAGAGAAGGGGAAAGAGCTGAAGTCAGTGACAGGAAAGTCAAAAAGTAGAGAAAGAGAGAGTTGAAGTTATTAACAGAAAGGTAAAAAGTAGCGAGAGAGAGAGAGAGAGAGAGAGAGAGAGAGAGAGAGAGAGAGAGAGAGAGAGAGAGAGAGAGAGAGAGAGAGAGAGAGAGAGAGCTGAAATGAGTAACTGGAAAGTTAAAAAGTAGAGAAAGAGTGAGAGTTGAAGTAAGTAACGGGAAAGTTTAAAAGTAGATAAAGAAAGACAGCTGAGTAAGTAACGGGAAAGCTAAAAAGTAGAGAAAGCGAGAGTTGAAGTGAGTAACAGGAAAGTTAAAAAGTAGGAAAGAGAGAGAGCTGAAGTAAATAACAGGAAAGTTAAAAAGTAGAGAAGAGTTGAAGTAAGTAACTGAAAAGTTTAAAAGTAGAGAAAGAGAGAGCGAGCTGGAGTAAATAACTGGAAAGTGAAAAAATAGAGAAAGAGAGAGTTGAAGTAAGTCACTGGAAAGTTAAAAAGTACAGAAAAAGAGAAACCTGAAGTAAGAAACTGGAAAGTATAAAAGTGGAGAAAGAGCGAGAACTGAAGTAAGTAATTGGAGAGCGAGAACTGAAGTAAGTAATTGGAAAGTTTAAAAGTGGAAAAAGAGAGAGAGGTGAAGTAAGTAACAGGAAAGTTAAAAAGTAGAGAAAGAGAGACAGAGTTGAAGTACCATGAGAAAGAGAGAGAGTTGAAGTGAGTAACAGGAAGGTTAAAATGTAGAGAAAGAGAGAGAGCTGAAGTAAGTAACAGGAAAGTTAAAAAGTAGAGAAAGAGAGAGAGCTGAAGTAAGTAGCAGGAAAGTTAAGTAGAGAAAGACATTGTTGAAGTAAGTAACAGGGGAGAAAGAGAGAGAGTTGAAGCAAGTATCAGGAAAGTTAAAAAGTAGAGAAAGAGAGTTGAAGTACATAACAGGAAAGTTAAAAAGTAGAGAAAGAGAGTTGAAGTACATAACAGGAAAGTTAAAAAGTAGAGAAAGAGAGTTGAAGTACATAACAGGAAAGTTAAAAAGTAGAGAAAGAGAGAGAGCTGAAGTAAGTAACAGGGAAGAAAGAGAGAGTTGAAGTAAGTAACAGGGGAGAAAGAGAGAGAGAGAGAGAGAGTTGAAGTAAGTAACAGGGGAGAAAGAGAGAGAGAGAGTTGAAGTAAGTAACAGGAAAGTT
The DNA here is from genome assembly GCA_039081455.1 of Macrobrachium rosenbergii. NCBI lineage: Eukaryota > Metazoa > Arthropoda > Malacostraca > Decapoda > Palaemonidae > Macrobrachium > Macrobrachium rosenbergii. Next base: position 92,957,286 of record JANJGK010000001.1, read on the forward strand.
AAAAAGTAGAGAAAGAGAGAGAGCTGAAGCAAGAAAGTTAAAAAGTAGAGCAAGCTGAAGTAAGTAACTGGAAAGTTAAAAAGTAGAGAAAGAGAGAGAGCTGAAGCAAGAAAGTTAAAAAGTAGAGCAAGCTGAAGTAAGTAACTGGAAAGTTAAAAAGTAGAGAAAGAGAGAGTTGAAGTAAGCCACTGCAAAGTTTAAAAGCAGAAAAAGAGAGACAGCTGAGCAAGTATCTGGAAAGTTGAAAAGTGGAGAAAGAGCGAGAGAGCTGAAGTAAGTAACAGGAAAGTTAAAAAGTAGAGAAAGAGAGAGAGAGTGAGAGATGAATTAAGTAACAGGAAAGTTAAAAAGTAGAGAGAGAGAGAGAGAGAGAGAGAGAGAGAGAGAGAGAGAGAGAGAGAGAGAGAGAGAGAGAGAGAGAGAGAGAGAGCTGCATTAAGTAACAGGAAAGTTAAAAAGTGGAGAAAGAGAGAGAGAGAGAGCTGAAGTAAGTAACAGGAAAGTTAAAAAGTAGAGAAAGAGAGAGAGAGCTGAATTAAGTAACAGGAAAGTTAAAAAGTAGAGAGAGAGAGAGAGAGAGAGAGAGAGAGAGAGAGAGAGAGAGAGAGAGAGAGAGAGAGAGAGAGAGCTGCATTAAGCAACAGGAAAGTTAAAAAGTGGAGAAAGAGAGAGAAAGAGCTGAAGTAAGTAACAGGAAAGTTAAAAAGTAGAGAAAGAGAGAGAGAGCTGAATCAAGTAACAGGAAAGTTAAAAAGTAGAAAAAGAGAGAAAGCTGAATAAGTAACTGGAAAGTTAAAAAGTGGAGAAAGAGCGAGAAAGCTGAAGTAAGTAACAGGAAAGTTAAAAAGTAGAAAAAGAGAAAGAGCGGAAGTAAGTAACAGGAAAGTTAAAAAGCAGAGAAAGAGAGAGTTGAAATGAGTAACTGGAAAGTTAAAAAGTAGATAAAGAGAGACTGAGCTGAAGTAAGTAAAGACAATAATTATATGGAGAATGGAAAAAAAATATATTAAAAATTATAACAATAAAAAATACAGATTGCAGACGATTAATTTCCAGCTGGCGACTTTAGGTGGTTACTGAATTCAGGTCCAGATGGCTAAATACGAATGTTGAAAATGGCAAAACGCTACAATGATATTAATCACAGTAATAATAAAAAAGCAAAAATACCAATAATAACAAGAGACGTAGAAATATAATAATAATAATAATAATAATAATAATAATAATAATAATAATAATAATAATAATAATAATAACAACAACAACAGATTCTGGAGATGACACTTCATAATTGCAAAACTAGAGAATAAGTCATTTAAGGAACAGCCGCCTCATTATCCCATCTTTCCCACAATTTAGATCTTCTTGCCTCACTGCTTAGGATGCTTTGCATGAGTGAATTGCTGCTGTTTCCCAGTCGGGTGATCAGACTGGACATTGTTCGCCTCACAATGATTTTCAAATTATCCAGGCGGTTTTCTATGAACATCTGCGTGGCGAAGTGACAGCGGGGAGCGTTTGTGACGCGTCTCAGAATGTCATTGTGAACAACAATGATACGCCTCATGGTCTCCCGGGTACAGTTCGTCCAAAGGGAACACCCATATATACTGTAGCAGTACGAGCGGAAGAGCAGCAGTTTCGTGTCTCGGTGACGCAAGGCAAACCTCCCTGCAATCGTGTTACCAGTTGCACATAGTTTACGACCTAACGCCTCTGTTCTATGTCTGCCGTATCTTTTAGGTCGTCCGTGATAATGTGGCCCAAATACGGAAATTCATGCATAAATTCCAGACGATGATTTCCGAGGAAAATTTGTGGTTCTGCAACATGCTTAAGCGATCTCGGGAGCAGCGACTCACACTGGGTCTTGGTTTCGTTGTACAGGATATCAAATTTAATTCCTCTGCATACTGGCGGTAGCAGTCGATGAGTCGCTTGGAGACCTTGCACTAATGGGGAAATCAGTACCATATCGTCGGCGTAACAGAAGTTGTTTATTGTTGTTTAGCTGATAGTGCATCCGATTGGAAGTGAGTTCAGTTTGACACTCGGGGGCATCTGTGTACGTGTTAAACAGGTATGGAGAGAGACCGTTTAGGGAGCCGAAGGTGTACGACAATACGTTATCCCATTTGACACTGAACTGCTGTGTGGAGAACCGACAACATAAAATGCCAATTAGATATAGAGGTGTGCCTCGTTTGCGCAGCTTCAGGAAGAGCTTCAGGAAGTTTACTCTGTCAAATGCTTTTCTCACATCCACAAAACATAGGGAAACAGGAGAGACTGATGATAGGTATAGTTCAGCAATTCTTTCAAGATGTAGATGCAGGTGTCGGGTGAGTGATTTGCTTTAAAGCTGAACTGGTTGTCTGTAGTGTGTAGAAAGGGATGAAGTCTCACTAGAAGAACGGACTCAAATATCTTCGACGCAATTGTAGTAATTGCAATCGGGCCATAATTGCCAGGGTCCGCTGCATCCTTTAGCTTGTTTTTTACAAATGGTATTAAGTGAACTAAGAGTAGGGAGTCTGGGAAAAACTGGTGAATTATGCACGCACTGAATAGAGTAGCTAGCAAAATGTAAATTATCGGGAAAAGTTGGTTCACCATTAAGCCTGTTTCCATGTCAACAAATAGATAGTTCTCTGTCGTAATCTCTCAAAATTCAAGTCTCATAAAAGTCACCTAATGGCCAAGGTTTACCAACAAGTCTCATTAAATTCTGTTCAACCGCTCTTGAGATATCATGCTAGTAGTAGTATTAAAGTAGTTTAACCAGACCACTGAGCTGACTTTCAGCTCTTATACGGTTGGCCCGAAGGATTAGGATAAAATACCACATAGGCACACGTTCTCATACTGTAACACATACACACAATAAATACATTTACTCATGCTTCTACACTAAAAAGGTATATTAAAATTCATAAAATACATTTACTCATGCTTCTACACTAAAAAAGGTATATTAAAATTCATAATAAGTTAAGGAATATTTAAAAAAAAAATACATTTAAACTCGACAAATGCTGTTTTCGTGCTTTTCTTATTTAATTATTTTTATATTTTATCTATCAAACCACAGTTTTCCTCATGAACAACAAAATTGGAACGACTGAAAATGTAACAGATTCTGACAAAATTTCATTTACTGATTTATTTCCAAAAGTTAATACATACGCAAACACACTCCAGTGAAGACAAACCTATCAACCTGAGGTAACAAGGAGTGTCACATGTAAATATGTAGCCAAGATCGACAATTATCAGGACAAAATCATTACAGACATGGAATTAGGAAACACGAGAAAAACTTCATGGCAAATAATCTCGTCTCAATCGAAAAGGATACAAATCGGTAAAAATGCCATCGAATTCAATACAATTTAGTGCCATATTATTAACAATTTGTTGACGTGATTAAGAAACACCCACTCGATAACTACAATATATTTTTATCACGACCGAAATAACGACCAACCCAGAGGAACGGGTAAGGAAATCGTTTTCTTTAACTTGAAAATAAGTTTATAAATCAGTTATAATGAAGAGAAAAAGATAACGTTAAATAAATAAAAATGAAAAGAAAGAGGGTTCACAGAAGGGAGGGCGGCCTACTGATGAGATCGTCCGATACATAAAAATAAATAAATAAATAAATGTTCCACAAAATAGAGAGGTATATGCTAGAGGATATGGCGGTACATCTCACTGAGCAGTGGATGTGCGAGGTTTCCTGTCGAGGCTTTCAAGAACCACACACAAAGCAAAGAGTGAATAATTATGTACGTTTTACACGTACTCATTCAAACATTCATGCAAACTTGTAAGTAGGTATCGCTTATAGAGCGAAGAACATTTATCAATTAACGATTTGACTCCTATATTGTTAGGAGACATTCCGTCACCCGTAACCCGTCGTAATTCAGTAATGTTGGGATGGGATACTATGATTTATTTTATTCGTGACGTATCAAGTGGACTAATTAACAAAATTTTGAAAACATCAATTCATCGTCTAACCATAGCGTATATTATCCCATGCGAAACTAAGACACGAAACAAAAACAAACGTACATATTTAAAGTTCTATTTATATTTGTATCTGCCTGCGTAAAAAATATGTGTATGTATATATATGTATATATATGTAATATATATATATATATATATATATATATATATATATATATATATATATATATATATATATATATATATATATAAGCCTAGCAAGGGGTTTTAAACGTCGCTAATGAGCAGCGGTAGCAAAGGACAGATTATTACCCCGTCCCTGAGACCGAAGAGAAAAAAAAATAACGTAGGCAACGATCACTGCCACATTCAAAAATATTCCAAGACCTGAATCGTGAATTAACCTACAGTGTATAAAACCTTCACTTTTGACGTTTCCCACACAACAAAGAGAGCTCGTCAGCAGCGGGTCGAATCCCTTGGCACACAAATCATCATTCACCACTATCTTGTACACACACTCTCCGTTGCCTCCAGGATACTGAGGGGCTTCCGTTACAATACTTCTTCCACTCCAACTATCCAGCACTTCCCTGGTCTTGCTGTAGTCATTCCTCCTAAACCTAGAAAATCACAGACCCTCTTATCACCGTCCCGTTGTCCTCCAATCTTTCCACATGAGCGAACCTCCTCAAAACATCCTTATAAATCCTTCTATCACTGCTGCTATCTCTACATTTTTCATAATTTCAAAACAGCTTCTGTACTGATTACTTTTCTGTGGACACGATTATTCAGGCTTATGTGTATGTGTGTTCCTCTCTTTGTGAGTTTTCACTCAATAAAAAATTTAATGACCGCATTTCTTTTATCAGAAAGGATGTCACCAATAATACCCCGGACGATTGCATCAACATTTTTACTAATAGTTTCAAATGATATATATATATATATATATATATATATATATATATATATATATATATATATATATATATATCAAGAATGGCGGGTGTTGGTTTACACAACTTACTGCTGTAAGCAAGATTACTTCCGAGTACAATTTCCAATTCTTCTGCATTCAACAGGTTATCTAATACATTTCAGTTACTCTAAACTATGTTTCAAGGATTTAAACAACTCTTGGCAAAAGTTTAAGAGGGATTAACAGTACAACGTTTTTAGGCAAGAATATAATAAGAACGTAGCAACATAGTGACAAAAAACTGAAACCGACATTAACTCGATTTGATTATATTTGAATTAGCTAGATAAGGTGTGAGTTTTGAAAATTATCCTAGAAAAACTTTCCTGAAATTACTGCATCCATAATGACTAAAAGCATTTATTTTGAAGTATAATATCCTCTTTATTATGGACTTTCGAATGAAGCACCTGCTCTTCATAATTAATATATCAACGCAATTAAATTACTATATTATTTGCATAAGTTTCAAAACATCAAAAGTGCATTATTACTCGCATAAAAATGCGGCGCTTACTGGAACATTTGAAATACTAGGATTTTCCATTTATATCACATATATGATTATGAGGGCTTCTATGGCTTTTTAAAAGAATCATTTACAGCCTACTGACATGTACGAGTGTTATATCAAGAGAAAGAAAACTTATTTCCAGTCTCCTCGCATCCATTACATCAAGATGAACATACTACAGAGATTACGAGAAACTTCAATTTTTTCACTTAAACATAAGCTACCAGTAACCATTTTCTCGTTACACATGCTGAATATAAAACAGTAAGAACTCACTGCACTAACTTAAAACTATCAGACAGCAGAGTATAAATAAACAAAATTAGTACAGTTGGTCTTTTACTGTACTATCTTAAAACTGTCAGACTGCTAGTACAACGGGTAATTATTCCATATAATAAATAAAAAAAGAAAACTGAGCAGAGTATAATAATAAAAAAAAATTAGTATAGTTGGTTATTAAGCGATAATTTGTCTATTTAATGAGAAAATGCAATTCCTTGACAATAACACGACTAAGGTGAAACGCTAGAAATTTAGAAACCCAAGGACAAGACAGTGAATGCGAATGCCGCTAGATGTCTCTGCGTAAGAATCAGGCAGTTGAAAGAATGGTATCCAGTTAAGTAAGGATTGCACTGAAGAAAAAGAGCCCGAAAGAATGAGAAGCTGTTAATTCACAGTGGACTAGAAAATGCATCATCTCATGACGCTTTAATCACATGCTAGCAGATAAAGGTAGCTTAGTTATATTGTTCAAATAAAACACAGAAATGGTGCAATGTCCTGCAAACTCGGTACACATAATGTACATAAAATGGGGAACAGTATAGAAGCGGACTGATCCAGAATCTAATGGAAATCGTGAAGCGTGGAGCAAAAAGCGATTGATTATAAACTAGGCCAGAATGGGTAAATTATCACGTTACAAGAGTTACTGATACAAGTGGTTTCCTTAATTGTGTGTTTTCAGTACACTAAGGTCACGCCTATAGCAAATTTGACGACCACTCCTCCCCGCCACCTGGCCCACCCTAACTCCCTTCCTCTTCCTCTTCCTCTTTCTCTTTGCGTTCAGTCCCTTCACTCCTTACAGTGCTTACTGTCTAAAGCACTCAACCAGATTCACTGCATTCATTTAAAGATTTAATTCCAGATATCCTTTAAAAGCTATTCCCTCTGTTAACCTATCAGGGGTGACCTTGTCGACAGCGGTTATCAGATGTGTGATCCGTCACATGGGTACGCCATGTCTTTTAAAACAAATTAACAAAACTCGTCACATCACTCTACATCTTCAGAAAGTGGGGATTTGGTTACATGAGCTCTAAGTAGATTTTTGAGAAGACTATAAATTGCTTGGCACCAATATGTTTTTTCGCGTGTTACTTAAAGTCATTTGGAAAAGAGATGAAATAGAACCGTCTATGAGCGAATGCAAATTAAGTTGGAAGTGACCTGATGTCATGATGGTGTCTGCGCTGGCAGGAGTTATTCTTCCGTAACAGAATGAAGACTAAAACTGAAACTATTTCCATTTGATTTTAATATCCCCTCTTGCCTGTTAATGGCTTCCTTTTATTTGCCCTTTCTTACAAGTTTATGTTCTTTATATTTGAAACATGAAACCATTTATTTGGGTGTCTTTCGCCTCTACAGAGGGGGAAAAATAAAAATAACAAAGCGAATGGCACGGGTGTCCGCCTCAGGCTTAATTATTTTCTAGAACTCGATACTTCTGTCAGCAAGTCAGAATTTTCTCATAAGTATTAGTCTCATGAAGAAAAAAATAACTAAGAAGGGACTAAAAGCCGTCCATGGTGATTAAACGAATGTCAAATCTCTCAAAGTGGATATACAAAGTAAACTGAATAATTTTACAATAATCTCTTTATATTACAGTTCTTTAAGGTAAAACATACGGACGCATATATTATAACATATACAAATATTCATGAAGACAGGCTTCACTATCTACATCAACTTATTTTGCAAGATAAATGAAACAGTTGACTAAGTATCCCTTAGTTTAACCAGATCACTGAGCTGATTAACAGCCCTCCTGGAGCTGGCCCGAAGGATTAGATTTATTTTACGTGGCTAAGAAACAATTGGTTACCTAGCAACGGGACCTACAGCTTATTGTGGAATCCGAACCACATTATACCGAGAAATTAATTTCTATCACCAGAAATAAATTCATCTAATTCTTCATTGGCCGGACGGAGACGCGAACTCGGGCCTAGCAGAGTGCTAGTCGACAACTCTACCGACTCTCCCAACGAGGAACTAAAAACCAACGAACTTCATGGCGGTCAGCCTTCCACCTGAGTCCGTATGTGTGTTTGTGATATAAATCCGCAAGTAAACTGGCATAGTTTTGGGGAAAAACAGGCTAAAATTGACAAAAGTTAAATCACCAAGAGGACGTCAGGTAGGCTTTCATCTAATTCTGGTAACTCGCTCCAAATATCCTAATAACAAAAACACACATGCGCGCAAACATATGCGCACATAATAGGGATTTTCGGTTCTGAAGTTTCAATGCTCCACAGACACTCACTGAGTGGCCTTGGCAGACGGATGCTTTCAAATGAATGCTCTCAGTTCAGCTGCAGTTGCATTTTTCAATTTCTGTAGTCAATTTCTGATGACAACAAATTACGAAGAACACAATCGCATACGAAAGGAAACTATCCAAACTGATCAAATGACCTTCAACATTCACTGACTCTCCTTGTTGCTGCCGCAATAGAAACATACGTCAGAAAAGGGTCAGTATCTCTTGCCACCAGAACTTTTACGGACCAATCGTGCGAGGCCTCTACGATGTAGGTTATCTATGCGCATGTTTCAAATCAATGAAATGTCTTTAAAAAGTCCAACAGGAATGTTTAAAAGTACAACAGGAATATTTAAAGAATCTGTATACTATGCAGTGCTGGTCACAATAGAGTACTTTAAACCGTACATATCTATATGAGAGAGAGAGAGAGAGAGAGAGAGAGAGAGAGAGAGAGAGAGAGAGAGAGAGAGAGAGAGAGAGAGAGAGAATTATGTTATATTTCTAGTCGAACTTCATCAGCTAATGGTCTGGCATGACTGTTTTCAGTTTATGAAATCCTGGCTGTCAAGCCAAGCACTGTGGCACTTTCGGCTATTCAGCGCTTAAGATAGTGTAAAGATAAAGTTCGAGCGGCTGGACAGTAAGAAAAAGATCCAAAAAATAAATATGAAGTAGAATGGTCTCAAGGTAGGACTGGGAGAAAACTAGCAGTTGCACTAACTAGTAACAGAGAGGTTGACCAGCAAGACTGACGAAGGATGCGGAACTTGGGGTAAAGTAAAAAGGCTAAAAAAAAACAAAAAAATGGGTGGAGCTAGGGTACTAACGGATGCTGCAAACGGCCTTTAATAATGACTAATGTGGATTTTGTGTTAAGTACTTGCGAGAAAGGCTAGATATTTCCTTTTTTTTGTTTGAAAAAAATATGCCAAGGTGAGGTACTGCATCAATTAAGTACTTTCCAACTAATCCAAACAGATTTCAGGTGAGCGTCTGGCAGTTACTGAAATATAAAAATAACGGCTAAATTCACGATACTCTATTGAAATCGATTTTTCTTTTTTTCTTTTTCATCTGCGGCAAAATCTATTAAGAAAGTCTTCTGCAAAAAAAGTTCACCAAGTTGCTAAGAAGGGCTCTTGTAACTTCTCTCCCTTGGCAGGCAACTTTATAAAAGTGACTTTATTCACTGATCAAATTAAGACACGTCGTGTATTACTGCCTGAGAAAATGTACTGAAAATTCTGTTAAAGAGAACATTTATGCGATCCTCTTCATCACAATTTTTTTTTCGGGGGTGGGGGGGAGGAGAAGGTTTTGCTGGGTACCTTCCACACTTGTCTTCCTACGAAAAAAGATGGTCATTTGACGGGTAAGAATCTCCACAGGTCATTTGAGTTAATGGCCAACAACAGAGAGTAAGACAAATTAACAGCATGAGGTGGAGGAAGTTGAACTCTAAACATGTAAACTGTTTCAGCTGTTGGACTAAACGTACCTTAGGGAAGGGGGAACAACGTTAAATTAAATGGAAATATAGTATCATCTAAACATCTACAGATTTAGATTTCGTATCTAATAAAAATCTGCTGTACTGATGCTGAATATGCAAATAAATACACACATAACATAATGCTACCAGCTTAGATGCATAAAGCATACACGTCTACACAAAAATACTGAAAAGCACAAATAACTGGTACTGGTGTAACACCACAGAAGAATGACAGAAGACGATAACAGGAATGCTTAAAGTAATAAAGAAAGGGGTGGAAAGACGCTGCAACGAAGATGGCATACCAAAAGAAAGGTTAACATAAAATCATTATCACCATTATAGTCTCACGAGAGTAGGTGAAATAGGATGACTCATATTCCGACTAATAGCGAAGGCCGAGGTACATCACAACATCCCAACCTCATTAAGGGGATAGAAATGACAGAGAATAGAAAGAATGACTGGCCATGTAAATCATAATAATAACGCGACTGTCACTTGACAAAAGAATTTTCAATATAACCGAATCCATTTAGGATATCTACAGTAGTTTCGATTAATTTGTTTTGTAGTACCTGTAATATCATATATATTGTTCACTTATTCCGATATGATACTGTTCGAAGAAGTGAGACTATTCTTGGTAGGTGTATATGCATCAACAAAAGAACCCTAAAAGAGAAGGTGGCTAAATTTCAGGTTATTATGTAAATGAGATCGCTCTCCTCTGGAAGTTATTAGCGGGCGTGACAGGAATGCTGTGATAAAGCTCCACTGGCCATGACTCATGTACAGAAGACGTCAACTTTTATTGCACTGCTCTCCACAACAATATAGTCAGGAGCAAATAAATAATAGACAGGATCCGGATTAAAATCATGTTTATGAACGGAAAATATTATTGTCCGTTCTCTTGCTAGGTAAATAAATATTTGCAACGAATTACAAAACAAATTACAAGGATGATACAATAAATCATATCTACACTAGCATAGGTTTGGTAGCTAGGAACGATAAACATCCAAGCCTTCCTTTTAAATTTATATTGCTTAACTATCTAGAGTATCTCAACCGAATTTAGTAGCTTTAACCCACGAATTAACCACATAGCCGACGTTCTCAAGGCTGAATGGCAGTACATTCATACACAGTGTTTATTGGTTGTTAATTGTACATATTAAACACTATTTATTGTTAGTTCTATGAATCAAGTTTTAATCCAGACACCTACTTCGGCATTTTTTCCTTTCTTCATACGGGGTATTTTACCCTGTGGAAACTCCTGGGAGAAGTTCACGACCCTTCGGCTCGTTCCACCACAATATCAACAGTCATAAAAGAAAAATGCGTGCCTTTTTCATCTGCTTGCTTGTGACTTGCAGAAAACCACGGCAGAGTTAGACACGAGGGCACAAACCGCACAAAAAAGACCAAATAAACTGAACATCTAAACACGAAAAAGTCTCCCATTGTCATCTGAATGTTCCAGCTGAAGAATGAACGAATGACTTAATTAATGAATAAAATATTACAGTGTTAACAAGAAATTTTGATGGGGGAAAGGCGTGATCATTCTGAACTTCAAAAGAAAATCGAAGATATGGAAAGGCTTTTTTCAGGTTAATCCATAGTCCACGACAACTTAAAAAATCTATGCATATTCAGTATGTGCGTGCCTAACAGACTAGAAATACGAGGTAGCAAAAAACAACTCTAATCACCTAACTGCAAAACACTATCAATACATAAGTCAACTCCTTCAATTAACTATCAGCGCCTTCTATACACGACAGCGACATTAAAATAAAGCTTACTTAAAACGTGTAAAACAATTCCTAATTTTCCAGATACCCTGATAACTTCCCAGGCTTCAAGTGGTTAATGTAGTACTAGGTGATTACAAAACCATTTAACTGAAATGAAGAATAGCCTCTGGAAAGTGTTCAATGACCAAGCGAAACAAGACTAAATATTTGTGGATTGTACAAGAAACAACACTGTATTAAGAAAATTAAATTTGATGTATAAATGAGAAAAGGTACCTTAAACGTCATATTCAGGCGAATGTAATTAAAATCTCCTTAGTCCAAATCTAATTACAACTGTTCTGGAGGGCGTTATCAAACGATAGCGCTCCATTGAAGATAATGATGATGATGATGATGATAATGATGATGAAATATATATATATATATATATATATATATATATATATATATATATATATATATATATATATATATATATATGCCTTACGTGATGGCGAAAAATAGGTTGGTAAAAAAAAGTTTTAGTAACACTGATAATAAAAAAATACTTAATTCAGGCCTACTTACATACTTGAATATCATTACCTCTCCATAAATATAATAAAAGATGAAAGCTGTTTAAGGCCACGTGGTCAAAAATGAAAAAAGAGAAGTGAAAAGAAAACTTCTTGTTAGAATTTGGGTCCGATTAGATTTGGAAGAAGAGAAATGGTCGTTGTGTTGAGTGATTTAAATGAAGGGTGCCACATACAGACAAGAGATATGACATAATTAGTAGCCAGTTTCTTGCAAAAATATATTAGAACAACATATAAAGAGATGATGGATAAAAAAAAATCTTTAGGGTTAAATATAACGAGGTGAAAATCGGATGGTATGTAAGGGAACAATGAAGTGGCAAGGGGAGCTTGCAAGGGTATGGGCATCAGGGAGAGGAATAAAAGAAGGAAGGAAGGTGGCAGGACGTGGGCAAAAGACTGGAAAGAAACTTAAAAGTGCTTATCGAGACCAAGGATGGAATGCATGAAAGGACTGTTGAACCAGCTCTCATGGACGCGTCTGAAATTTCTCGGTAGGAAAACTTGAAAGTGCATGTGATTAGAGAAAGTTGTTAATTTGATGACAGAAAAATGGATGCAGTTGATTCATAAAAGGAATTTGGTCGTGAAAGTAGAGGATAACGGTGAAATGAAAGAAGTAGTGAAGCAAAGAAGACAGGAGCAGCTTTACACATATTTGAAAGACAAGAGGGGTGCCTCTGCAAGTCACAATCTGTATGTAATACGCGACTGTATACCCAATTGTCCCCTATGGAAATGAAGTGTGATTGAAGACTGTGAATGGAATAACGGATCAAAGCTGTTGTGATTAAATTTTACAAAGAACATCAGAAGTCAGTGTGGAAATGGGTCCCTGTAGGCAAAAAAAAAAAAAAAAAAAAGTAGGTGAAAATAGCTTGAATAGGAAAAAATAACCTGAGTGTATGAAAGGTCCTGGACAAAACCATGGGCCAAATGTCTTATGGAGGAAGTACTGACTGACTAAATATAGAACTTAAGCCAAAGACCAAGCACTGGGACCTATGAGGTCATTCAGTGCTTAAACGGAAATTGACAGTAAAAGGTTTGAAAGGTGTAGCAGGAGGAAAACGTCGCAGTTGCACAATGAATCAATTGTTAGGAGAGGGTGGAAAATAAGATGAAAGAGAATATGAAAGGAGGTACAGTAAAAGTAACGAGGTGCACTGATGGTACTGCCCCCCGCCCCTACGGGATGGAGGAAATATTGGAAACAAGGGCAATTACACCCAAGAAGCAGAAAGTGTGTGTGTGTGTAGACGACAAGGAAACGACACAGTTTAATCGAGTTCGACGTGGTGATAGGCCTCCTCTGTATGTGTATAAAAATGTTAATGATGCGTAACTTTATTAGGGTATGAATGTGGAGCCATTTATACTTTGGAGGCATCCCCAGCTCCGATAAATACTTAATGTTGAAAAGCTATACAAACACGTTACATATGTGTGTGTGTGTGTGTGTATGTATGTATGTATATATATATATATATATATATATATATATATATATATATATATATATATATATATATATATATATAT
>JANJGK010000001.1:92975721-93048221 GCA_039081455.1 Macrobrachium rosenbergii
GCCAGACGCACGATTATGGCTAACTTTAACCTTAAATAAAATAGAAACTGCTGAGGCTACAGGGCTGCAATTTGGTATGTTTGATGATTGTAGGGTGGATGGTCAACATACCAATTTTCAGCCCTCTAGCCTCGGTAGTTTTTAAGATCTTTGGCCATACAGAAAAACGTGCGGCACAACAGTTTTCTTTTCAGAAAAATAAAAAATAACGGTAATGGTAAACAAACACTATTAGTCTTGCATTACATCAGTTCATCAAAACACGCCACATACCATGACGGTCTCATTGAAGACGTCGGTAATTACAAAAACTGGATCACATATGAAACTGGCAGCAATTATCCACTAGAACATCTCATGTCTGGTTTATCTACAGAATTACCATCAGATAACAAACAAGTTCCGATTATAACATTACGAAAAGAGACGATACAATGATGACGACTGGTGTTACCAAGACGAACATTAACGTCTTTGTCGGAAAAAGAACAGAGACTAATTGCATCGCCACTGGGAGTCCCTTTAATAAACAAAGCTCGTTTCGGAAAAAAAACACGGTATTAACAGTGTTATCACGTATTATTTGCATACTCAGCAATGGCTCTGAATATGCCATTACGTAAAAGTAATTACTTATTGCATGCCGTTTCCTTCTAAATGGACCGACGCACGATTATTGATACAATCTAAGTACAACAAAGGGAGCCCGGGGAGACACCTTTAAACACTGACTTTTATATTGCGTAATGCGATTACGACAGCTCCAATTAACTTCACCATAAAATGCCGGTTGGTGATGCGAAATTAATGAAATGGTAACATGAGACCTAATAAGTTATGGACGAATGATTCATTTGAAGCTGCAAGAGAGAATTTACAATTCACCTACAAAAGATTGAGACTCCAAGGAGATTATTACTTCTGCCATATTTCCTTAATCCTATTCAAAACTTTCAAGGAAAAGGTTCATAACCTGGAAGATTTGGCTTTTTTTTTTTTTTTTTTTTTTTTTTTTTTTTTTTTTTTTGAGCGGTGTTGCCATTTCCTCGTGAATCAATGACTGAATGAAGTGACCGCAGGCTACAATAAAAAGGGTATTGTCCATCAACTCTCTCCATTCTTTAGGACAAAACCAAACATAAAGATCAAAACATTACACTTGAACCCTACTGTACATTTTACTTTCATGCTGCCTATACAAATATTAATAAAGGTATGGATTTGTGTGTGTGTGTGTGTCTACATACATGTATATGCATGCATACATTACTTAATAGTCTATAATACGAAAGATTGGCACTCCTATAATTTTCGGTGTTGACATGCTTCCCATCTTGCCGAAGGAGGTATTTAATCCTAATCCAAAAAGGTACATTTTCGTGATTAACCTCCCGGTCAAGGTTAATCCTGAGAATGGACACATTCGAGAGTATAGTCCACCCATTTGTGTTTACTTTTCCATACACTGCAGCGCCGCTAATTATAGGAAAGTCTCAGCCCTTCGTAGCCAGATTATTATTATTATTATTATTATTATTATTATTATTATTATTATTATTATTATTATTATTATTATTATTCAGAAGATGAGCCCTGTTCATATGGAACAAGCCCAAGGGGGCCACTGACTTGAAATTCAAGCTTCCATGAATATGGTGGTCATTCGAAAGAAGTAACAGATGGTAATGGGAAGTACAAAAAGGGGAGTGTGATGTTCATGAGGAAGTTTCCTGCTGTAGTGTCCACTAACGTCTGACACTTCCTAGCTGACAGGTGGGAACAAACTGAAACTTAACTACGCACTATTTTTGCAAACAGAGAAAAGGCGATGATTCAGCTGATGCCAAGAGCGTTGTGTGTGTGAGAGAGAGAGAGAGAGAGAGAGAGAGAGAGAGAGAGAGAGAGAGAGAGAGAGAGAGAGAGAGAGAGAGAGTTGTTATTCAAAACAATAAGGATATTCCAAGAATGATTTCAATACCGTGTTCTTTAAATAGCATACCAAAATTAAAAGTAGAATTGAAGCACTTATACGAATTCACAACAATAATTAGCGGATTAATTGGTTCTTTGTTCGTGAGTCTCTTCAAGAAAAGCACTTAATTACACCTTACTGAAATATAATTAACTTCCCACACAGAGACAAAAAAGGGGAGTCGCCAAGTGCATTAGGCTAACTTCATTAGGATAATAAAACCAAGCAATTGTTGAGACTGCCAGGAAAGCTATAGTCTATACAGTACTCTATATAGTCTACCTACGAAGGCCTTTCCTATAATTTTCGGCGTTGACAAGTTTCCCGGCATTTAATCCTAATCCAAAAAGGCCACATTCAGGATTAACCTCGAGGTTGAGGTTAATCCTGAGAACGGATATAATCCAGCGTACTCTCCAACAATATGTTGTTACTTACAAGTCACTTCGTTTTTAAGTAATGTGTGCATGTGTATGCGTGTGTGCATGCATATATACAGTATTTGTGTGTGTAAGTAAACATATATTCCTTGTATGTTTATTATATATATATATATATATATATATATATATATATATATATATATATATATATATATATATATATATATATATATATATATATATGTGTGTATGTATATGTGTGTATATATATATATATATATATATATATATATATATATATATATATATGAAAATTTTATCACATCGTGATTTATATACAATCATGAAGCTACAAATGTTGTTTAATATCCAATTCATGCTACTTCGGGAATATCCCCGATGGGGAATTATCACCGAAGGGAATTTTATAAGTGATAAATGGATCACTACCGCCGGGTTTCGATCTCTCGACACAATACCTTCCAACAACTCCAGTCGACTGATCTTTGTGTTTTGTTTTTGTTCGGACGAATGGACCCGGGGTCACATCACTTAAAAATCCATAAACTTGGAATTGGCAACGCCATTAAAAAAAAAAAAATAATCCAGACCGACCAGAGTCTCATCATTTTTTCCGAAAAGTTTGAATGGCATTACGAAAACATTGCACCAGTGCGAATCGCCTCTTGTAGCCAGACTACCGATACGAAGTTCGGCATCCTGATGTTTCTAGGGATAAAAAAGTGGGTCCTGGCTAAAACACACCCGGGGGATTAGCATATCCCTAAAAATCCGAAGTGCATGAGGAGTATGACCTCTTTTCTTCCGAATGAAAAGATTGCTCAATACCGCCGTATGTCTCTGTTAGAGAGAACAACTTAGAGAAAGCAACTATCATTTCATTATATAAACCAACAATGATGAACATTTATGAACATTTAATTACTTTTCACTTGGTACAGAACCAGTTTCACTGAAGCTGCGACTAATGCAATTGATTGTAGTAAGATATCCCAAGGTGCCTCTGCTCTGTCAAATTCCACAGCCGGTAGGTTGGGTCAAGTTTTGTCCGATTAAAATGTAATTTGAGGTTTCAAGAGCCAGAATTACTGCCATACGATAAAGAACAGTGAGCGAGACTTCGCACGCAAATTTGAAGTTTCGGTAAAATAATTTTTTTACTATTATTTTTTCCTATGTCTAATATAAAATTGCAACCCTGCAAAGCTGAACATCGTGAATAACTGTTCGAGGACAGTGGACGGATGGATTCTTCTGACGTATATCGATAACCATTTAATGTAAATACATCGAGAATTATTGCCGACTTCTTTGGCATTTGATTTTGCTCTGAAATTCATGGAAAATGGTGGAATGTTGCAGTGAAAATTTCCATCCACTGCATGAAAAAAATATGGCAGTTATTTAAACTTCAGCCCTAGTGACTCGCTCCCATCACAATGTTTCAACATGAATCTGAACTGAACAAGACGCGCTTCTAAAATGGATCCAAGCCCATTAATTTTGGAAAAAGGAAAACCACTCTGAAGAATACGCACACGACAATTGAGAAGCGGCCCTGCGATTCTTCTTATTCAAGAAAATCACAGCACAAATAACACATAAAAGTCGCACACATATAATCAGCATACAATTATCCCCACAAGCGCCAAGCTTTCCTTTCTCTCTCTGCTGTAGAAAACAAGAAAATGAAAGCATTTTTCATGACCCGGCGCCACGACAACAGACATATATGTTCAAATCTTGCTCGAGACACAAAATGCCAAGGCATTTAATATTCATGAGATGGTGATAAACCGTGCCATCAGAGAAGAGACGAGGTTTAGCTGTGCCCTACAAAACTAGAGAAGCAACGCACAATGTAGTTACAAAGGCCATTCAATCTCAGATTCACTTTTTTAGCAATCTATCTGCGACTAAACCTTGCGTTGCTCTTCAGACGCTATTGTAAATAAGACAGGAAACGTTTAAATACAATTAAATAAATCTTATCAAGATAACACATATTCCAAGTATTTAGGGACATGTCAGTTTTTCGTCCTGTTTCACAGAGCAAATTAGGGCTATCTTAAACAGCTAATAAGAACGATATTCAAATTCAAGTGTCTGGAGACGATACAAAATCCAATTGGAGAGAGAGAGAGAGAGAGAGAGAGAGAGAGAGAGAGAGAGAGAGAGAGAGAGAGAGAGAGAGAGAGAGAGAGAGAGAGAGCAAAAGTATTTTACTGTTCGATGAAAGACATTTATTTTTTCTCTCTGGTAGGAATGTACGTGGTCGACAAGAAAGCCCTTGATTATAAACAAAGTAAATTATTAAAACTATTTTCAAGTTAAACAGCACTTAGTCAAGAAGTACTGCACAATGCCGAAGTGCCTTCTTACTTCTATGAATCCACTAACGGAAAACGAAAATTAAAATCATTATAGTTTCAAGACTTGCAAATGGTGGAATAAGTGCTTATGTGATATGGAAATTAATATCTGTTCATACTTAATTAGAATCAATACGTATCCATAATTTTTGGTAACACTGCTGAATAGTTGGGCATACGTCGTTCCGCATGATGTCTCGTGCTACCCCACCCCCTTGCCAAGTCAGAGGAAACCCCACCCCCACCCCCACCCACCGACGGAACAGGTCAGGACACGGCCCCCTTCTTTAAGGTTAGGTTATGATTATCCATGTGAAATGTGTCTTTGATCGAACTTTCATGTTGAACGCGATCGGCGGAAATAACGTGCTCAACTCTTCAGCACTTTTACGCCCTCCCCCAACTTTTTTTTTTTCTTTTTTTTGAGTTCAGCTCCCAGCGTACACCTCCTCCTACATTTTCTACATTGAAAGTTCGTCCTCCCCTTCCACCACCGAACGAAGAAGAGCTCTAGATCCCTTAATCCCCCTTCCCCTCCTCCTCAATTCCTCCTCCTCCTCCTCCTCAATTCCTCCTCCTCCTCCTCCACCTCCACCTCCTCCTCCTCCTCCTCCTCCTCCTCCTCCCCATTCTTAGTCTCGTCCTATTCCTCCTCCGCTCCCCCTCTCATTAATCATCTCTTCCCTCATCTTTGAAGGTACATAAGAATAACGAGCAGCTAGCAAGAGAAATGTAACTAAAATTGGATACACTTTCCAAACTGGTTCATTTATGGATAATAATGGTTAATTATGTTCGATAAAATTGCTGAAAATCAAGGAGAACTTCAAAGAGATGGAAATCTCTTCATATCGCTTTTTACAACGACACGATAACATTAAACGTCCTTCTTCATAAATAATCAAGGTTTCTAATTAATTCGTCATTTTTCAGGATCTTTAAATGAAATCATTTAGAAAAGTCTCTTCGGACTTATGAAGAAACCAAACACGCATGCATACACACACACACACACATATATATATATACATAAATGTATGTACGTATGTATATATGTATATATATAATTATATATGTACAATCACACACACGTATATATATATATATATTTATGTATAAATAAATAAATATATATATATATAAAATTGTGTATGTATATATTTCTAAAATCCTAAAGTTGTGTCCAGTTTCAGTAAAGAAACTCAGCTAAATGAAGGATTAATTTCAACACGTGGGAATCGTAGTAAACTAATTATGCAACTAGTAAACCAACACATTTTCAACAGAGCTCATTTCTTCCAATAATATGCGCATTCGTTCCACTGTATTAAGATGATGATACATGCGATTGTAAGAATTTTAGAGATACAGCCTTACTTACCATGCAGGGAAGATGCATGGTAGGATTCTGATTGAGACAGTAAAACATCACACGAGAATTGAAAAGGGAAATATAGTGCAGGTTTAGACAAGGAAGAAGGTGCGTGAAGGAAGTGTCTGTTACCCTGTGTATAGAGAAGAGCAACTGGTTTTGTGTTATAGCGAATCTGAAAGAAGGGTTTGTTAAGTCTCCGTGGCTACTGAATTTGTTATGAATGAGGCAATGCGAGTTGTCATGGGAAGGCAATTAGACAAGCGGGCAAAATATTGGGAAAAGAACATGGTTCATGCATGGGTGTGAGATGGGTGATGTCTGCAGATCATTCACTACTAAGGATAGTGAAGAGAAAAGGTGGAGACTATTTTTATTGTTCAGAGTTTGGAAGTTTTTACCAGTGGAGTTGAGAGTAATTGGAAGCAAGAGTATGGTTACAAGGGTAAATGGAAACTAGAATGAAGGTACAATTAATGTTCATATGACTGGTGAAAAAGTTGGGTACAATTAATGTTCATATGACTGGTGAAAAAGTTAAGTATACCTTACTTTAACCAAACCAAGGAGCTGATTAACAGCTCTCCTAGGGCTGGCCCGAAGGATTAGATTTATTTTACGTGGCTAAGAATCAACTGGTTACCTAGCAACGGGACCTACAGCTTACTGTAGAATCCGAACCGCATTATAGCGAGAAATGAATTTCTATCACCAGAAATAAATTCTTCTTATTCTTCACTGGCCGGTCGGAGATTCGAGAGGAAATGGTTGTTTAGTACAGAGAAGAGGTAAGTCACAAATTGCGTAAAGCAAGCAAGGAAGCAGCATGGGTGTGTGCAAAAGGTTAAAAGAAGACTTGTCTCTGGACGACCACATGGGATTGTATGAGCCAAGTCTTCTGTTATAGGAAAGAAATATAGATGCTGAATGTGAATGAAAGACAAAGCTGACGCGTTTGAGATGAACTCTTTGCATAATATATGAGGCATAAGAAGAATGAAAGGGTATGAAATATAGAGACATGTGTAAGTGCTAAAAAGGTAGGCATAGTGAATGGATGGATCATAGTGTTATAAAATGGTTTGTAGCAAAAGAGGCTAGTGGAAAGAGTGTACAATTCAGACGGGTTATGAGTGAGGAGGCAAGGGAGACTAGAAGGGGTTGTATACATGGCAGGAAAGAAGTATTGGAAAGAAAGGGTCCCAATATTCAGGTAGTAAAATTGTAAGTGCAAGATAAGAGGTGAACGGCGGAACGTGGGCAAGAGGAATAGACATGCTAATAATAAGCTTGCTGTGCGAGTAAAACCGCTAATATCGTGTATATATACAAGCGTACAAAGACACAAGTGGTAAAAAGTTAGCGCAGTGTTTTGATACTGTTCAGTCCCGTGGAAAGAATGAATGACGATAGAAGTGCATAAGGAGGAGAGGAAGACCTAAAAAGTGTTGGACTGATGGAGGGGAATAGGTACTGGAGAGGCTGAAACAAGGACTGATAGAGGGGAATAGGTACTGGAGAGACTTAAACAAGGACTGATGGAGGGGAATAGGTACTAGAGAGACTTAAACAAGGACTGATGGAGGGGAATAGGTACTGGAGAGACTTAAACAAGGACTGATGGAGGGGAATAGGTACTGGAGAGGCTTAAACAAGAACTGATGGAGGGGGATAGGTATTGGAGAGGCTTAAACAAGGACTGATGGAGGGGAATAGGTACTGGAGAGACTTAAACAAGGACTGATGGAGGGGAATAGGTACTGGAGAGACTTAAACAAGGACTGATGGAGGGGAATAGGTACTGGAGAGACTTAAACAAGGACTGATGGAGGGGAATAGGTACTGGAGAGACTTAAACAAGGACTGATGGAGGGGAATAGGTACTGGAGAGGCTTAAACAAGGACTGATGGAGGGGGATAGGTACTGGAGAGGCTTAAACAAGGACTGATGGAGGGAAACAGGTACTGGAGAGACTTAAACAAGGACTGATGAAGGGGAGTAGGTACTGGAGAGGCTTAAACAAGGACTGTTGGAGGGGAGTAGGTACTGGAGAGGCTTAAACAAGGACTGATGGAGGGGAATAGGTACTGGAGAGACTTAAACAAGGACTGATGGAGGGGAATGGGTACTGGAGAGGCTTAAACAAGGACTGTTGGAGGGGAATAGGTACTGGAGAGACTTAAACAAGGACTGATGGAGGGGAATAGGTAATGGAGAGACTTAAACAAGGACTGATGGAGGGAAATAGGTACTGGATAGACTTAAACAAGGACTGATGGAGGGAAACAGGTACTGGAGAGACTTAACCAAGGACTGATGAAGGGGAGTAGGTACTGGAGAGACTTAAACAAGGACTGATGGAGGGGAATAGGTACTGGAGAGGCTTAAACAAGGACTGTTGGAGGGGAATAGGTACTGGAGAGACTTAAACAAGGACTGATGGAGGGGAATAGGTACTGGAGAGACTTAAACAAGGACTGATGGAGGGGAATAGGTACTGGAGAGGCTTAAACAAGGACTGTTGGAGGGGAATAGGTACTGGAGAGACTTAAACAAGGACTGATGGAGGGGAATAGGTACTGGAGAGGCTTAAACAAGGACTAATGGAGGGGAATAGGTACTGGAGAGGCTTAAACAAGGACTGATGGAGGGAAACAGGTACTGGAGAGACTTAAACAAGGACTGATGGAGGGGGATAGGTACTGGAGAGGCTTAAACAAGGACTGATGGAGGGGAATAGGTACTGGAGAGACTTAAACAAGGACTGATGGAGGGGAATAGGTACTGGAGAGACTTAAACAAGGACTGATGGAGGGGAATAGGTACTGGAGAGACTTAAACAAGGACTGTTGGAGGGGAATAGGTACTGGAGAGGCTTAAACAAGAACTGATGGAGGGGAATAGGCACTGGAGAGGCTTAAACAAGGACTTATGGAGGGGAATAGGTACTGGAGAGGCTTAAACAAGGACTGATGGAGGGGAATAGGTACTGGAGAGAATTAAACAAGGACTGATGGAGGGGAATAGGTACTAGAGAGACTTAAACAAGGACTGATGGAGGGGAATAGGTACTGGAGAGACTTAAACAAGGACTGATGGAGGGGAATAGGTACTGGAGAGGCTTAAACAAGGACTGATGGAGGGGGATAGGTACTGGAGAGGCTTAAACAAGGACTGATGGAGGGGAATAGGTACTGGAGAGACTTAAACAAGGACTGATGGAGGGGAATAGGTACTGGAGAGACTTAAACAAGGACTGATGGAGGGGAATAGGTACTGGAGAGACTTAAACAAGGACTGATGGAGGGGAATAGGTACTGGAGAGACTTAAACAAGGACTGATGGAGGGGAATAGGTACTGGCGAGGCTTAAACAAGGACTGATGGAGGGGGATAGGTACTGGAGAGGCTTAAACAAGGACTGATGGAGGGAAACAGGTACTGGAGAGACTTAAACAAGGACTGATGAAGGGGAGTAAGTACTGGAGAGGCTTAAACAAGGACTGTTGGAGGGGAGTAGGTACTGGAGAGGCTTAAACAAGGACTGATGGAGGGGAATAGGTACTGGAGAGGCTTAAACAAGGACTGATGGAGGGGAATAGGTACTGGAGAGGCTTAAACAAGGACTGTTGGAGGGGAATAGGTACTGGAGAGACTTAAACAAGGCCTGATGGAGGGGAATAGGTACTGGAGAGACTTAAACAAGGACTGATGGAGGGGAATAGGTACTGGATAGACTTAAACAAGGACTGATGGAGGGAAACAGGTACTGGAGAGACTTAAACAAGGACTGATGAAGGGGAGTAGGTACTGGAGAGACTTAAACAAGGACTGATGGAGGGGAATAGGTACTGGAGAGGCTTAAACAAGGACTTATGGAGGGGAATAGGTACTGGAGACTTAAACAAGGACTGATGGAGGGGAATAGGTACTGGAGAGACTTAAACAAGGACTCATGGAGAGGAATAGGTACTGGAGATGCTTAAACAAGGACTGTTGAAGGGGAATAGGTACTGGAGAGACTTAAACAAGGACTGATGGAGGGGAATAGGTACTGGAGAGGCTTAAACAAGAACTGATGGAGGGGAATACGTACTGGAGAGGCTTAAACAAGGACTGATGGAGGGAAACAGGTACTGGAGAGACTTAAACAAGGACTGATGAAGGGGAGTAGGTACTGGAGAGGCTTAAACAAGGACTGTTGGAGGGGAATAGGTACTTGAGAGACTTAAACAAGGACTGATGGAGGGGAATAGGTACTGGAGAGGCTGAAACAAGGACTGATGGAGGGGAATAGGTACTGGAGAGGCTTAAACAAGAACTGATGGAGGGGAATAGGTACTGGAGAGGCTTAAACAAGGACTGATGGAGGGGAATAGGTACTGGAGAGGCTTAAACAAGAACTGATGGAGGGGAATAGGTACTGGAGAGGCTTAAACAAGGACTTATGGAGGGGAATAGGTACTGGAGAGGCTTAAACAAGGACTGATGGAGGGGAATAGGTACTGGAGAGGCTTAAACAAGGACTGATGGAGGGGAACAGGTACTGGAGAGGCTTAAACAAGGACTGATGGAGGGGAATAGGTACTGGAGAGACTTAAACAAGGACTGATGGAGGGGAATAGGTACTGGAGAGGCTTAAATAAGGACTGATGGAGGGGAATAGGTACTGGAGAGGCTTAAACAAGGACTGATGGCGGGGAATAGGTACTGGAGAGGCTTAAACAAGGACTGATGGAGGGGAATAGGTACTGGAGAGGCTTAAACAAGGACTGATGGAGGGAAACAGGTACTGGAGAGGCTTAAACAAGGACTGATGAAGGGGAATAGGTACTGGAGAGGCTTAAACAAGGACTGATGGAGGGGAATAGGTACTGGAGAGGCTTAAACAAGGACTGATGGAGCGGAATAGGTACTGGAGAGGCTTAAACAAGGACTGATGGAGGGGAATAGGTACTGTAGAGACTTAAACAAGGACTGATGGTGGGGAATAGATACTGGAGAGACTTAAACAAGGACTGATGGAGGGGAATAGGTACTGGAGAGGCTTAAACAAGGACTGATGGAGGGGAATAGGTACTGGAGAGGCTTAAACAAGGACTGTTGGAGGGGAATAGGTACTGGAGAGACTTAAACAAGGACTGATGGAGGGGAATAGGTACTGGAGAGACTTAAACAAGGACTGATGAAGGGGAATAGGTACTGGATAGACTTAAACAAGGACTAATGGAGGGAAACAGGTACTGGAGAGACTTAAACAAGGACTGATGAAGGGGAGTAGGTACTGGAGAGACTTAAACAAGGACTGATGGAGGGGAATATGTACTGGAGAGGCTTAAACAAGGACTGTTGGAGGGGAATAGGTACTGGAGAGACTTAAACAAGGACTGATGGAGGGGAATAGGTACTGGAGAGACTTAAACAAGGACTGATGGAGGGGAATAGGTACTGGAGAGGCTTAAACAAGGACTGTTGGAGGGGAATAGGTACTGGAGAGACTTAAACAAGGACTGATGGAGGGGAATAGGTACTGGAGAGGCTTAAACAAGGACTGATGGAGGGGAATAGGTACTGGAGAGGCTTAAACAAGGACTGATGGAGGGAAACAGGTACTGGAGAGACTTAAACAAGGACTGATGAAGGGGAGTAGGTACTGGAGAGGCTTAAACAAGGACTGTTGGAGGGGAATAGGTACTTGAGAGACTTAAACAAGGACTGATGGAGGGGAATAGGTACTGGAGAGGCTTAAACAAGGACTGATGGAGGGGAATAGGTACTGGAGAGGCTTAAACAAGGACTGATGGAGGGGAATAGGTACTGGAGAGGCTTAAACAAGAACTGATGGAGGGGAATAGGTACTGGAGAGGCTTAAACAAGGACTGATGGAGGGGAATAGGTACTGGAGAGGCTTAAACAAGAACTGATGGAGGGGAATAGGTACTGGAGAGGCTTAAACAAGGACTTATGGAGGGGAAAAGGTACTGGAGAGGCTTAAACAAGGACTGATGGAGGGGAATAGGTACTGGAGAGGCTTAAACAAGGACTGATGGAGGGGAACAGGTACTGGAGAGGCTTAAACAAGGACTGATGGAGGGGAATAGGTACTGGAGAGGCTTAAACAAGGACTGATGGAGGGGAATAGGTACTGGAGAGGCTTAAACAAGGACTGATGGCGGGGAATAGGTACTGGAGAGGCTTAAACAAGGACTGATGGAGGGGAATAGGTACTGGAGAGGCTTAAACAAGGACTGATGGAGGGAAATAGGTACTGGAGAGGCTTAAACAAGGACTGATGAAGGGGAATAGGTACTGGAGAGGCTTAAACAAGGACTGATGGAGGGGAATAGGTACTGGAGAGGCTTAAACAAGGTCTGGTGGAGCGGAATAGGTACTGGAGAGGCTTAAACAAGGACTGATGGAGGGGAATAGGTACTGGAGAGACTTAAACAATGACTGATGGTGGGGAATAGATACTGGAGAGACTTAAACAAGGACTGATGGAGGGGAATAGGTACTGGAGAGGCTTAAACAAGGACTGATGGAGGGGAATAGGTACTGGAGAGGCTTAAACAAGAAGTACCAAAATCGACGTGAATGGCGTGAAGTGCGTATGTACCCATGTAACAATTATGAATGCTACTGTACATACAAATTAAACTTTAATAAACATGCAACACGGCAACAAAGATCGTCAGTGACTAATTACAACTGCTGCAGCGAGAAAGCTGATAAAGAGGACTTTGGGAGAAAAATTTAACAAAACTGAAACTCAAAAAATATTAAAAATCAGATGAAAGAAAACTTCAAAATCTCGATTCGAAAAACAAAAAAACTTTCATGATAGGAAAATCAAGAGCAACAAAGGAGTGTGCAACCATGAAATGGTCGCTCTATTGCATTATAATCTAATAGTGTCACTAGCGCATGGGGGAGGGGTGGCACCTGGGCATGTGCCCCCAAAATGAAAAATGACAAAATAATATTGAAGATTTAGACAATAATAACATAATGAGAAATATAAAAATATGAATACAAAATCTATCATAGAAATTATATATATATATATATATATATATATATATATATATATATAGTGTGTGTATGTATGTATGTATGTATAATATGAAAGTTGGTGGCCCACATGAATTTTTTCTGGATCCGCTAGTGAATAGTGTGATTCGCCAAAACACGATATTTTACAGTTTAATGTATCCATTAAAATGCCGAGTGTCTTCAAGAGAACTTTAATTCCGTAGTGGTTAAAAGTGTTTTTCACAATTAATTCGCCATTTACTCAGATCCATAAAACGTTTGGCCATACTGCCATGAATTTTTTTCCGGATTCCTTTGAATATATTTTGTACGGACTGCCATGAATTCTTTTTCCGGATTCCTTTATATATATTTTGACCGGGCTGCCATGAATTCTTTTTCCGGATTCCTAGGATGAAGATATTTTGGCCGGACTGCCATGAATTCTTTTTCCGGATTCCTATGAGTATATTTTGGCCGGGCTGCCATGAATTCTTTTTCCTGATTCCTAAGAATATATCTTGGTCGGACTGCCATGAATTTTTTTTCCGGATTCCTATGAATATACTGTATCTCGGTCCGTCTGCCATGAATTCCTTTTGGCGAAGTGGAAATGAGTGATGGCCGGCGCCTACGATGGCCTTTCTCATTTTTATGCCATTTGGTAAAATTTTCCCATTTTCCGGCTAACAAAAAGATTAAACTTTATACAAATATGACCCGGTGAAGGAAAAACGAAAATGAAATCTGAAAATTCAACTCATTCAGAGGAACAGAAATTAAAAAAGTTTTATCTTTTTAGTTTTAAGTGGATGTCAATGGCTTCTGTCAAAGTACGAAAAAAAATTAATAAAAAATACCTGCATTAATGAGAAATTCCAACTCTCACTCTCTCGGAGTTAATCAGTCCAATTAGGCTACCACGAAATGAAAAGATGAACTCTTAAAAAGCGAGTATCTCAGCATGATATTATATAATTATCTCCAGACTCATTCAAGCGACAAGCGTTTATACAGGTATTCTACAAAAAAAAAAAAAAAATAGCAATCAGGATCATTCCAAAGCTCCTTTGAGTATGAAAATGATTATGGAGGAGACAATACTTTAAGTTATGCCATGTGATACTCTTGCAGAACTCATTGCATCTATTTTCTGTAATAGCTGAACCACCAGGTCTTAAAATGTCTCGCATAACAAAATATGAAGAAAATCCATAGGCATATAATGTACAATTAAATTCATAAGTCTGCCGACAGTCACAGCGGACTTCTGACTTTGACTGCACTCGTGGTCTGCAACTCGTATATGCTTACAACCAAGGTTATGCCAGTCTATTATTAAATCACATCCGAAACTCTCATTACCGGTAGTCACTGAGGTGCGAGAATCCATGCAATGGGATTAATCTCAAAAAGTTAACAACGAGCTGTGAAGTAGTTAAGAATAGAACAGAATATAGAATTTGGGGCATAGGACAAGCGCTGAGGCCTATGAGGTTATTCAGAACTGGAAGGGAAATTGACTGTAAGAAGGCATAGAAGGTGTACAAGAGGAAAACCTCTCAGTTGCACTATGAAACAATTGTTAGAGAGGGTGGAAAGTCAGATGGAAGAAAAAATGTATGAACGTAAGTACAGTAAAAGGAATGAAAGAGGTTGCAGCTTGGGGCCGAAGGGACGCTGCAAAGTAATGCCTACAGTGCACCACGTGAGGTGCGCTAACCCCTCCGGGGGTGTGACGTAATTAAGTCCGGAGAGGAGTTTTGTCTTCTTATTCTATGATGACTTGTCCGACCATTCGAACTAATTCTTAACGCTTTATTTGAAATATTACCGCTAAGCCTCTTCTGGTGTCAACAATATTCCACCTATTATATTTCATTAGCAATGTTGAAGCTGCGTTCAAACAAATTTCAAAACGAATTTAAAAGGCATATGTCACGAAAGCGTAATAAAATTCCATACAAGCCAGAGAACTATAAAACATTTTTAGAACAAGGTAAAATATTAGTTTCAGCTTACGGGAATGTATTTCATTTCACATGTCCAAAATGATCAAATAATAGTAAAGACAGAGAAAACTGTTTCCTTAGTATGCAACAATTCGACAGTAGGCTATACAGTGAGAAATTTCTAAAACTGAAGATGCTAAGTATGAATAAAGAAATAATGGACATCACTGTGTGTGTGTGTGTGTGTGTCAAGTAGAGAGACTAGGAGAGACTTATTTTTCCTACAATGTGTGCTAGATAAAAGCTCACTTAATAAACGAAATACAGAAAAGTTCACATAAATTTTGTACCCCACATTATGAATGAAAATATATGGGAATTGTTATATGCAGATGATCTGGTGAATACGGGAGAGGCTGAAAACGAATTGCAAATAAGGTTAAGAGAGAGGCAGGAATCTCTTGAATTGGGTCATATGAAAGTAAATGTGGGTAAAACTGACGTTATGGAGTCCATCAAACAGAGAGAGATAGATTATTTATAAGAGGCAGAAGACGCGTCGGTTTAAAACTGGTATATCGAGGATACACTTTAAGCCAGGAAGGTGGGGGGGGGGGTGTAAACGAGGTTGAAAGGAGGATAAAAGAAACTTAAGGGAAATGGAGGGAGGTGTCAGGGGGTGGTGTCTGGCAAAAGAATGCCAATTAACTGAAAATAATGATCCATCGCACAGTAGTCTGACCAGTGATTTGGTGTGGTTCAAAAACATGACTGTTAAGAAGCAAGAAGGAACATAAGCTGGAGCGAACAAATATGAGGATGTCGAGGTGGGTTTTGGAAATCTCGCTGCTTCAGAAGCTTGAAAATGAAGAAATCAGGAGCGTCAGGGTGGTCAAGAGTACTGATATGAGAAGCAAGCTGAGACAGAGATGGTACGAAATGAACTGAATTGAAATGAATATAGAATTTAGCCAAAGGCCATGCACTGGGACTTATGAGGTCACTCTGCGCTGAAAGGGAAATTAACAGTAAAAAGTTTGAAAGGTGTAGCAGGAGGAAAACCCCGCAGTGGCACTATGAATCAACTGTTAGGAGAGCGTGGAAAGTAAGGTGGCAGAAAGAATATGAAAGGAGGTACAGTAAAAGGAATGAAAGGGGTTGCAGCTAGGGACCGAAGCCACACTACAAAAAACCTTAAGTAATGCCTACAGTGCACCACATGAGGTGCACTGACGGCGCTAACCCCCCACGGGGTAGAGATGATATGGGCGTGTAGTGGAGATGAGTGAGGAGGAAGGGGTGAAGAGGGGTTGGATGGAACCTATTACAGGTAGAAGGTCCAGAGGAATGGAACGGATTAGATGGCATGACAAAGCGGAGGAGTAGAAGGAGAATGAAAATTTTCCAATATTTGCTTGGTCTCATTCTCAACAAATATTTTTTGCTGTCATTAATCTATTCTCCCATCAGTCTACTCCATCTGGGTTTCTCATGGAGCAAGAGCCTCTGAGAAGCAAAGTTTCCCAGTTTTTTACCACTGCCCTGTTTATGCTTTGGATTTAAAATTGAAGACTTTTGTGACTACTTTTACAGGCCAGTAGTCGGAAGGCTTAAGAATTTTGCAAATCAAATGGTGTTTGAATCACATACCCTTATGTTTTTGAGAAAGAGGCTGTTTTTGAGAAAGAGGCATTCAAGAGTCTTTTCTTCCATTTTTAAGTGATGACATTGAACACAGAATAACTGATAGTAAACTTGAGCTGACGATGAGCTAATAAGAGACCCAGTCAAATTTACCGTACAAATACAAACAATTCTAAAATGTAATCTTTGATTCCCCACATTAACAATGTTGTCCCTCCCGCGCCCCTACTGTTTATTCATCAGAGTCCGTTTTATTGTTTCATGGAATTTTAGGGGATGTTCTCGGTAAAACATAAAACATTCCCATTTGGAAATTGCTTGCTTATATTACAAAAACAAAACTTTTGTAATTTTCGAATAACCAATGAAATCCGACGTATTTTATGGTAATGGCGGAACTTGATAAAAGGTCGCCTAACTATAATGGACGCTCCAGTAGCACAAACCTGAGGAATAACTTTTCTCATTAAGGAGTTTCAGTGAAAATAGAGCAACAGAAATAGTTAAAATAATTTTACCTACCAACTGCTAAATTGCTTTTAATCGAAGTTTTCCAAAGGTCCAAGGTTTCCTCAGTCCAGATTTCATTAAGAGAAAAGTTTTCAATCAAATACCATCGTATTCGTTTCCCAGTGACGTCACGTTAGTGGTGAAGGGTTAGTGACTACAGGAGATAGTTAAAAAAAATAAAAAATAAAACTATTTAATATCAAAGAATGATTTGGAAGGGTTACCATCACACACGTCGTTAACTGAAATAAATCCAACAAGAAGCAATACATTTCACCCACTCACAAATCCTACGAAAAGTAAATTTTCTTTTTGCTAAATAAACTGAGTTTCATATCGTCTGTCTGTAGCATTACTGGCCGCTTAAATGAGCCACACTCGCGAAATATTTTCGAACACCAGAGTTTCCCATACTAGAAAGAAAGACGAAGATCTATGAAGTTGGACACGCGTCATCATTACAGTGGTGATCATAAGAGCAGGTTTTTGTAACGGAATTGCCAACGTGTTAAACACGCTATGACGATGTGAAAACGTGTCCCAACCTACCCAACCCAATCACCCAACAAAGGAGAATTGTGACGCCAGATAACTCTCAATTAATCAATCAATCAAGGAGAAATTAAAAGTTAAGCATTTCGATTTTAGTCGCCAGTAGCTTTCAACGATCGCTTGCATACAGGGAAACAACATTTCTTTGTAAAGTACAAAAGGTCTATGGCAGGATTGCAGCTGAGCAAACAACATATCAAAATGATTGACAGAAGAAGAGCAGTGTAGGTTCCAACAAGACAGGTGTTAATTATGAAAGAGCTATATGAGATGTCTGAAAGCTTGTGGCTGACATGATCCTGTAAAAGCTTTTGACTGAGTCGACAAAAAGTCATTTATAGATGGTGTTGCGGATGTAAGGTATAAACGAAAAGTTGATAGAGAAAAATACTTTATATAATGGGGGGTAAATATTTTCCGTTTTAGTGAAGTGGGTCTGAAACAATGTTTAGTGTCGTTATGCATAGAGTGACAGATTAAAGTCAGTGGATTCAGATGCAGAGTTGCGGGTAAGAAAGAGAGCAGTCACTGGAGTCCGGAATGGGTAATGTTTGCCGATGATACAGTATTGATTAAGAGTAAAGAAAAAACAAGTAAATAATGCGCAACGTTTCTTCGGCGCAATCGAGTTTTCTGTATAGCGTATAACGCCGTAAAAAAAAAAAAAAAAATAATCAGCTACGACCTCACAACGCTCAGTTACTCCCCAGATGCGGAGTGAGGGTGCGTCCCACGCCTCCGGAAAGCGCTGCCAGACGTACGAAACCTTAACCTTAAAAAGAAAATCAAAACTACTGAGGCTAGAGGGCTGCAATTTGTTATGTTTGATGATTGGAGGGTGGATGATCAACATACCAATTTGCAGCCCTCTGGCCTCAGTAGTTTTTAAGATCTGAGGGTGGACAGAAAAAGTGATGACGGACAGACAAAGAAGTCACAATAATTTTCTTTTGCAGAAAACTAAAACCTGCAGAATATAATGAAAGTCTCACAGTGTTTGCATAAAAGAAAGCTGCGAGCACACCTGAACAAGAGCAAGGTTATTTAGGCAAATGGAAACTAGGATGAGAGAGCGATTTATGTTAATATGGGTGGTGGACGAATCGAAGCGTTCAACTTGTAGGCATTTATGACGATGGTAGGATGAGAGGAGAGGCGAACCGCACAAGAGATAAGTCAGTAAGGTAGCGGGGTGTATATATAAAGATCTGGAGTGTCTATAGAAACCTTGGTGGAGTGCATGAGGGAATTGTTGAGCCAACTCTCTTTTATAGAAGTGAAGTCTGGATGCTGAATACGAACGATAGAGAAAGATTAAGTTGCTGAGATGAAGTGATTGCATGGTAGCGGTTAAGCTTTTGAGATGAAGTGCTTGCATGGCAGCGGTTAAGTTGTTGAGATGAAGTGCTTGCATGGCAGCGGTTAAGTTGTTGAGATGAAGTGCTTGCATGGCAGCGGTTAAGTTGTTGAGATGAAGTGCTTGCATGGCAGCGGTTAAGTTGTTGAGATGAAGTGCTTGCATGGCAGCGGTTAAGTTGTTGAGATGAAGTGCTTGCATGGTAGCCCAATCGTGAGGTAAGAAAAATTAAAAGGGTGAGACATCTGGAGATACGTGAAAGTGCTATAAAAAGTTCAGCACAGGCAAAAGGATGGATCAGTGAGTTTTGAGCTGGGTTGTCAAGCAGAATGGGTGGTGGACGGAATGTTGGTATAACGAGACCTATAAAGAGATGGAGAGATGGAGTCCAAAAGGTACAGGAATGGAAGGACCTTAATATCCAAGCTACTGTAGAGTACGAAATGAAAGTGAATGGCAGTTTGTATTCAGGGGTTCGATGCACTGCTAATGAGCCTTCTGTGTTGTTAAATAAAACCGTATATACTGTAGCTAAGTTTTCTGAACAAGATGTTCATCCACGATTCAGCAGTTAAAGAATGAATATGACAGCGATTGGTGTGTTTATCTCCTCTGGAGCCAGCCTTTGTTTTGAGGGAAACGGCTTAATGGTTATTCATATGAACGACGGATCTCAATTAATTAATGAAAACGCGTAAGTGCACCCATTAGCACTCTTAAATTTTCTAACTACTGTGACACTTTTGGTTTAAGAGTCCTGCAAACTTTCTACCTTTCGTCTTTGCTCTGCCCTCACTCAATTACGCACATCACTATCCGAAAATACCTAAATAATTTAATTGATTCTTCTGTTCTATTAGTCCCGCTGTCTTCAGTAACATTTATTTTTTGGGTTAGTAATTATTAAACATATCTCCGTTTTGTTTGCCATGCGCACCCCAGTCGACAAAGACCTAAGGATGAAATAATCGTAAGACTACTATCTCATCACACGGGGTAATATACGATCCAGATTGCCAATACAACGTAATTTGTTATTCATGGCGAAATCGCAAGACAATAGTCTTTGAGCTCGATCACAGATGCCATTCATAAGAACGTCTCATTTCAGTTCGTTTGTCACTCATTCCATGGCTTGTTCCGCAAATTCTCCATTTATAATCGAATACGGATTATACATACTAACTGTAACCTTTTGCGTATGATGCAAACAGAGAACACTGTTATTTAAAGTGAAAGGCAGATACTCAGATAGAATAAACAAGTCAGGCAGAAAACCAAGCGATGGGACCTATGAGGTCATTCGGCGCTGAAATGAAAATTGAGAGTAGGAGGTTTAAAAGTGTAACAGGAGGGAAACCTCGCAGCTGCACTATGAAATAACTGTTAGAAGAGGGTGGAAAGTAAGGCAGAAGGAAGAATATGACCGGAGGACAGTAAAAGGAATGAAAGGGGTTGCAGCTAGGGGCCGAAGGCACGCTACAAAGAACCTGAAGTAATGCCTACCAGGCACCACATGGGATGCACTGACGGCCCTACCTCCCTACGGGGTACAGATATTTAATATTGAATATTATCGTGTTAACATACAGTACTAAAATATCATTAGAAACAATAACCCGCGGCCGCAGTTGAGATTCATTTGGCAGGTGCGTCTCCATCAAGTGTTCATAAACTGTCCCCTTAGAAACGATAGAATGAATGGATTGAAAAAATAAAAACAAAATGCCTACACACAATTAGGCTTGCACCACTTAGTTACTTTTTGCCATCCTCAAGTAATGTAATAATTCCTTTTCCAGTGGCAATGCTGGATGTTACCTTGAGAGTTAGAGAGAACCTTTCATTACCCTGGTAATCCAGTCGGCTATTTCCTCTTCAATTTTTGCCATTTGCTGTAAGTTCTTCTCTTTCTTCGTGTGTGATTTATTCTATTTTATCTTTCTTACTTCGCGTCTGACCTCAAAGTTGACAGTATTTCTTAGCTATACTGTTTTTTTCTGGTTTCTTTTATTATATACAGTACATGTTTTTAACTGCTTGTTGTTACTAACATAATCTGTGGTCTGTTTACTCCATTTTATCCAGCAACTTGAAAGCCCTCGCTTACCTATCACTTATGTTAACCATCATCACTCTGTTATGAATTTTCCCCAGTTTAATCATACAGATTTTGCTTATCCTATTTTGCCTTTTCGAAGAATAAGACCTACATTTACTCCTACCTGCTTGTTATGATGATATAAAGTTTCAATTCAATTTGTATATTTTATAGGTATACAAAGCAACTCCTACCTGCTTGTTATGATGATATAAAGTTTCAATTCAATTTGTATATTTTATAGGTATACAAAGCAGAGTCTTTAAGGGAAGAACAGGCCTAAATAAAAGGCGATGGTCTGGTAAAAACAATCCTTCAGTGAATGCTTCAAAACATGTTATCTTTATCAATTACACCTGTTTTCCGTCTATTTCTATTGCCGTCTCCTTATCCACTGTTGCCCCCCCACCTCTCTCTCTCTCTCTCTCTCTCTCTCTCTCTCTCTCTCTCTCTCTCTCTCTCTTCGTTTGCCTTCCTCCCATTTCCATCAGTATTCTTGCCCCATAAATTATTCCATTACAAGAGAACTAACGACCCTGGTTGAATACCCTTGCTGTATATCAATGAATGTATCGTAATTACTCGTGCCTAATCTTCTGGTAAATACAAATTACTCCATTCTCATGTTTAATAAAACAGTGGCCAACAGACGTAAAGAATCCTCTGGATCGCAATCCTGTTCAATATAATTCAGGGTAGTTTTTTACGACAATCAATGTTAGAGAACACAGGCATTAAATGCTAAAAAAAAAAAAAAATCAAAGCTCGGCAGCTTCCCCTGAAGTGAAAAATATGCTTACGGTTTATAAAGGCGAACATCCCAAGAACCACCTGCTTTCCCTCTGCCCACGCCATGCATGAAAAATTACTCCAAGCAGAGAGGACACAAGTAAAGTTAAGCTATCAAAATAACATCTAGTTCCTTCTGAACATGCCAACCAGCGTTATTTCCTAAAATAATCTCTCTCTCCTTCTCTCTCTCTCTCTCTCTCTCTCTCTCTCTCTCTCTCTCTCTCTGTGTGTGTGTGTGTGTGTGTGTGTGTGTGTGTGTGTGTGTGTGTGTGTGCCGCGCAAATAATTCAATATCTGCACAAATGGCCGAGTATTGCTGTACATCATCCGCGCTTGCGCTGCATTCATTCAATTATGCAACACACCTTTCAAGGAATGAATCTACGGAACCGGTTAAACACGCACCTAAAATCTATGATAATTTGTAGCACAGGACGTACGAAATGTTGTAAAGTCCAATGTCCCTCAACTCCATGTAAAGTGGTAATCCAAGGCAAAACTTTATTGGCACTCAATTTCTTTCCCGTAAAAACACGGAAATATTAAATGTGATGTGTGAATTCCTGCCATGGAAGTCATTTATGTTACGCAAGCTTCAGGAGTTAACATAAGAAATTGCGGCATTAGCTTGCATCTGCGTTGTCAAGCCAAATCGGCTTAGGAAGAACCAGACCCCTGGGAGTTCAGGGGTTCGAGCATCCAGCCCTAAATTTGGGTCATGTCATTTCGCGGCCAAGGTTATATGAAATAGCAGGGTTGGTAAGGAGGCGGTTTAAGAGGAAGCCGTATCAGCGTCTTAACTTTCAACTTCGCATCTGAGTACTTTACTTCAGTCTTCAAATCTGCATCAATAAATCAAGATTTTTCAACGCATGACAATTTTAGAGCAAATGAATTTCCCTAATAATCACTGTACACAATCAAATTACTTTCATAATGGGAATGAAATATGAAAAAATGAACAGGAATCAAAATTTGTCCGACATGGGTCCTGGGTTAGGAATAGGAATATCAAATTTAGGCCAAAGGCCAAGTGCTAGGACCTATGAGGTCATTCTGCGCTGAAAGGGGGACTGAGAGTAAAAAGGTTTTTAAGGTGTAACAAGAGGAAAACAGGAGGGTGGAAAATAAGATGGGAGACAATAATTATGAAAGGAGGTACAGTAAAAGGAATAAAAGGGGTTGTGACTAGGGGCCGAAGGGAAGCTACTAAAAACCTTAAGTAATACCTAGAGAGCACTGACGGCACTAGCCATTCCCAACACCGCCCCCCCCCCCCCACCCCCAACGCCCCGTAGGGAGAGGGGTCTTGCATTGTCATCGGAGTAGTTCACTGTGAAGAAGCTAAAAATACAGCGCAATGGAGACCTGATCAACATTTTTGTGAACATTCTATGGAACACGCATGTTTATATAAAACTTCATAGAGAGCAAATTTCAAAAAAGCTCAAATTAAGATTTCATCCTTACCGTTAAAATGACTTTTGAGTAAATGGTGGCAGAGGGTCCGAAATTTGTATTAAAATAAACTAATACCATATTTCACACTTCTTTTTTTTCTCCCCCCCCCTTCCTTCCCTTTATCAGTCTTTCTGCGTTTCCTTTTTTAATATTAACACCCATTCATAAGGTAGCATTCTCTCAGTACTTTCAACGTTTTTCCTTTTTTTGGTGCGATGAGAATAATAGGTTATGAGATAGATGTCAAAAATACAAGAATTAAATAAATTACCTCATGAAGGTACTTGAATACTTCTATTTGTGTTTAACGGAGAATGTCTTTTTTAAACATTTTGAAAAATTAGTAAGCAACAGCAGCATAACAAGACAACTCTATAAATTTCCGTCATGAATTAACAGCTAACGTTTAACATTCCTTAATTTATTTAAAATGTTGCGATGACATTTTAACTAGTATGTCATTAACTACCGAATTAATAAGTTAAACAATCAAGCAATCCTTGATGTCTTATCATAATATATTATCAGCTAATATCTCAAATGATTTCATCAAGTTCAAAACGCTGGAAACGGAATAACCGACTGACTAATAATAACAATGAAAAAAAAACTGCCTTTAGTTTATGAGACGATTTCCATTGAAAAAAAAT
The DNA here is from genome assembly GCA_039081455.1 of Macrobrachium rosenbergii. NCBI lineage: Eukaryota > Metazoa > Arthropoda > Malacostraca > Decapoda > Palaemonidae > Macrobrachium > Macrobrachium rosenbergii. The sequence continues at coordinate 92,999,893 of JANJGK010000001.1, forward strand.
TAATCTTAACAATCAAGAAAACATTAGGTACTGTTGCAGAATATTTAAGAGTTCTGATAAATAATGTGATATATCATTCAAAGTGAAAAAATCAGAAGAAATAATAAGCTTTAAAAGGCACCGAGTCAAATACCATGGTGTGAGTAGCAATTTAATGCACAGTACATGTACGAAAGCAGAGGAACAAAAAACGAAAGAAACGATAAAGACACTTAACATTCCTAGCAACATGCTCATGAATAATCCATAGTAAATGATCACTCAGCAAGACCGTCGAAAATTCGGACTACCATGAACCTAGTTACCAAGTTATTCTAAAATCCTTTGCAGTGAATTTCCATGAACGTGAGGACTGTGATAATAAGCTAACTAGCATCATATACGGGATAACTTAATTAAAGATAGGCAGATTGCTGGGTTTACAAACAACTGACAAAAGGATTCCAAAGTCAGTTGAAGAAAGTATAACTGATAACGGAGTTTTAATATGGTGACGACAAAGACTCCAATCTCTGCAGTGTATCTATTATGAGAGGCATAAAGAGAAAGCGAACGCTTTATCTTTTATGTCCCAAAGCCACCGGTTTATCCCATAAATCTAACTTTCAGGAAGTTTCCCAAATTAAAGACGTCTCGCATCAGAAACAAAGGGCCTTCTTGAAAATGAACAAAGGCTCTCTGTTCACAATGAGCCATTATAAAACTTCTTTGTGAGAATTTCGCACAAGGATTCATATTTCAAAAAGGGGTCCTAGAAAGAAGCCAGACCTTGAAACCTTTACAGAATGAAAAACCTCGTCACATCTTCAGGCTGGATGATGACTGTTTAAGTGATAAAAATAAAATAGTTCGTGTATCTTGGTGTCAAAAACAAAATGGTTATCGAAGCCGAACCCAAAACATTCCTGAATAAAATCATCCACGCTGAAGTAAATAAAACCTTCACATAAATCAAATGAGAATTCACCACGAACACAGATAATCAACACACACACACAAAATAATATACATATATATATATATATACATTTTATATATAATACATAATATACATACAATATATACATAAAGATATATACAATATATATGTATATATGAATATATTATATTATATATAATACATAACATACATACAATATATATATATAATATATATATATATATATATATATATATATATATATATATATATATATATATATATATATATAGTATAAGATTTTCCCCTTATAAGGGGTACTCGAGAAAACCACCCAAACTACGACTGTTCTGATCCGCTGATCGGCGAAGACTAGCAATACAGCGAATACAACAGTCACTGACATTATAACTGATAATACATACCTATGTACTGTATATCAAGTATACATTAAAGTTTCGTAAAAATTATAAGGCGACGTTAAACTTATTTGCGTATAGGCATGTATTTGTGTACACTACTATTATAATGTTGCACTAACCTTGAAATGCTTGTCCTTCAGAAAAATGAAAATCGAAACGCCCAAGTTCAAATACATACCTGAAAAGGGAAGAGATAAACATAAAAAACTGTTTGCGAATAGTGAATATTGTAAGTATGTAAAACGGGAAAGGAAGCAACATCTTGTTCAAATTATAAATAGTTCGTACTGCTTGAGATAATAAATCTGGCATCCAATTTTGTCTTCAAAATGTCTTTTCGTTTCGAAGGCCATTCCTTTCTTCCTGGTATGCACAGACATTTTACCCTTGCATAGAACAGTTAAAACCGTTAGTTTTCCTCTGTATGGAACAGTCTAAACATTAAAAGTCACTTCTCCTGTTGCAATTCACTTTATAGACAAGTAGCCAACTTTATGTATGGGAGTATATTCAGGGTTTTACCTTGATATTTTAGTTAAATTAAGTATTCTGTCATATAAATACAGTTTCTACAAACAGAAAAGAAATATAGGGCAAAAGGGTAATGAGTCGTAGAAAGACTTTCAGAGCAACTTCTCATTAACAGGTTTAAGAAAATTTGGCTAAAAGGCCAAGTATTCGGGAACTTCCCGCCATTCAGCACTTCAGGCAGTGAGAAGATGGGGTTGGAGTGGTTGGACAGCAGATGGAAGAAAGGAAGTGGGAACGGAGGTAAAGGCCAAAAAGTGGGTGCAGCAAGGGGCCGAAGGGACGCTGCAAACCTCCATTAGTGATGCTAAGGTGCACCTAAGGAGATACTTCTAATAAAACCACACATTCCATTATGCTTTAACATTTCGGAAACATTCATAAATTGCGGAGGAGTAGCGTTTCAGGTAGTATTGCAATGGAAGCTGACTGTCATAATGAAAGCACCTCTAGCCTAGATTACCCTTGCCAAGTATCCTTGAACTTACAAAGCCTTTCGAATGCATATGTAAATCACTGGATTGCTTGTGTAATGATTTGTCATGTTTCCATTTATTCATTTCAAAGTTTATGTTCTCAATAATTTTATTCGTATTTCGACATTCGATTAGGCTATACTGAGGTATACTGCATCTTTATGAATAAATTATTTAAATCTTCATGTCCCTAATATCAGAATTTATTGGTTTAATCTTTCCCTAGTACCCATTGCAGAAAAAAAAAATTAAATTCTCATTACAGTTTATAATTCAGTAAGCCTGAGATCTGCTTAAAATTTATTTTGTTTTCATTATAAGCTCTTAATTTATCCATAATTACGGATGCAATCTGGACGAAAATTACTGTGAGTATATTGTTTTAAAAAATAAAAACTCATACGTGAAACTGGAAAAATGATGAGGAAGAGTATTTTACAGATTATGTATTACACCAAAGCCAATGAACCTATCTATAAAAACAAAGTTCTCAAAGGCAGTCAAGATAAAAAGTTTCCATTCAGGCTAAACTATTACTTAGAAAAATTCATTTAATATCTAATGGTCCTAGATGAGGATTTAAAATCGTTGTTACATTGATAGTAACTAAGAGACAGAGGTCCTTTACAGTAACTGCATCCTGGAACTAGCAGAGAAGATAGACAACCTGCAGGCATCAGCTTCTTCCTTCTTCCAGTCCAACTCAGGAGTGACAACATAAAAAAACAAAAACTAGAACACATTATAAACTCTTTCTCCGATGGGATCTGCACACGTGTTGCGCAAGAGTATCTTCCTACTGCCTCTCTCTGCCTCCCTCCCGCCAAATGAGTACAAGTTTAATGAACACTTCTAAGTGGGAACATCACGTTATGCAAGGTGTGTCAAGGATAACAAATGCCTCTTGAAATGAGAAAAGAAAGACCCATTAATTACGGCCCCGTGGCAGGACTGCGTTCCAAAGGATTTAGTTTGTCAGAGATCGAAATTTACTCGTACCCGTTAACAGTTTAGGAACAAAAACGGTGGTCTATTATCGGGTTCATTAGGGGAAACTTACGTTTATATCTTTATTTCTATTCTTTATTTAATATATTTTTGGCGGTAGTTAGGAATATAAACTTAACAGCCCAAATCTGCTCTGGCCTCTTTAAGAATAGCACACAAAAAAGGGGAGAGAAATGGTGTAAATTAATATCACTGGTAACGCTAAGTATTTGACATATATAATGGACGGAAAGGAATATCACTGGTAACAGTAAGTATTTGACACACACAATGGACGGAAAGGAATATCACTGGTAACAGTAAGTATTTGACATACACAATGAACGGAAAGGAATATCACTGGTAACGCTAAGTATTTGACATACACAATGGACGGAAAAGAATATCCTGGTAATGGTAAGTATTTGACATACACAATGGACGGAAAGGAATATCACTGGTAACGGTAAGTATTTGACATACACAATGGACGGAAAAGAATATCACTGGTAACGGTAAGTATTTGACATACACAATGGACGGAAAGGAATATCACTGGTAACAGTAAGTATTTGAAATACACAATGGACGGAAAGGAATATCACTGGTAACAGTAAGTATTTGACATACACAATGAACGGAAAGGAATATCACTGGTAACGCTAAGTATTTGACATACACAATGGACGGAAAAGAATATCACTGGTAACGGTAAGTATTTGACATACACAATGGACGGAAAGGAATATCACTGGTAACAGTAAGTATTTGACATACACAATGGACGGAAAAGAATATCACTGGTAACGGTAAGTATTTGACATACACAATGGACGGAAAAGAATATCCTGGTAACGGTAAGTATTTGACATACACAATGGACGGAAAAGAATATCACTGGTAATGGTAAGTATTTGACATACACAATGGACGGAAAAGAATATCACTGGTAACGGTAAGTATTTGACATACACAATGGACGGAAAAGAATATCCTAGTAACGGTAAGTATTTGACATACACAATGGACGGAAAAGAATATCACTGGTAACGGTAAGTCTTTGACATGCACAATGGACGGAAAAGAATATCACTGGTAATGGTAAGTATTTCACATGCACAATGGGCGGAAAAGAATCATAAATATTAAAAGTGAATACTATAACATTTACGGGACTAGCTGACTCTCTTGTAAACGATTTCCAGGCAGTATCTTAAGGCATGTGAAGCCTAGAATTTTTTCATGGCATGGAAGTGGAAAGGGCACTATCGAAAACAGAAGATGGTCGTCTTTAGTACGAAATTTATGGACATTGCCATGAACGTGCATATTATATATATATATATATATATATATATATATATATATATATATGTATATATATAATATATATATATATATTATATATGTATATATATACATATATATTAGGCTATATATATAGTGTCTGCATATGTGTACGTATTTTCTAGACAAGGATCTTCCTAAATGCCTCTCTGATTTTTCTGCTTTATTAGAGACAGCGAGGAACAGTAATCCACTTGCTCAGAGGAACTAGTACAGAATCGAGTCAAGAGTATTCACGACGACTGAATAAGTCAAATCTGATTTTATTACGGAAATAGGAAGTCTATACATCAGAACACTTCAGTGCTTTTTCTTATTATTACCCATTTTAATAACGAAAGTATCTCTCACCTCCTAAGGAAATTAGAAATCTAAAATGGTTTATTATGTCTTCCTATTGGGGAACATCTTACTGTCTTCGTCCTTCATGCAGCTATAAATGCAATTTCAACAAAAGTAAAATAATATTGTAATAAACTGCAAATTAGCTTGGGGAAGCTCTCATGTAAAAGTTCTAAATTTATCACCTCAATTAAAGAGGAAAAGGGTTGCCAGAAAGTTATGTGGTCCTGGTATTTTCTCAAGAACTTGAAAAACATCGGAAATGATTGGATCCGCCAACAGAATTTGCAATTCTGCACCGAAAGTTTTGGAATGCATTTCCTCTGGATTGCCGTAGCCTTTACGTGGGCGCGAATTTTTTATTTATTTTTTTTTTTTAAGTTCGAACATTCCCAATCAGAAAGAAAAAATTTAACAAAACGAAGAAATCGGCAACAGCAACTAACTTTCCTTGGTGAAAAAATTTCCTTAAAAATTTTTTTATATCCAAAACTTGCTGCACACGGAAAGTTAACATTGAGGAAATATTATCAAGAGCATTAGCATGACTGTCCGAAGTGAAAACAACTGGCCAAGAGGAGCAAAACAAAAGGAAATGACTAATTTACCTTGTTACTGTACGAGCGATTCAAATATATAAAAAAAACGATCACATGATCTGTTACCATAAAGGGTTCAATACTCACAGAGAGCATGTACTTGAAGATGAAGCAATGCTACAAGTAATCCCCTGACTTGAAGTTTTAAAATACAAAGGACTCCCCATATTCAAATATTAAAGAAAGTTTTTATAAAAAAAAATTCATCGATTACCCCCGCAAGGTAAATGGTTTCATTGAATTTTTGCTGTGATGATATAAAAGCTAATTAAAAAAAATACACACTGCACACAACAAGAATGATTTTGAGCAGAAACAAAAAACCACTCCTTTTGTTTCCGATTAGATGGCCCATGGGGGACAGGAGAAATCACTTATTCAACACCCTACGCTAACTTAAAAAAGCACTTCAGAGGATATCCCTTCTTAAATCAAAAGGAATCGAGAAACTAAGCGTACTCACACTGCATGGCATTTGTATTCCAATAAACGTACATGTATATACACACACACACATATATGTATATATATATATATATATATATATATATATATATATATATATATATATATATAATGTATAATGCATATGTGTGAAGCCTAATCTCCTAAAGGGGATGGCCCTTGAGAAAAATAACAGTACCATCCCTGGCACATTCATTTCATAAATTCTAAATCAGTGACGAACCGCCTGCGCAGGAAACTAACGCCTGCATTGAAGAGCACCTCATATACAGATCGGCAAAACTGTGAATTAATAACATGATGTATGTATGTATGTGTATATTTATGTGTATATTATGTATATATACATACATACATTCACGCACACACATACTGTTTCCCCTAACGGGGAATGGACCCTCAGACAAACATCCAAAGAAACTCGCGCAATGAAGAACACATGATGCACAGATCGACAGAAATGTGTAATAACACTTATGAAAAACTCAGACTAAATACGTTTGGTGGGACTCTCATGCTCACGACCCTCAAAAAGACGTGAGGCAAGTTAACATGAAGAAAATCAGAATGCAAAACCAAACAAGATATCGAAGACCAATTCCCAACGTATCCCACTTCACTGCTAAAGAAGAGTTCCTGCGTCTTATTTAGGTTACTCCTGGTCGCCAAAGAGAAGATATTAAGCTGACCTGCAGCTCAGCGGAAGGAAACCACAACTACTGCGAGTAAGATAGCGATCCCTGGATGATGAATTCCAGACAGGAACTCATCACCAGGACAAAGGATCTGAATCAAGCGACACGGGAATGCCATCTCAGAAAGCGCAGGAAGCCCGTGGAAGGAGTCAAAGGTAACACTAGAATATGCACATTGGCTATATTGTAATCAGCATTCGTTATCCCATTTGGAACTGGCACAGTACATCAAGAATTATAAATTTATTTCCCACCAAAATCGAAGTTTGTTCTTTATATTGTCACACAATAATTACAGTTTCATTCTTCTGCCTTTAGTTCAAAGCTACTGGTCACCAGAGATTAAAAAATATATATATGTGCTGTAACTAGCTTGGTACATGGAATCAAATTACTCTATTTCTATTTGAATATTAATTATGAAAAATCTTTGGAAAATTGCATGACAGTCCACTTTCATTTTCGCATAGTTATTTAACCAAAATACATAATAAAATAAAAATCCTTGGATGATGAATTTCCCACGAATACTCACATGTGACTTCCTGAAATATACACAACCTGTTCGATGCCTTTCATTTCTGTCGATATACACTTCAAACGTCCCTTTAACGGGAATTCTCTGTTTTGTTACACATCTCATTCACGGGCAGCAGGTGATTCTTTAATTTCACTATTCAGGGTTCAATGGCCGTTGAAAGGTAACTGGTATTGCCGCTTGATGGCTAAGCGGCAATCAACGGAGAACTGACCAAATGGCGGTTTGGGCTTGAGATACAGCAGAAGCAGGTAAAATAACAGCTTGTTATGAGAAAGCATTGGGAAAGGTACATAAACTATGAGGAATTCACACAGTGCACAAAATATGCATCGTTCACTTTGTTAGGTTTTATGTACAGCCCTCCACAGGGATAATTCCCTCTCTGGCGGGCCCTTGTACGTTTTCAAAATAAGGTGCTCTTATATTTTATAATTGTCTTTCAGTGTTTTCTCGTCAGTATCGTAGCTCCTGCAGGATAGGAGAGTCTTTAGTCTTTTTTTTTTAATTTGCTTTCTCTTATTAAATTGCATAGAAGATTAGTCAAAGCCATGACCCGTATTATTTTTCACCTTTGACACATTCTTTATACAATGTGCACTTATTGCCATCATATGTTTTATGTTTAGTATCACTATGACCTTTCATTACACAATTTTTACACTTGGAGATGTTGCTAGCACATTCATTTGATTTGTGATTTTCACCACATCTAGGGCAAGCTTGGTCATTTTTGCAATTTGCTGCGCTGTGACTAAATTCCTGACATTGTGGATCCACATGTGGATCAGTACATATTTCAAAATCTGATCAACCACTCAGTGGCTACTACTACCCCACCTTTTTCTCAAAATTTCATACTAATCCACCAGTAGCTTTTCAAGTTGCGTCGCCATCGCAAAATAATAATAATAATAATAATAATAATAATAATAATAATAATAATAATAACTGGAACGGACCCATCTCAAAAACTACACATGCCTCAGAAATTTCACTGACCTGTCAATTTTTGAAACCTTGGGGACAGCTATACGCACAAACACAATTCTATTATATAAATAACCTTTGTTGAACTTCACTGACGAATATAATAAAGGGTGTAATGGCCTTCCAAACAAAAAACAAAAAAAAATCTCTCTAATCAACAACTGTTTTGTAAACGTCTATATTAAAATTCCCATGCCGTAAAGTCGCTGGTAGTCTAGGGTGACAGGAATCACAATGATATATCAGTTTCCCTGCAGCAGTATAATCACTTACCTTTCCCTGTGCATTCAGTGTTAACGATTATCGCCTATAGCTTTTTCAAAAAGACCACTCTCTTGAGAGCAGTTCTCCTACTTTTTTTAATGGAACCTAAGTTTTGTCATATTCTCAACCATCATCTTTATTCACCTGCTCTATTAGCCTACATCTGACAAATAAATTCGAGCAAGAAACAAAACGTCCATCGTAGGAGCCCTAACAAAATTCACAAATTCAAAAGGCTATATCACATGCTTAATTAAACGACAGCAATCTTTAAAAAATAATTTTTAAGTGCAGCATAGAAACCGATGTCCTTCTCTAGAAAATTTTCCAGTAACTCTCTGGTGACAATGAGTATCAACGATTGTTTTCGTTACATCTCAAAACGGACAGCATTAACGGTCGGTTGAATGCAAATTTCTTCAGGTTTTATATTTTTACAAATCCTCAACTGATTCACTGCTGAAGTTAAAACCCTGGCAATTATACGGTCAACCTCAAGTTCTCCGAGTGTTATCATCTAAAATATTTTTTAGGTATTAAGTATCAATTTTATTTTATTATGAGCGTATATCTACATCAATGAACCCGAAGTACGTTTATTCATACGCTAAGGCCAGCATGGAATAGTAAGTATTCCAGCCTAACACGTAAAACTGAAATTTGGAAAAGAAATACACTGGAAGTGCGAGCTATGTACAATAACAATTGCAACGGTTTTAGGGAGGAGGGAATCTCAAGTTCAGATATAGAAAATGGGTTTCCTGACTAATCGAAGAAAATGCCGTTTCCAAGCTCATCTGGTGTTACTTATGCATTTGTGTGTGGCTGATGCAGATGTCAATTTGAACGATTATCACTTCTGTGAACAACTGTCAGTTCGAACAAGTTGTTTTCGAACTATTTATCACAACACTAAAAGATTTCTCACTATTTAACTGTCTGGTGTGTTTACAACTCACTGGGAAATTTAGTCCCAGCCACTTGTAAACTTATCCCTCTATCAACTACTGGGAAATATACACAGTTCCAGCCACTCAGTAAACCTAAACGGAAGTCCTATCTGTATTATGATGATCCCTCTTACATATAATGTGCCCCGTGCCTAAAACTTGCATGTACCTAAGTATTTTCGGTATATTGATGGCCTATCAATTTTGGAATATTACCGCTGTTCACCCATAAATTGCACGGTCTTCTCTGAAGACTTCCTACTTACATATCTATCTATCTATCTATCTATCTATATATATATATATATATATATATACATATACATATATTTGGCTAGTCGAATCAAGATTGATTGATAATCTTTTCATCTACGCTAGCGATCGTCCACATCGTCGCATCCCTGCATTTTTAATTTTCGATTTTCTAGTCATCAGGTTTACTTTCACTATCACATTCTGGATTACACTTTAACTGGCAGTAACAGCAACAATTTGATACAAACTGCAACTTCTTCCGAATAAAGAGTCTTTTGCAGATATTCTACCATCAACCTTACTAGCTACTTGCAAATATTTGTCTGCCTTCGTCATCTTTTCCTTCTAAACTTAATAAGCTTACACACTCTGGTCAGCTATCTAATGAAACTTGCCATCAGGCTGGCTTTGTGGTAATACCTTGAAATCGTCTCAATCATTTTCGCAACCATGTTCTCATTAATGACACTCCCATCAACCTTAGCACTAAACATTTACAAATTTTCCGTCACCTACATTGAACAACCATTTAAGGCAACCATTCCACTGACACTGAGACTGCATTTTTATTTAACGGCATCTATTTTTTACAAAATATGAAGCTGTGGTAATTGATCATCAGAACGAAAATCTGCTTCCGATATACCATATCACATTCCCAAAAATACACAAAACTTTATGACTTCCATCATCCCCCGAGTCGTACATAGGCAATATCTAAAACTCTTCAAAAATATCTAACCTATGGAGAAGTGAGAGATCCAGCCATGGATATCCACATCCAAAACTACAAGACAATTTCACAAAAGCTGAGGGTAGTGTTGTTTCATCATAGTACCATAAGTTAAATTACTAATTAAGGTCATCTTGTCCCAAAGGTCTTGGCACAGTTTTTCTTCCTGCAAAGGAGAGAAGAGACTGCATCTAACATAAATGGTCTTTTCCATAACTATGAATCACAGTCCTTCCCTTTGGTTGAAGGAAGGAGAGACGAGTTATGAAGAGCACAACGTTTGTCTACATCTACGACAAAATTCACAACATATTTTGCATTGGTGTATAAATATTAATTAATATTTTACTGTGAATGTGAACATCATATCTGAGATGAAATATATCAACAGTGATAAAATATTCTCTTGTGTACTGTTATTATGTATGTGATAATCACATTAAGGAGAGCTGAACAGTGATGTAACTTTCGTGCGGGTCGGACGTGTCTATGAAGTGCTCTGAGTAAAAGTGCCCGACTTGCGCGATGTTCAAAGTGAAAACAAAGAAGAAGGAAAAAGAGAAAATAAGTACTATAGAAATTAATTCAAATAAAGGGAATATCAGTCTATCATACGAATATTTCTCATAATTATCATTGCTGCACGTAACGATGCAACTCTAAAGAAAGTACTGGAGAAAGCTGAGTCAACCACAATCGAGAGAGAGTCAGCAACCTGCGGACTTTGCTCTGGAGAAGTTGTTGATGAAGGAACTTGCTGTGATACTTGTGACACTTGGTTTCATTATGGATGCTCCGGTATAGAGCCCAGATACACAACCATACTTGGTAGTGAGAATATATTGTACACCTGTAATAATTGCAAGAGGCCTGATCACAGAACACAAAAAACTCATCGAAGATGAACTCCAAGAAATAAAAGAAAACACAAAGACGTTAACAAAGTTGATTCAAGATTCGGTTCAGAAAATTAATAACACAATGATCAACATAGATGAAATCCAAAACAAAATTGGCAATGTTGATAAAGATGTAAAGACCATGACAAACTTGGATAAAACGTATGCTGAATCATTAAAGACAAAAAAAGTGCTTCTGATCAAATCTACAAACGAAGAGAGCACAGCAGCTAATGAAAAGAGGCAAATTATGAGTCAAATAACGGCTCCAGTTGAACAGGTTAAAAAAACAAGAGATGGACACTAATTTGTAGATTTCCAGACAGGAAAAACTTAGAAATGGCAAAAATGGAGATTCAGGAAATCAGCAATATATCAGTAAATGAGAAAGGTAAACTTAAACCAAAAATAAAAGTAGTCTATGTCTCGTAGGACGAAGATGACATTGTTGCTAACATTGTAAAAAAAAATCCTTGGATAAATAACCTCATCTCTGAAAATGACGACCTAAAAATTGTAAAGGAAATGACGGCCAAAGATGACAAATACAGACACTATATCATCAAATGCACACTACAAATACGAAAGGCTATCTATGATAGAGGTGATAGATTGTTTACACTATACAGCCGCTGCAAAGTATATGACTGTTACACCCTATCAGTGCTATAAATGTCAGGAATTTGGTCACAGCGCAACAAATTGTAGAAATGACCAAGCTTGACCTAGATGTGTTGAAAATCACAAATCAAATGAATGTTCTAGCAGCATCTTCAAGTGTAAAAATTGTGTAAAGAAAGGCCATAGTGATACTAAACATAAAACATATGATGGCAATAAGTGCACAGTATATATAAAGAATATGTATCAAAGGTGAAAAATAATACGGACCATGGCTTTGACTAATAATCTTCTATGCAATTTAATAAACATACAGTCCGTAGGAAATAAAACTAACACTATTAGAAATCTGATAAATGATCAGGAAGTGAAGAGCATACAAGAAGAATGCAAATTTAAAAAGGAACTAAAGACTCTCCTATTCTGCAGGAGCTACGATACTGACAAGAAAACACTTTGAGACAATTATAAAATATAAGAGGCACCTTATTTCGAAAACGTACATGGGCCCGCCAGAGAGGGAATTATCCCTGTGGAGGGCTGTACATAAAACCAAACAAAGTGAACAAAAGTGATGAAATGCCACATGTACATGTAAAACACACACAAACACATACACACACACAAGTAAAGTTTCCATGATATTATGAGGTGTATTGGAAAAAATGATTAATTCCAATAAAACAAAAAATGATTAATTACGTCTTAGTAGTGTTCGTAAATTAGAAATTCCACATGTACTAAAGATGTGAAGATAGGGTGTTTGTTTACCCAGTGAATTCAATGCATCAGATATTACGCCGCCTTGGGAGGATTGTCACTCAGGTACAAGAACCTCATCATGAAGATACTGGAGGTGGGGTTACTGTGCCACAACCCTGCAGCACCAACGATGGTTAACTAACAAGTACATTCATACAAAAAGGTATACTTCTAATACTCAACCCTGAGTACCTCCAAGCTTTCCAAAAACCACAACCAGGTTTAAAAAGCAGCAGGCCAAAGAAGGCTACCTATCGATTCAGGGCATAATATCCCCTGCACAAACCATGGGAGTTAGTGTTCTGCAATAACCACTGAGTTTTTAATCCCAAGGTTTGATGGCCCTGATTTTATTTATCCTCATAACATCTCACATGAGCAAGGTATGCTGTATACACTAACTTCGGACAAATCGTCAGAAAAATTTGGAGTGTAGTTGCCATGTAGCTCTTTGTTTTAAAATTTTCAGTAAGTCTACAATGTGTATGTATTTGCTGTTTAACACAGTCCAAATAGGCCTATCTATGATTCTATATATGACTTTCTCTTGGAAAGGATTAGTATGGCTCAGTCTCAGGATTAAAAAGCTTCATTCGTTAATTGTGGAGACTGTAATGCAAAGCACAGCAAGTGGCTAATTTCAAATTCCACAGATCAACATGGCCAGTCTGTTCTTGAGTTCTGTGTATCCTCCGATTCTGTCCAGCTACATGAGGAACCCATGAATATTTCTGGTAACAGTTTAGACTTTAGACCTCATATTCACAGATGTTCCAGTTACTGTCAAGTCCAAGGTCTGTGAATCTACAGGCACTTCTGATCCCTGTGCCACTGAGATGGACATATCTGTCAATCAGTATATTGTATTCCTGATGCCACCATTGGAAAAAAGTCTGACTGAAATCTAGAGCCCATTGGGATCCCATTATTGAAGCACGTCAGGCACTTAATATTTCAGATGCTATATTAGATCCTGATCCCAAAATGAAGTTAAATGAAATGCTGATGGTTATTTTAATAAGGTGTGTCCCTAGAAAGGTCATCAAATTCAGGACAAATGACCAACCATGGTGTGATGATACATGTTGACAAGCTTAACATAACTTCTTCGTTTTTTTTTTAACGTGCTTTTTCCCATTTTTATATGGGGTAAGCACGATGCCTCAAACAGACCAAATTCAACACCTGGAGACAAAATTGTTCAAATGAAAATTACACTCTTTTTGTTGAGTCTAGCCGTGCTTCGCATAGAACTTACCATACAGCTGAGAGAAATTACAATAATTCCTGGAAGAGGAAACTTGAAGGCATTACTCAGCCTCATCTGTGGTGAACCAAAGTGGCATCATCTATCTTTGAGTCAGGCTAGTTTTCCATTCTACCACCACTAACAGATGATGGTAGATTGGTTACTGGCTCTAAGGAAAAGGCTGAACCACATCATCAAGCTCTTGAAGCTAAACAATCAGCTGAGGATATCCCTCTCCCTGACACTTGTCATCCTGAAACTATTCTTACAAAATTTACATTTTGCTCCTGGGATGTTAAGAAAATTCTGGATTATGAAGCAGTTATCTTTCTCCAATATAAGGCAACAAGAAAGAAAAAACATAGAAGTCTCCCTTCCCACGAACTGCATTAACGCCTTGAATATACACAAGACAAACCTAATGAAATACAGCTCAAATGAAGGTTCAATTTCCACAAAATCATACATTAAACTCTCCTTATAGAAAGCAATTAACCTCTTCAAAAAAGAAATTGTGACCACTTATACACTGATTACATATCAGACACCTGATTCATCAATAAACAGGAGCACAAGCAATTGCCCTCCTGCCAAAGCAAAGGCAGGTGAATAGGTCTTAGCTGCCAAAAATATGCCCGAGACCAGGGCAAAGACTACAACTCTCAATGGCAGAAGAGCAGCATTTGACTGTGCTGAACTAACTCCGGGAAGCTTCCAACGTGGGTTAAAAATTCCTCTTCAATCACCACAGACAAAGCCACTTGCTCTGGCTCAAAAGGAAGACACTGATTCAGTTGGAAACCTGTCGGCTCAAAACAAATTCTGATCAGGAAAATTCTGCGATAACAAGAAAGTTCCTAAACAACGGAGAACTAAAAAACACAAAACAGCAACCAGCTATCTACCCAAAGAAATCCTGCAACTGGATAAGGAGTCAAAATCTCTGAAACAGAATGTGGAGACTCCTAATGGCAGCCACCTGCCTACCAAAATGGAAGCCGAAATGAAAGCACTTTGCCGAGATTCTCTATAGGCAGGCTATAGCTGAGCAGGTGACAGGTACACAGATGGTAGGCGCACAGGTAAATGGTGTGGCGGTAATAGCACACATACAATAAGAGAGCAATCAACTGATGCACAAGTGAAAGACGCGCAGGCGATAGGCGCACAAACGATGTGAACACAAACGAAAGGCATAGGCAATACGAACACAGGCCATAGGCACGCAAGCAATAGGTGTAACGGTAAGCGATAGACATGTAAGCGATAGGCAAGTTGGCAAAAGGTGCGCTAGAACAAAGCATTGAGGCAAAATGCACATAATCACGTGCATCAAAACTGCGAGGTGTACCATCGCTCTTGCCGAAAAAACCATGATACTGTACATGGGAAAGCCGAGGACAGTCTAGGCTTCTCACCAGAAACTGATACTTATGTTAGCCTTATACTGTGAAATATCCTTAGCTACAGGGGACTGAAGCAAAATCTCCTGAAAGCTACACTTGAAGAGTATCAATGCATTATGTAGCAAAGAGCACTTCCCTCTCTGCCTAGTTCCCCATCAGTTATCGGTATTCATGCTTAGAACGACTGTTGTGTGATCATGTGTCATGAGGCTTTCCCCTGAACATGTTCTTTAGTTGCGATGCCTGCAGCAGGTAGTGGTCGGGCACTGTAGCGAGGTTGAGCCGCCTGTAGTCGCCGCAGGGTCTCCAGGAGCCGTCCGTTTTCTGCACCATGTGAAGGGGGAAGGCCCATGGGCTGGGGGCCTTCCTGCATATGCGCATAGCTCCATCTCGGCAAAGGCCTTCTTGGCCTCCTGAAGGCGCTGTGGGGGAAGCCTCTGGAACTTTGTGTGCACCAGGGGGCCCCATGTCTTGATGTGATGATATATCCCGTGTTTGGCAGGGGCCCCGGGCACCTGACGAAGCTCAGGTTTGAATATCTCCGGGAATTCCTTCAGGAGGGAGGCGTACTGGTGGGGACCAACGGAACAAATTGTGGGCACCCTGGGGCCCGGCGACAGGGGCAGGGACTGGCAGGACTTGGTGTCCAGCAGGCGCTTGCGGCCAACGTCGACTGCCAGTCCGAAGTGGGCGAGGAAGTCTGCAACGATGAAGTTCCACTTGTATCTCCGGCCCAGGATGGAGACCGACAGGAGCCTGGTGCCATAGGAGAGGATGGAGGACCCATTGGCGGCCATCAGGGAGGCAGCCAGGTCTGGCGGGCACCTGCGGTCCTCTCTGGAAGGCGGGAACACTGACCACATGGCCCCAGTGTCGATCAGCATCATCCTGGTGGAGATAGTGTCGCGGACATAGAAGCCTACTGGTGCGGGGCTCCTGGGTGTTTTGGATGCTGCTGCCATGGTGGCCTGTAAGCGTGGCCGCTGCCTCCCCCAGGCAGGGGGCTTCGCAATTCCGGGCATCTTTACCAAACCTCTAGTGGTAGTAGAAAAGCCGCGGCCTTTCCTTCTTCTGGTTGTGGGGAGGCCGCCTCCTGGCGACGACATTGATGCACTCCGTGGTGGGGTCCTCCGGCTGGAGGCAGTTGATGGGGTGAGCAGGCATGGACACCTGCTTCGCTGCCCTCGTGGAGTCCATCAGCTGCTGTGCCACCCTTATCAGGTCCCCGACCGGCAGGGTGTATGGCTCCATGGTGTGCCCACGGACCTCTGGGAGCAGCTGCTGCAGGAGGATCTCCCTTGACAGGCTAATCTCTTTGTGCCTGCCGCTGCTGTCAGTCTCAGGTAGGAGGAGGAGGAGGTCCTGGAGGGCATGCCACGTTTCCAAGAGGTTTGTGTCTTGCCGGGGGTTGATGGCGAGGTCGAGGGCGCTGGTAGCCCTCTCGGAGACCAGCAGGGAGCAGGTCTCGACGAGAGTGGCCTTTAATTCCTGGAAAGTGGCAGGGCTCGTCGCTGACGTCACCCATGGGGCGACCTTCCTGTATGTCTCCTCCGGTAAGGCATTGATAGTGATGTCCGCCTTCAACACCTTGACGGTCAGGCCTGCCACCCTGAATTGCCCCTCGACCCTGTAGAGCCAGGACGCTGGGTTCTGATGGGTGAATGGTGGCAGCTTTATGCTGAGGGCTGCCCTCGGTTGGTCCGTCAGGAGGGGCATCGTGCAGGGAGCGGGCACTGGCGTGGAGGAGCGCACAGGTTTTGACGTGGAGGAGGGCTCGAGAGGGGGTTGCGCAAGGGAGACATCTACCTCCAAGAAGTTCACGGTAATTTGTATGTGGTTGGGAATGTCTGCATCCATGCTCATTCCGCACTCTCACTTGGAATGTGAGGGAACACTCGCGTCAACACATGCTTGGGAGCGTGCCGTGTGGGTCCGCTAATGACGCTGGTGATTTGCCAACGAGGGTCGGTAATGCCTGAACGCTTTGTTAGAGTGCCATAGTTAGTCTGTTAAGGGCATGGGTTGGTTCATCAGGCCAAGACTAAGTCGCCATTTGGGTCCGTTAATGGCTCCAGGAACCACTCCAGGGGTCACCACTGTGAGAGGTGCTAAAGAAAGAGCAGGAAGACACGTACTGCTTGTTTACTGATGAAGCGACCCGCTTATAAAGCGACGTGCGGACGTCAGCGTATATGCAGAGACCGCCAGTACAAAAATTTACAAGTGACCTGAGGTTAAACTAATTCTCTACAGAAAACAGGACAGGCACATATACAAAACATGATGATTAACAACAGCTGGTTGGACACATAAATACTCTGACACATATACAGTACTTGGTACAAGGGCAAATGAACAGGTAATAAACATACAAATCACAATAATGATAATAAGATTGTGTACGTGCGACCTCAGGTCAGCTGTGAAGGCACCGTAGAAAACGGGATGTTCATCACAGAGAATCCGTTAAGTGGGGTCTTTACACTGTGTTTGCCCTTACCACCTCCTAAGAAGGCCATGAAGGTGCTGACCCTTCAAAAAATGGCTGGAAATTGTTGAGAGGATCGAGGCTGGTTGGTTAAAGGAATGTACTGTATCTTAGGGGAGTATAACACTGCACCATCTACCCACAGCAGCAAGTCTGTTAGGGACAAGCTTAAGAAGTACAATCCGAACTTTGGGAAGATGTCAAGAAGTCAGGCCTGCATGCTGATGGCAAAACCCTGTCATGCATAAGTTGAACAATCAACCTTGACCTGGTTCCATCAGCAAAGGGCTGCTGATGCACTTGGGCTGTACTGAGTTGACGATTATTGCAATGAAGTTCGCAGGCCTACGTGGGTTGCAGACTTTATGATAACCGAAGGTTGGCTGTTTCAGTCCAAGATTCGACATGGACTTTCCAATTAGCAGACTAATGGCAAAGCTCTGGATGATTCCCAGGAGGGAACAGAGGAATTTCAGAAAGACATTGAAAAACTTGTTGATGTAGGAAGGTCTTGTTTCTAGTCAAATCTACACCACTTACAAAATTGCTTTATTCTATCACTCCTTGCCCACTAACACTGGCTAGCAAGGAAGAATCACCTGGTCAAAAGCTTTCAAAGCAACACATCTGCTTTGTCGTGCAAATGCTTCTGGTAGCCATAGTTGCAAACCAGTGGTAGCTGGAGATGCGAAGCAACCACATGCCCTACACGGATTGCTGGATAATCCCCCAGCGATTTGGTATCAATCAGCAGAGGGGTGGTTCACCTCCAAGATCATTTCCAATTGGTTCCATAACCACTTTTGTAAGGAGGTTAGTCTTCATTAGAAACAGGACCTTGGAACTGCTAGACAATGTGTGAGGGCTTTGCTTCTTACGGACAACAAACCTTTACCTCCTACAACAACCCAGCTGGGTGGTGACAAAGGGCATATTAGGGTCATGTTTTGCCTCCCAATATGAATACACTCATTCAACCAATGGACCAAGGTGTTTTTGTTGTAATAAATGGCTGTACTGGAGGAAGTTCCTCGAGGAGATGATGGTGATGTTTGAGGACGATGAAGAGAGGGAGCAAGACTTGGATCCACGGGTGGAATGGAATTTGGAGAATCTTCGAAGGTATTCACTGAAATTCACCATCTACAACCTTGCAGATGCCTGGAAGGATGTCTCCAAACAAACACCGAAGCATGCTTGGAACCGCATCTTAAATGGCGAAGGGGGCATAGTTAACTTACAAGGCTTTGACATTGACAAATTTCATGCCCAACTTGCCAAAAGAGGTAAAAACATTCTTGAGGATGATGTAAGGGAGAGGCTGAACAACAGAAGTGGCTGGGCAACAACAGTGATGATCATAACTTACTACTTTTGTCTGATAGCTAACACAGTTGTTGCTGGTGAGATGGAGGAGGAAGCCCATGAAGATGAGTTAGATGAGCCTGCACCACAACGAGTGCCTATGCATAAACAGGAGGGCAGTCTTTGCTATGTTTATCGAAATTATGGATTCTCTATTACTTCCCAGAGCATCTGAGTTTGCTGAAGGCATTCAAGAAATGTGGCAGACAGTGGTTAAAATGCACAATCGCCATTCTTATCAGCAGAGAACCCTCGGCAGCTTCTTCCAACCCCTAACCATCTTGCACCAAAGCCCCTCGCCATCCCCCTTTTTTGGTAACTTGGTCATTCTGCAAAGAAACGCAGGCAAACACACCAGCATCCTTTGCTGTGTAAGGTTCATTTAGCAAAAAATCTGATGTGTTGCTGCCTTATTTTGACAATCAAAACCCTCTAAGTACCTCTTCACCTATTCTGACCAGTTCACTGCTTAATGTCTCCCGGAAGTCACAAGAGGTAGAAGATGCAGAAGACGTCAATGACATTCATGATGAGGGTGGTAGTAGGAGGAAGAGGATTAGTAAACCTCCTAGCAAGTTTTTAAAAGTCCAACCACCATGAGCAGTTTTGGCAGAACACACAAATAAGTGATAGGGAAAAAGTTTTATTTTTAGTTTTAGATGTTATATTTTTTAATGTGTTTGGGCAAAATAAGAAAAACAAAGAGATACCTGTGTTACATATGGTAGTACACTGTATGTACAGCATACCTACCATGGTGTGTGTTGTGTACTAGAAGAGAAAAAGGGGTTTACTTCTTTTTTTTTTTTAGTGTATTTATACAGTATATTTTGTTACAAATATGGGAAAATAAGTGTGTTAATTGCCTTTTGCATCAAGTTTTCAGTTAAAAGTGTGACTGTTGTCGTTTATAAGCACGTGGTATTAACAGGAGGGGGAGTAAGTCATGTTATGTTAGGTCAGGTCACATCCTTATTAATCCCTTTAATTTACAGTGGCCTGGGCTAAGTGAGGTCGCAGCCCTTGGCGAGGTATGGACCTAGTACTATAAGATAGGTTAGGTTAGACTCCACTCTTATTTAATTTACAGAGCTCAGGGTCATGTTAGGCGGGAGGTTCTGGGGCCTATGCTTCCCTGACCAGATAAAGACCCAGCACTCTGTATTACGCCAGGATAAATACAGCCTTGTAATTTACTGGCATTATTTTTTTTTAGGTTATTACTCGAGGCTGGAGTATTCATGTTGTCATCTTTAGTTTCCTTAACATGGTTAATACAAAACTCATGGTCATATCCTCCATAAATGTACTACAATATTACCATAACTTGATCTGACAAATATTGTTGCCTACTTGGATTTTTTTTAGGTTCTTTGTTTATGTTAACACTGTCACGATAGTGGAACTCCCAATCAAATTTTGTTTGTCCAAGTGTATTGTGGGTAAGCATGGATTATGTATCAGGAATGTACTGCTAAAGTGGAAGTTAAGAAGAAAAATGTTGATGTAACATCTAGTTACTTCAAAAGTATGCTTTTGGGAGTTAATTTTGTTCGTGATCCACTGGTTAACCATCCAGAGTCTGACAGCCAGCTGCCTTTAATATCTAGGAGAGCCAAATTAAGGTAAGTTTATAATCAAATATCATGCAGTAGGGTAAGGCCCGGACAACCTGGCTTGGATTAAGTTTGATGTGGCTGGATAGGTAGCAACCTTATTAATAGTCATTTGCAGTACCCTGGGTTAGGTAGTGGGTCTAGGGGTACAATAGGACCCAGCATCCTAGGTAAGGTTGGGTGTGGGTTCCATGGGGATGAAGCCCTCAGCTAGGTAAAAATGTGGCTCCCCAGGTTATAAGCAGGGGTTTGGGTCTAGGTAAGGATCTGGCATCCTAGGTTCAGTTAGGGGGATCCAAAGGGGGTTAACCCCCTGGCTAGATAAGGACATGGCCCCTTATGTTGGGTCAGGTAAGAGGTCTAGGTTAGGTTGGGTTAGGTGTATCTGGTTAGGTAGCAACCCTAATAACGGAATAGTAATTTGCAGTACCCTATGTTAGGTTAGGTGGTGGGTCTAGGGCGATGTGAGGATCTAGCATCCTAGTTGGGTGGGGGTCCTGAGGGGAAAACCCCCACAGCAAGGTAAGGATGCAGCCCCCTAGGTTAGTAGGGGGTCTAGGTCCTGGTAAGGACTCAAAGTCCTGGGTTAGGTTAGGTGGAGGGTCCAGGTGCCCCACTACCACATAAGAACTCAGTCCCCTTTTTTAGTTCATCTTAAATCCAACCTCGCATTTTAATCATTTTTCGTTCTTCCCCACCCAAAAAACCCCTCTCTTCCACTGTTGTCCCCCAAATTATAGGATATAAGGGTGAGGTCCGCTATGCTTATAACTACTTAGGGTGTCTGTTGATGAAACGAATGTTAGAAACATTTAAAGCAATCATGAAAATACTGGGAAATTATAATTTCAAGTCCAAACAATAATGGTTTCAAGTAAAATTTTACCATTTTCATCACTGTGTTTTCCCCACCCAGAATTCCCTTTTGCCCATAGTGGTCCTCCATAATTGTAGTTTCTCTAAAATTACTAATTTGCTAACAAACTGAACACCACAAACTTTCAAAGTAAGCACTAAAACAGTTAAGTTTGATTTTAATTTTTAAAATTTGCCCTTCGCATGAATGTACTCCATAGGACTAAGCCTTACCAATATTCAGGGGCCCCGTATAAAACAGACTTGTTTTCCGAAGAAAAATCATTAGTATACTGTAACAGCCTTAACTTATCCATGTAACAGGTGTTTAACCTATAAATTAACACAGTAGCCACGATGGTGTCTAAACCTTGCAGACCTAAGTCTACGACATTAGTCTACAATCACTTTTTGTTAATTAGGCTGATGTAAGAGCCTTATTTTTTCTTTACTTTCTCCTTAGTCATTTAACTATCTTAAATTTTACCTCTCATTTTTCTTTACTTTCTATCTTTGGGGTTACTTTCCTTGCTTTTGTTCTGTGGACTTCTTTCATTAACCGAGGCCTATCGTTTCCCCAACAATTATGTTTTTGTCTTTGGAAGATCTGGAAAGGAATGGAATAAAAAATTAGGCCAAAGACAAAGTGCTGTGACCTATGAGGTCACTCAGCACTGAAAGAGAAATTGAGAAGGTTTTAAGATGTAACAGGAGGAAAACTTTGCAGTTGGACTATGAAATTATTATGAGAGGGTGGAAGAATGAGAGAAAGAGAATATGAAAGGAGGTACATAAATGGGGTGGAAGAGGATGCTGCAAGTTACACCTGTTAGATAACTTAGCGTTAGGTTATCGCCAAACTGTGAGGTTTCCTAACCTGTTCCACGGCCTAGGCTGGCCAATTTGAAAAACTAAGCAGTGGCCTTATTAGGATAGGTCTGTAACATTTTACAATATAAACTGAAAGTTTACCATACTAGAAATGTTATTAGCACTACCTAACCAACATTTGATTTAATTATCTTACCTTCGTTCCAGACAGATATCGGTGGACAATGGATATAGGCCTAAAGAGTAGGGAACCAACGAGCCGAGCACAGATTCTTTCACCTAAAATATCAGTCGGTGTCCAAGTCTAGAATGTCAATAATTACTCACTGCAGTTCTGACTTAAACATTTAAGTTGCATCACTTCAAAAATCTTAAATCCCTTTGGTAAGCTCCCGTTTTAATATTACAACCATGCCTAAGAAAATTACGTTTAGCACCAACCACAATGGAATGAATCCTACAAGTCTACAACACAAACAAAAGAAGACAAGCAAAGCATCTCGGTAACAGGTAAACTTGTATTATTTTTCAGTATGACCTTCGTTTTATGAAGACTTAAGAGCACAGCATAAAACTCTTATATGGAGTTGTGATTCAAGTTCATGAGTTGTCGTTAATGGTTACAATACTGTAAGAGTAAAAACTGAATAACTTAACAAATGGAACTAGTTATGACGGTGTAGGTGCACAGGAAGCTAAAAGACCCTAAACAGTCAGCAATGAGTGTTTCACTTGGATTTTATTAGAGATGGAGGTGATTATTGTTTTGAGCTTCAGAATAGCCATAAATAAACATTTATTTCCGGATGTTTGTAAACATCTTGACATTATTCTCGATATTTCTTTCCCTCATATCATTTTGTTAACTTCGCCAAACAGTTTATTTGTTTAAATGATGAAGAATCTAATATTTTGTCTCGGCGAGTTTTCATTATTACTTCGTATGGGTATGTAAGTTTTTTTTTTTTTCCGTAGACGTTATTGAAAACTGAACTTCTTGACATAAACTCACTCACCCCGTTGAGCCCAAGGAATCCATGGAAAGTAAAAAAGAGAAAAAATAGGTAAAGTCAAGTGTTGGTGTAAACAGTCGCACCTTTTGCTTATTTTATAAACAGTTAACTTTCCTCCCCATTTCCTGCTGTGTATATTTTACCCTAGCTTTAACATATCTTTTCTTGATCAAAATCTCCTATTCATAATGTCTTGCACGAGTTTGAGGTAATCCTCCTGATGCAGTATAATGAACTTTTGTGTTAAGTGAGCATCAGTGGTTTTATTCACAAGCATTCACATTCTTGCTGAAAATTGAATTAAACACATGCGTAGGTTCATATTCACGCCTTCCTTTGTAGGCGTTAGTCGCTGCTAATGGTCTTGGTTAGTCAAAGGGAACTAATTTTCTCGCCCTCCTCCCCCAACTCTCTCTCTCTCTCTCTCTCTCTCTCTCTCTCTCTCTCTCTCTCTCTCTCTCTCTCTCTAGGCTCACGGATCTAAATATCCATGTCCAAGTGCAATTTACTCAATTTTAGATACTTTCTTTTATGTTTGTTTAATGTGATTTATTAAATGTGAATGTTTTACGTTATATTTGAGTATGTACCAGTTAACTCTGTTTACCACTACTGTGGTATTTATCATCTGTCATAACTGCACCGTGTTTACTCTCTTCGGTAAAACTTCCCCAGGGGTTTTGGAAGTTCTTTTAACATAAGAAGTTCCTGTCTATTTCTCATATATTTCTTCGTGTCTTTGAGGGACAAGTTTTCACTTAAATCTAGACAGACTGATAAAAAGTCTGATTTTTAAAACAACGAATCACATACTTTTATACGACAGAAAATCTTTACGGAAATGATTTTTAGCCGTCGAGGATAGCTTCAGTGAAATGTTACCTTGCTCCAAGTGGGGAACCTCAGAGGCATCAATAGATTTTATAAGTGCATTGAGCTGATTCTCTTTCTCACAGTGCCAGTTTTCCTCACCCTTTATTAGAATTCACGCTGTCGGTGTTAATGCCAGCATTCACCTCCAGATGTGGCCCTTGTATATTTGGAGGGTCCTCCCCCGTGTCTGGATGAGGGAGAGCAAAACAAACTTGTTTTATTATGTCTTTGTTGACAATGTGCCTGAAGATCTCTCTCTCTCTCTCTCTCTCTCTCTCTCTCTCTCTCTCTCTCTCTCTCTCTCTCTCTCTAGATTTACGCATACTTTCTAGGGTATGGTCTATAATTTATTGCTTACTGCATTTGCAAATACGCGCACACACGGGCGTTCTCTCTCTCTCTCTCTCTCTCTCTCTCTCTCTCTCTCTCTCTCTCTCTCTCTCTCTCTCTCAGGCATACACACACACACACACTAGATGTGAGTATTAACTCGCAAACTCTACATATTTCAACTCTATATTTGTCTATAATTTACAACACTGCGCAGTTGTTTGTGATTAATATTTATACAAAATAAAAGAAAATTCAAGTATTTTATTTTCCATATTTGAATTTTACTTAAAACATTAGTCATCTATATTAATTCCAGTAGCTTTTATATTTTCATATTCCTGCGTAAATATAAATATATATATATATATATATATATATATATATATATATATATACATGTGTGTGCGTGTGCGTATTTTAGCTCCTGGCCAAATTCGGAATTTACATGAGTAACACGAGTCATGTTTTATAAAGACGTAAACTAAAAAGGTTTGATAGTGAGAAAAAGGAATCTTCACTGATGTTTATCAGATTGGTTTTTTTGTCGATTTGAGCATCTGTCTATAATTTAATATTCACAGACAGAGAGAGAAAGAGATTTCAGACCCTTAATTCTTTACAACTTTTGACAGAATATCTTTGTTGGGCGACTTTTGGAATAATTTGCTGCCTGTTCTCTCGAGAGAACATACCATCCCATGAACTTTCGCGAAGCTTAATTTTCACGATGCTGTGGGTTAAGATAAAACTGAGTTTTTCCTTCGCACTATAATTCGATTAATGCCATTAACATCTTTGTCATTTTGTATGATGCTATCCTATGGACTATCTACAATTCATCGTATACATTACTGCAGTATTATTCGAAGTAACTGGTTGCCTGTCTGTATCAAAATACAATAGCAATTTTAAATGCCTCTTTGCTGTGAACTTGCACTGTGCTAAAAACATTTCCTTATCGACAAAGGTAATGACGATAAACGATAAACATTAGCAAGAGAGCGATGATCATTTGCCAGGTTTAATATCTTATATCATTTTGTTGGGTTGCTGCCAAGAGTCCTTTATCATTTTTCCGTGGACGAAGCAGATTTAGGAAGGATGCAATTATCATCCGGATCGAGACAGATATATCTAAGGATTTTTTGCTATCATGCGATAAGACCGGGATATATTAAGGAGTGCCCCTGCAGCGAATTTTGTGCTGGTAGGCGTTTGGCCTCTTTTATTCGTTTTTAGATAATGTTATCCTTAATCAGAAGTCACTTGCTTTAAAAACCAAACACAGGAAATATCCTACATCTTTTCGTTCATTGCCCATATTATTACAGAATTCTCTCCGAGAAACGTTACCTTAGCAATAAGGCACAAGATGCGTAATTCGCAGGACAGAACAGATATTACCATAATTTGTACTATATGTTCTCTCCAAGGCTATATAGCGTGACAAGAAGAACGAAACCTCCAGTAAAGGTATTAGGAATTTATAGATTTTGTTTTCCTCGGGGGAAAGGGTCTAAGAGTGCTTTTGGGCTTCTTAGGCTGTAAAGGATGACACCAGCTTTTCAGAATTCATGGTTGGCTCGTTAAAGGCAAAATGGGATTTCGTAAATTCTTTACTTTTTCTTCATTTTTTTTAAGGCTTTTAACTTAAATTTGATCCATTTTATATCTCGTCGTCTTCATTGTCTTCGTGATATTCAATGTCAACTAGAACAGTATCTATTATTATTATTATTATTATTATTATTATTATTATTATTATTATTATTGGAGGTACAAATCCAGTGTTATGTACCTGTACAAATATATTTAAAGATAAAACTAAACAGAAGGCTTTCGAGAATATGTATGAGTGCCCCATTCAAAGGGGAATCCTACCGATTCTCGAAAGCTCTCTGTTGAGTTTTATTTTTAAATATATTTGCACAATTACATAGCTTTGGATTTGTTTCTCCATTTGAGACTCATGTTACTATCCGCATTTTAAAATTATCAGTGCTGTTACTGGTGTTGATTATTTTGATCAAGGTCAACAAGGTCTGATGATACCAGCGATGGCCGTAACGTACAGGTGAGAAGCATGAAGTAATTATAAGTGATGAATCATCACTTGTAATTACTTCATGCTTTTGTATATGATGCATACCTATCCTAGCCCTAGTGATGATATTGTTCCAAATAATGTTGATTACGGTGGAAATGCAACAAACTCCACGAAAGACGGAAAGCTCTAGCACTGGAAACTAATCGTAGCACAGGTTTCTCTACGAAGGTTAACCTTCACCTGGAAAAGACATGATGGAGGATTTCTGTCAGAGTCTTTATACTCAAGCAGAGATCTATTTTTTTTTTTCTTTTTTACTGAAAAGTGTCCTTAGATTTTCATCCTACCTTTCGATCTGCAATTTTTTTTTCTTTCCTTCCTGAACCAGGACTTTTCCCCCTACTGGTTGGGTACCGCAAGGATTAAAGAGGTTTGCAACCCTACCTGTCCTTCCCTACCCATTTTTAACCTCTTTCCAGATAACATAATCTAGAAGCAAGAGCCCGTGCCGGCATGTTGCTGGCTTAATCTGGAACAACCTGTCCTTTAACACGAATCATGTTAAATTCATAAGCAGATTTTTTTTTTATGGCTGTTTTTATATTGATCACCGTGTGGAATTCCTCGGGTAAATCTGCCAACTGCCATTTTATACGTTCCATGGACCACAAACTGTTTTCTTTGTCGACACCGAGATTTTTTTTATTACTTCTCTTAAATTAAACCAATCAAGACATAAATCCAAAGATAGAGAAGTTTTAACGAAAGATTATTATCTTGATAACCCTTCACAAATCATTTTGCTTGCATAACCTCATAATAAATACATGCGCCCTCATAAATAAGTTTAATTTTACTCTTTGTAGGAGTAAATTATATATTAATGATCTTTCGACAAGTGAGCTGGGTAAGTAATTGGGGGTCATTTGTCATTTGGCGTCGTGATTTGAGATCTGATACTACAATGGGGGAAATTATTTTCCTGTTCCGTTAATATTCGAAGATCAAATCTTTTGTAAAAAAAAAAAAAGGAAAAAATACCGAACGAGGAAATGAGTTTACCTTTTTTTTTTTTTTACTGAGAATAACTGTTTCGTACACCTGTCATAGTTTGTTGGAAAAATGTTGGATCGTAGAATGTTTTCAGAAAGGAGAGAAGTAACACGAACATTGGTTTCTGATTTAAGGAAAGTTTTCGTTTTACGCTAAATTTTTTCCCATTACGTTCTAATTTAAACTTTTTCTCTCTCATAGAAAAGACTACAAAAACAGGGTTTGGTTTCCTTTTTTTTAAGTTTCCGGTTTAAAGTTGAAAAAGGATTTTGTTTTTGCCAGATAAGCAGGTTTTAACTCTCAATTCAAAGTTAAAATCTGTAAAATCTACTTTAGAACCTTGCTATGAGTACCCTAATAAAACGTGCTTGGCAAACAAAAGAGTTAAGAGTTTCACCTTTGACCTCAGGTATAAATAAACCATATTGTTGCATGGGCTTGCTATTAGCTAGAAATCTGTCAGAGGTCCCTGGGAGTTGCTGTCAAGTGACAGTGAGCCTGAACACATTGGTGATACGATTAATTTATAGGTATTTATGTCAATGGATATTCAGATGAAAGCGTGGAGGACACTGAAGAAATTACTCTTCAACTTATAAAAGGTCTCATAACATAATATTTTTGTGTTATGAGGTCTTGACGCATCATTTTCTCGTGGAAGTATATTCCTACAGCCTCTCGTAGCTTGCACAAAAATCCTTTGGAAAAGATGATTCTCCTTCATCAGGATACTCAGCTTTCAATTTAAAAAAAACTGTAGAATTTTTTCTAACGTATTACCGCGGCATTACGAAAAA
Organism: Macrobrachium rosenbergii; assembly: GCA_039081455.1. Classification (NCBI taxonomy): domain Eukaryota; kingdom Metazoa; phylum Arthropoda; class Malacostraca; order Decapoda; family Palaemonidae; genus Macrobrachium; species Macrobrachium rosenbergii. Next base: position 93,028,611 of record JANJGK010000001.1, read on the forward strand.
TATTAGGGATGGTGGTGAGGCACACGGGAAAAAAGATAATGGTTTTATTAGCATTAGTCAAGTATGGCGAAAAATAAGTCATATCTCTGGAAAGATTATCTGTATAGTTGGGACCTAGTTAGAATAATCTCAGTTCGTTACTTATCGGATTAGTGAGGGCCGAAGTGCGCGCGTCTATTGGAAAAATAGTATTTGTAACTACTGTACGTAATTCTAAGTTGTATTCGAGTTCCTGGGTTGAAGTCTTTGCGTTATTACGCATTTACGATAAATTTAACCACAAGTATACGGTAGCCTTATGGTTAAATAAACTGTTATTTGTTTTAAAAAATCCAGGTTACTAATAAATAACAATAACTATCATCAATGATAAGGTTCGAACGCACGTTGCAAAAGGAAAATAACCGAGAGCTGGAGCCTGCTACTCATTCCTTTGAGATCAAATCAGGTAAAAGGAAAAACTTGTACGAGATAAATAAGCTCAATAAATCAAACAAAATGCAGCATATAGATACTAAGTAACATGGGACTGGCAGCAAAACCCAGGCACACCTAATTATGCAATAATTGTTTGCTCATTTTCTCTGACAAAGTATTTACTGTATTCACTTTTAAAGAAAATATTTAACCATTTATTAACAGCCAAAATGACTGGAAATCAAGTGTGTCTCGTGGAGTTTTTGCGCAATTATAATTGTATGAAAGATTCTCAAGCCGAACGTTATGTCAGTTAATTTAATAATGTCTGGTAAATCATGCTGAAACGTTAGACTTCAGAGTTAAAAAAAATCGATTTTAATGACCTTGAAATTTATCAAAGACAAATTCTTATATTGTTAATAACGGCCCAAGAGCTTAGAAAATCTAATAGAGGGCGTCACTTTGAATATGATCAAAGAATGTCGAGGGATATTGATTTACCAGTTGCGAAAGTTTAAGACTGACATTGCAGACAATGTTTCCGGAACTAAACCAACACTCAGTCTTTTCGTATTTCACAGAGCTTACAAATTCAGTCTTGAAAAGAGATGCAACTTTTGCAAAAAGTGAGCCACCGTGGCAACCTCATCGAAGTGCGTGCAGTCAGCTCTCGCTGCGGACAAAATGGCCTCATATCTGTGGCCAAAAATAGCGTGGACCTTAAGGAGAAGCTGTTCACGGTAGATTTATCCCCAAAAGAGTCTTCCTTTTGGCTGGCTAATGTAACTAACGTCGAGGTGTGCGACAAGAAAAATGAAGCGTCAAATTGTCATTCGTCTGGCGCTGGATTCGTGGCTCCGTGCCAAAGCATTCGAGGCCGATTTTGGAAGAGTAGGTGGAAGGACTTATTTATTACCTTTATTAGTATCATTGCTAATAGTACATATAACTTTATTTATTTATCCGGATGGATAAATAAATTAAATAGCATGATAGTATAATTCATACAGTTATAAATCAAACTTGGTGTTTGCTGATTTTCGTTTTTATCAGTTCGGATTTTTATTCCAGCGAATGTTACTGCAAAAGAAATCGGGATGTTCTCGATGTCTTTTATAAGTATCCGTTATTAATTATCATAAAATTTACTAACACACACACTCAGAAAAGTCATTAAATATGCTTGTTCACGTCGTCCGTAAAATGGGATTCATGTAGGACAAAACAACGGTCCACACCAGAGCAATTTATTCCCTTGCTCGCATTTAGGCAAGAGTTGTTGACTTCAGGCCAACTTAATCTACCCTAGCCACTCAGTCGGAAGACTAGGCGGTAAGTTTTTCGTTATTCTATCATATACTCATATATATATATATATATATATATATATATATATATATATATATATATATATATATATATATATATATATACGTAATATATGTATATATATATACTGTATGTATATATATATATATATATATATATATATATATATATATATATATATATATATATATATATATATATATATAGTGCCTCATTGGATGGGTCGATGTTGTTCTCGGCTAGCACTGTGCTGGGCCCACGTTCGATTCTCCGGCCGGCCAATGAAGAATTAGATGAATTTACTTCTGGTGATAGAAATTCATTTCTCGGTATAATGTGGTTCGGATTCCACAATAAGCTGTAGGTCCCATTGCTAGGTAACCAATTGGTTCTAAGCCATGTAAAATAAGTCTAATCCTTCGGGCCAGCCGTAGGAGAGCTGTTAATCAGCTGAATGGTCTGGTTAAACTAAGGTATACTTAACTTTATACATATATATATATATATATATATATATATATATATATATATATATAAATATATATATATATATATATATATATATATATATATATATATATATATATATATATACACACATATGTGTGTGTGTATGTGCGCGTGTGTGTAAATCCACACTAACGACAATTCATAGGGGAAAAGTACCAGTTGTCTTTTCAAAACGTGATACACATGACTGTAACATGTCTTTCGTTGACGAACCTTGTAAATGCGGATCATCGTGAGTGAATCCGGAAGCGTCTCTTATGTCAAATGCAAAAATCATTTCTGTTGCAAAGGTAGCACTGACGATGAACAAGCTTTTGACTGTAGCTCGGCAACCAAAGTAGAAAATAGATTGCAACTGGATACAGCTCATGGGAAATTGCCGTTTTTCTTTCTCTGGTATTTGAAGGATCTACTGTATATATATATATATATATATATATATATATATATATATATATATATATATATATATATATATATATATATATATATATATATCAGGTATATATATATAGTATGTGTATGTGTTATATATATATATATATATATATATATATATATATATATATATATATATATGAATTTTTATCACATCACCGTGATTTAAATACAATCATTAAGCTACAAACACCGTTTAATATCCAAGTCACGCCGCTTCGGGAATGTCACCGAATGGATTGGTACCAAAGTGTCAATCCACTTATCACTTATAATTCCCTTCGGTGATATTCCCGAGGTAGCGTGACTTGGATATTAAACGACATTTGTAGCGTAATGATTATACATATGTGTATACATATATATATATATATATATATATATATATATATATATATATATATATATATATATCAGATTCCGATAGTTTCCTAGAAGTACTAAACTTAGGCTGTTAGAGCTGTATTGCTCTCGACAGCACTTCTGCATCCATTTGTCCAATGCAATAACGAATAGCACTCAAATTACAGCTTGGGAACAGAGAGAGAGAGAGAGAGAGAGAGAGAGAGAGAGAGAGAGACTGATGATGTGGAAATGCAGAGGAGAGTCTGTATAGGATGGATCTTCAGGACGTTCTCTCTGAGAATTATCATTTGTAGATGCCATAATTTATCTACGCGAGGCAACGTGCCAATTCCTATAAGAAATATTATGTCGTCGTTATGCTCTCCCATAAGACTGTTATTTCAAATGTGTTCTGCTCCACAGTTCGCCCTATCACGCAGGAAATGTGGCAAAAGAAATTTAGCTCCGATCTTCATGTACCTTGGACATCGTCTGCGATTCACAATGCATTGCTAGAAAGAATGAGCTTATTATGTCTGGGTATTTCAACCACTGAATAAATAACATTGTTGGTATATTTCTTCCCGTACCTATGAAAAAACTTAGGCTTGCTTGCTTTCTTTCTGTCCTTTGCTCTATGAATAATGGAATTTTGTTTTTCTGAGAGAATGTCAGGACGCCCTGGTACTTTTATCGTCTTAAAGAAAGGCGACTCGAACGGGTTTTCTTCTTCTTCTTCGGAAAATATTTCGTCTGGCCACCTCCTAGTAGACCTGTATTTCAGTAACGATATTCCACTATCTTCCGTAGTGCCTGAGACTATTGATTAGTGTCCTCATGCTGTTGAGATGTCCCAAAGTGATACTGTCCGATAATGGATGCCTTTTATAGCCTGTTTTAGCCTTTATCATCGCGCTGTGGGAAAATTTTCCCGTAGTTAGATTTAAAGGGGGGCCTGCAATGCCACCGTGAATCCTCATGCTTCTTTGCAAAAGTCAGCCAGTTGCCATTTAGTTAATATATCTGTGCATCATAAATAACGATAATGATAACGAATCTATTTTTAGTAATATATGAATGGTCCATGGACGAGCAACAGTGAATGAATAAACACTGCCTGAATTGCGCTATTTGATTTCCATTTGTTTCCTATTTGTTATGAATTTCGGGCAATCCGTACGGAGGGAATACGGCCATCCAATGTGCAAATAGAAAGGTCTCATTTTACACCGAAAATGTTTCAGAATTCTCAGCTGTTTCTCCATGGCAAGTTTTTTCCTACAGTTTACCCTGGGATGTAACAACAAACAGCGGGAGAGAGAGAGAGAGAGAGAGAGAGAGAGAGAGAGAGAGAGAGAGAGAGAGAGAGAGAGAGAGAGAGAGAGAACAAATGCATCAATTTGACAGCACATTTTCCGGAGGGCCACGTGTAACTCTTACTAAAATGCAAAATGAACTTATTCTTGTGGTCCACTGCTGCCTTATTACAGCAATTCCTAGTCTCCGTAGGGGGGTTAGTGCCATCAGTGCACCTCACAGGGTGCACTGTAGTCATTACTAAAGGTTGTTTGCAGCGTCCCTTTGGCCCCAAACTGCAACCCCTTTCGTTCCTTTTACTGTACTTCCATTCATATTATCTTTCCTCCATCTTGCTATCCACCGTCTCCTAACAATTATTTCAAAGCGCAACAGCGAGGTTTTCCGCCTGTTACACCTTTCATACCAACCTACTGTCAATTTCCTTTCCACCGCTGAATGACCTCATAGGTCCCAGTGCTTGACTTTTGGCCTAAACTCTATATTCCAGTAATTCGCAGCAATATTATATTTTTTTATTAGTTACACCACGACAACGAAGTCATGGGAAATCTACAAACGGAAGCTGATTTCCCAAACATGTTGATAAATATTATTATTATTATTATTATTATTATTATTATTATTATTATTATTATTATTATTATTATTATTATTATTATTATAAAGGAACAGCAGGATAAGCAAAACATACGCTGTGCTTCACTTACGTAAAAGCCAAACACAGGGAAAGTACTCAATTCATGGAAATATGAGAGCTCTCGTTTTGCTCAAGGAACTACTACATATGAATTCCAGTGAAGGATCTCATTATCGGAGCATTTTTATGTAGTGGAATTGCTGAAAACCTCTAAAATGTTCAGATGACTTTTCGTTAAGCTCTTTATTCCCAAATATAAATTGGATCTCTCTCTCTCTCTCTCTCTCTCTCTCTCTCTCTCTCTCTCTCTCTCTCTCATAGCATAATCGTTTTGTATAAAATATACTCGTATAAACTGCCGACCATGCCGAGTCAGTAAAAGCAGTCATATATCTTTTCCGTTTTGTTTGTCTGTCTGTCTGTCTCTCTCTCTCTTTGTGCATAATCGTTTTGTATAAAATACTCGAATAAAATGTTGACCAAGCCGAGGCAGTAAAAGCAGTCATTTACCTCTCTCTCTCTTTATACATAATCGTTTCGTATAAAATACTCGTGTAAACTCCCGATCAAGCCGAGGCAGAAACAGCTGTCATTTACCTTTTTCATTTTGTCTGTTTGGCTCTCTCTCTCTCTCTCTCTCTCTCTCTCTCTCTCTCTCTCTCTCTCTCTCTCTCTCTCTCTCTGTGTGTGCATAATCGTTTTGTATAAAATACTCGAATAAAATGTTGATCAAGCCGAGGCTAAGAGCTGTCATATGCAATGTTTGGTTGATTTATCCCAGGGGTTCACCCCAACCCTCTAATCCCCTTCAACACCTTATCACACTTGGGGACAACGCTTTAGAAAAGGCTTTTGCTGAAATAGGGCTGGCTTTATTTAAACTAACCAATCAGTTAAACTCCCATTCTTCTTCTTTTGCTTATTATTATTATTATTATTATTATTATTATTATTATTATTATTATTATTATTATTATTATTATTATTATTATTATTATTTATAAGCAAACACTTAGCTCTTCTTTTGAATGTATACACTTAATGCAACTACAGAAATAGTTCTCCCCTAGATGCAAAAATGTCTGATTCACTCTGTCTGCAGAAGAAAAGAAACTGATTCCTCGTCTCGCCTCACGGGAAACTCAATGTGCGTAACTCTAGATTGATTACTGATTGACTCTTCTGGGACTTTCGGTTTGACATCTCCTTTAGTCTTCAAGATAAATGGCCGAACAGTTTGTCATTTAGAGTTAATCAATATTAATTTAAACTTATGACAATTTCTGACGATTGTTCATAGGCCCCGTTTATGTTTACCTGAGTGGAACATGTGCGTGCGTATTTGTGTGTGTGTGTGTGTGTGTGTGTGCGAGAGAGAGAGAAAGAACGGCTGGTAGCTTCTACTCGTGTTTTACTTTTGTTCAATATGAAAGAAAATTTTAGATATATGTTAGGAGCATCATTGGGATACGCACTTCTTTGCCATTGGCTTATACCGAGAAGGTGCGTTCTTAGCTTCTGTTTATATTTATTCCACTATACCTTGCGATATTTTGCTTATTCAGTTAGACGTGCGCATCAGTAATAATTACAAGGGTTGTTCAAGAGGCAGCTTCCTAGACCCTTATAGTTAGGTAATTTTGAAAGCAATATTGTAGTAATAAAAAATAATAGGCCATCCAAATATTACGTTTCTGTTGCCCTCTTTTTTTTAGCTTCAAGATTTACATTAACATAATTATGAGTCCTTGTAAACAAAAATCATTTCGTGATATTGCTTCTTTATACGACATCCAGATGCTCTGCAGTTGTTGACATCGTTGCTCTTGCTTTTGCTCTTTTCAGTTTTCTGTAAAAGAAAACTATTGTGCCGGCTTTGTCTGTCCATCTGCACTTTTCCTGTCCGCCCTCAGATCTTCAAAACTACTGAGGCTAGAGGGCTGCAAATTGGTATGTTGATTACCCACCCTCCAATTATCAAACATACCAAATTGCAGCCCTCTAGCCTCAGTAGTTTTTATTTTATTTAAGATTAAAGTTAGCCATAATCGTGCGTCTAGCAACGATATAGGACAGGCCACCACCGGGGCGTGGTTAAAATTTCAAGGGATGCGGCTCATACTGCATTACCACCGAAAGATAGATCTATTTTCGGTGGCCTCGATTATAAGCTGTACAGAAAAACCGATTGCGCCGAAGAAACTTCGACGCATTTTTTACTTATTATCTATTTTTAAGCCGTCGGTTTACTATACTACGTCTTCGTCGGCTGTAACAACTTTCGTAATGCTGCTCCTTAGATAGATAGATAGATGGATAGAGAGATAGATAGATGGATAAAGCTACTCTTCCAGTGTATTTAATTCGCTCTCTCACACCCGGTCCAATTCCCTTTTATTCTGAAAACCTTTCTGTAGCCTTATCGATAGGTCATCCAAATTGGACTCCTGCGATATCACTTCGCCTCCTGTTATCTTGCTTCTGTATTTTCGACTTCTCCCCTTCTGCTCTGCTTTATTGTTCTGTGTCCCTTGCGACCTCTTTCAGTAAATCTCTTTCCTATTTCTTGCGCGAAATTCTCTGTAGTAAATTTTCGTATATCTTCTGAGATTCTTCCTTTCTTCCTTGTTCCATCTTCTAGCGCTACTCGGCGCTTTGACGTATAAATATATGGGTGTAATTAATTGAGATTTGATTAAATTTTCACAATAATTCAAAGACTGCTATTCCCTCATCGATAAACAATAATTTAATATTTATGATTATTTCACGTTAACCGCATTTCGTGATGGTCACTCTCATACATCTCTGATCATAATGTAATGGTCACCAGTTTGGAGTTATTTTTTTAAATAAAGCTCAATTTTAGTACATTAATGATAAATTCATCACCATTGCGCTGCTGTATGAGTCCTATTCATTCATTTCAGTCCGAAACTTCCATGGTCAGTTAGTCAGACTCGTTATTCAATATGATTTGAATTAACTTTACTCATGTCTCAACAGATTCCTTTTTAACATCTTTAAGTCTATTCAGTCTTGCTCTATTTTACTCTGTCATTTTTTTCACTGAAAGGTTCGCTTCTGCCGTTGTAATGTCTTCATTTGCTCGTCATTTCTTTCTCTTTTTCATTCAGCTTTATTTATCTTTTTAATTTGCTCCTACATGAATGCTTTATAATACCCCCATCCCGCCCTTGTGCCCATCTCCCTTCAGCGATCGTATAATTTTACGTGTGTTCTCTTTTTCCTGCCGTTTGGTACAAAGTTAGCTTTATTAATTCCTAATAACCTTTCTTTTCCATCCTCTTCATTACCTATCAACGTATATTTGCATTACGGTAGTAGTACCTGGTCTACGATGTTTGCTTCTGTAGCTGATGTCACAACCGCTCATTTTCCGCAAATGATTAACACCTTTATATTTGTACGCAATAAGTAGGTAAATGTATGACTATTCAATATCAAATCCCGCGCTCAGGTATCTTCATAATTTCTGCTGTTTTTTAGTTTTCTGTAAAAGAAAACTGTTGAGATGGTTTTGTCTGTCCGTCCGCACTTTTTCTGTCCGCCCTCAGGTCTTAAAAACTACGGAGGCTAGAGGGCTGCAAATTGGTATGTTGATCATCCACCCTCCAATCATCAAACATACCAAATTGCAGCCACCTATCCTCAATAGTTTTTATTTTATTTAAGGTTAAAGTTAGCCATGATCGTGCGTCTGGCACGCTGTAGGACATACCACCAGCGGGCTGCGGCTGAGAACTTCATGGGCCGTGGCTGAGAGTTTCATATACGCTATGCAGAAAACTCGATTGCGCCGAAGAAACTTCGACGCATTTTTTGCTTGTTTTTTGTAGTTATTCCTTTTCTTCAAATTTTCTCTTCTAGCAACAACATAACAAATACATTTAAGCGCCAGTCTTGGTTCCATTCCTAAATTCTACCCCAAATCCTTTTTCTTCGCCCCAGGCTTTGAGGATTTGTCAGCCTACTTGATCAAAGTTTTCCTACCTTTCATAGAAGAGGCCTAAGCAAGCATCTCCCTCTTCATACGCCCTAAACCTTAACACCCTTCCCCCTACGTGATTCTGGTTTTGACAGAATTCTCGAAAAAATCTTGGCACCACACACGCTGTTCACGCATTCAGCATTTTCACTCAGCTGTGGGAATTTTTTTTTTTATTAGGCGCGATATCCAGAATTTCTTCTTTTTTTCTCTCTATTTCTCTCTTAATCCATCGGCTTTATAGCACTTTCTGCGCTCTCTCTCTCTCTCTCTCTCTCTCTCTCTCTCTCTCTCTCTCTCTCTCTCTCTCTCTTTCAAACAGTTCCTTGGTAGAATTAGCATTTGATCTGTATAACCGAGAACTGCGCCTAATTAGTTTCAGGTTAACTCTTTCTTTATTTATCCAGTTAATTTATTTGCGCGCAATATTCTATACTTATCTGATATCATATTTCCTACTATTATTCTTACCACTTTTAAATCAATGCCCTGCTCTTTCCGATCGTTATATTTCCAGCCATACATCCAAATCTTCCAGATTACGTGAGTTTATATTTAAAAAACTTAAGTTTGGTTTACAGCTTACGTGATATCCAGAATACATACCAGCATTTTATATATACGAGTATATATATATATATATATATATATATATATATATATATATATATATATATATATATATACAAACACACACACACACACACACACATATATATATATATATACATATATACATACATATGTGTGTAAAACAAATTTTGCTGTGGAAAGTCATTGGTATTAAACGACAAACTGGTGATACAGGTTGTATATCAGTGTCTTCTCCATCTTACAATACCCGCCTTTACTCAGTTATGTAAACAGTCGTCTTCGTAGATCATTCTGATTGGTAGCTAAGGGTTCCTTGTAATTCAAGACACTGTAAATTGCTTTGAATGTTGGTTATTAATGAACGAATACCTCGTTTCTAATTTTCAATGATTAGGAATTTTGGTATATTTACATTAATCCTCGATTTCACAGGGACGTAAGAAGTTGGTTTTAATGAAGCGAATTTATGATTGGCTGGTTTCTTTCCTTACAATCAAAATTCAACCCAAGATTTCTTTCTTGACTTTTATATCTAATAACACTGCTACTTTCACTACAAATGTCAGATAAGAGACTGGGAAAGAAACAATCACGATAATTCCATTGCCACAGTTCATAATGGAATTATGGGCTATGAGAAAAATGCTGAATATTCGCATGTTGGTGAAGTTCTCTTATCCATACCCGATTTATTCATTCTCTAGCAGAAGGGTTAGCTATTTTCCGGCACGTTAGCAAAATCAAACCATTTGCTGATCTCTCCAAAGAATCTTAGGAATTGGAAGGCTGGAAATCCCGCCATTTATTTAAGTAGAAAAAACTGACCTGAACCCTCGAAGCTTCTTGGAAGCAGAACCTCGCGATCGTAAGGTTTATGAAAGAGATCTTCGGCAAACACAGCCAGGGGAGTTCTTTGTCAAAAAAGTATCGCTAATACTGTTATGGATGATTAGTTTCTAACTTTTAATAATCATCTTATAACCGAATATCAAAAGGAATCTATTGAGATGGCTTTGTCTGTCCGTCCCAGCCTTTTCCGTCCGCCCTCAGATCTTAAAAACTAAGGAGGATAGAAGTCTGCAAATTGGTATGTTGATCATCCACCTTTCCATCATCAGGCATACCAAACTGCAGCCCTCTAGCCTCAGTAGTTTTTATTTTATTTAGTTATTTTATTTTATTTTTATTTATACATACATACATACATATATACATATTATGTATGTATGTATGTATGTATGTATGTATGTATGTATGTATGTATGTATGTATGTATGTATATATATATATATATATATATATATATATATATATATATATATATATATATATATATATATATATATATATAAAAGTGTTGAAGCAATGTCTTTACAAGCAGCGGTTATACAAAGGGCGAGAATTGGGATTGCAATTAAAATAAGTGTTTTGCGTAATCTTTAGATTACTTTGCCATGATACTCATGTTAAATACTCATCTCTAATTTACTGAAGGAAGGAATTTAAATTGCTAAAATAAAAAATTAAGATGAGCTATTCGGGTAATTGGAATACCATTGCGGTATATTAATTTCAAACGAAGTAATTCTTAGAGGTATTTCTATACATTTCTGTTGTCACATCCGTTTTATACCCTGTAGTTTTTCGTGTAAATCTCTGAACGATAATTCACATTTTATGTCTCTCGTTGTTGGAATTAACGTTCCCTTTCCTGAACTGATGGATGTCAGCGATTAGCAAAAATGAAGCGAAGAAGTGTGATGTGGAGAAGCATGCTAATTAATCTACTTAATCTTATTGTAATGATATACCCGGGAGTTTATCATTCGTATGCATTGGGAAGAAAGGTGAGATGAAGAACTTGGAGGTACAGGATAGATTAAGTAGGAGAGGTACTGATACGGTTGGCTTTTAATATCCAAAGGGCGACAGAATGCGTGCAAGATTGACACGAATGTCAGTGAGTGCGTCTGGGGTATGTATGTATGTATGTATGTATGTATGTATGTATGTATGTATGAAATCTCTAACGGTGTTCAAGGCATCTGCACCGGGGTTCATCTGTGATTTAGCTGCATGATTGTATCAGTCAGTGCTGTTATATTTGTTCTGTCAAGCGGGCCTTTATTAAGGGTACGGCTTGATACGTATACATCCCCCCACACACATGTACACACGTATAAATATATATACAATATATATATGTGTATATGAAAATAAGAAGGCCCATAAAACACTATTTAAACGTTGAAACCATATATTTCGGGCACTTGTTTCTGTGCCCCTGTTCACTGGTAGAATATGGACAGGTGGAAAGTTACAATGGTATATATACAAAAACATGAAGGTGTGGCCTTAGGCCTCCGATGTTAAGGAGGTGGCGTTTCTTAAGAAGGAGGAGATTGACCAAATTCCCTAGTGGTTTTTGGCCTCATTAGCTCCCGTTTGGCGATGGATCTGGCGGTCGCGTTTCTTGGGTCATCTTCCTCAAAAGGGGTCCGAGGATTAAGGTGTCAATGGCGTCCGATTTCCAATGTCCTCCTGACAGGTTCATATTGTTGGTTTGATTGATGATAGCAGATTCCAGCATCTTTCTTTTGTACGGACAGCTACTCTTGAAAACCAACTCCGCCCCACTCCAGTTAATGACATGCCCTGTATTTCTAATATGTAGGAAAATTCCCGAACTCTCCGAAGCGTAACGTACTGATCTTTTGTGCTCTGTTATTCTTTGCGAGAGCGATCTACCTGTCTCGCCTACATAAATGTCATGACAATTACTACACGGTATCTTGTAAACTCCGGCTTCTTCCCTTTTGTTATTTAAGTATACGTTAACCAGCGAACTCCCGATGGATTTGGGATAATGGAAAATGAAAGGATTATTAGAACTGAGTTGCTCGGTGGCCTTTTGGATGTTTTCATCGTATGGAAGCTTTATTTTGTTGTTGAAATCTATTTGTCTGTTGTGAGTGGGACCTCTGTAGTATATTTTATTTGCTTTATTAATAGCCCTCTCGATAATGTGTGGTGGATAGAGCACACATTATCGAGAGGGCTATTAATAAAGCAAATAAAATATACTACAGAGGTCCCACTCACAACAGACAAATAGATTTCAACAACAAAATAAAGCTTCCATACGATGAAAACATCCAAAAGGCCACCGAGCAACTCAGTTCTAATAATCCTTTCATTTTCCATTATCCCAAATCCATCGGGAGTTCGCTGGTTAACGTATACTTAAATAACAAAAGGGAAGAAGCCGGAGTTTACAAGATACCGTGTAGTAATTGTCATGACATTTATGTAGGCGAGACAGGTAGATCGCTCTCGCAAAGAATAACAGAGCACAAAAGATCAGTACGTTACGCTTCGGAGAGTTCGGGAATTTTCCTACATATTAGAAATACAGGGCATGTCATTAACTGGAGTGGGGCGGAGTTGGTTTTCAAGAGTAGCTGTCCGTACAAAAGAAAGATGCTGGAATCTGCTATCATCAATCAAACCAACAATATGAACCTGTCAGGAGGACATTGGAAATCGGACGCCATTGACACCTTAATCCTCGGACCCCTTTTGAGGAAGATGACCCAAGAAACGCGACCGCCAGATCCATCGCCAAACGGGAGCTAATGAGGCCAAAAACCACTAGGGAATTTGGTCAATCTCCTCCTTCTTAAGAAACGCCACCTCCTTAACATCGGAGGCCTAAGGCCACACCTTCATGTTTTTGTATATATACCATTGTAACTTTCCACCTGTCCATATTCTACCAGTGAACAGGGGCACAGAAACAAGTGCCCGAAATATATGGTTTCAACGTTTAAATAGTGTTTTATGGGCCTTCTTATTTTCATATTACACTGTAGTATTACAGGAAAAGACATTCATATGTGTATATATGTATGTATGTATATATATACATAAATATATACATATATATATACACTCGTGTATATATATGTATATATTATATACTCGCATATATATGTATGTATGCATGTATGTATGTATGTATGTATATAATATATATATATGTATATATATATATATATATATATATATATATATATATATATATTCTAAAAATGTTGAAGCAATGTCTTTACAAGCAATGATTATACAAAAGGCGAGAATTGGGATTGCAATTAAAATAAGTGTTTTGCGTAATCTTTAGATTACTTTGCCATGTATTCAAGAACTAGGTAAAGAAACGGGTTGAAACATTTTAATTGTTTTCTGAACATTTTTATTTTTCTTGCGGTAAGGGGGATAGAGGACAAGCTGAAGATACTCATGCAAAAGAAAAAAAAAGACTAATAGAATGAAAACGATTTTTTTTTTAATCTTAATATTTTTCCTAAGATAGGAAAATGTTTACATTTCTTTCGATAATATAAGAAATACTTTCTTTTATTTTCTCTTGCGGTTTTCATTTCATTCTTTGATGAATGCGATCCTGTGGAATCTTTACGTGAAAAATAGAATAAATGCTGTCACTCATAAATTGAAATTTAAACCTTCTCTGTCGTTCAGTATAATGCTCTTATACTGATAAGTAAGCAAGGGCAAGAAGCCAAGCTCACTCCGATATTAAAATATATATTTTTTGTGATCTTGATAATTTTTTTATATTCCCATAAGCAAACGCATATTAATAAGAGAGAGAGAGAGAGAGAGAGAGAGAGAGAGAGAGAGAGAGAGAGAGAGAGAGGAGAGAGAGAGAGAGAGAGGTGGGGGATATTGTATGAGTAGCAGTTCGGTTTCTTTGAGCTTCGAAGAAAGCTGTTGTGAATCACAGTTAAAATACGCCAAAAAATGTGTTTGCACTATGTTTCGCGTTATTACCAGAATTAAACGTGTAACCAAATTCATTATACTTATGGATACACATGTATGTATGTAAGTATGTATGCATACATGTATGTATGTACATATGTATATATGTATACACACATTTATATATATATATATATATACCATATATATATATATATATATATATATATATATATATATATATATATATATATATATATATATAAGATAGCTAGGTCTTAGAATTGTAAAAGGAATAATGAAAGTCATCTCCGTCCAGGAAATGACACTGGGTCTCTGGATTTACCTGAGGCTTTTATCTTTAGAAAGCTTGCTTTCATTTGCTCTCCTTGCCAGGTATAAACGAATTTTCCTGTAGCTTTTTACAGAAACTGTAGTTCGTTTTATAACATTTTATGCATACGTCATCGTTCTACATTTGATAGAATACGCTTGACTTTTTCCATAGGTACACCATTAATGATGCCACTAAGACACGCCCTCGCGAGGACGGCGATGAAGCTGATAAGAGGGATGCTGGAGAAAGCCTCGCTGAGATTTCGGAGATACGACTTTGAACTGAGACACTTGGAGTATATTTCTCATTGAGAGAATCTGTTTCAAATTTTGTCAGGGCTGATGTCTCTGCTTCAGCAGGGCTTTGAGTGGCTCACTAATTAAACGGACTGTCCCTGAAAGCTATGGAGATTAAAAAGTGTCTCGAGTTTTTTTTTTATCTAATTCTTTTGTCTCTTTTGTAATTGGCCTATAAAGAAGCGTATGCGATCCTATTGGCAACCTATAATAAGCATTTGAAAGCCTGATTTACTCGACTCAACTTGGTCACGTACATCCAAGTTTTATTACTCTGTTATTGCACAGTGAAATAAAGAACCTTTCCAGTTCTGATTAGTTTCTCTTTTGATAGAATGCGCTATTTATGAAATGTAGCGCGCTGTAAACAGGCACGTTGATGAAATATTCGAGCAGCAGATAACGGTTTATTTGTATATCTTTCTAGCTATTTATCTATTCAGACACACATACACGCACACACACCCACGTACATACACACACACACCCATATATATATATATATATATATATATATATATATATATATATATATATGCACACACACCCACGTACATACAGACACACACCCATATATATATATATATATATATATATATATATATATATATATATATATATATATATATATATATATATATATATATATATATATATATATATATATATATATATATATATATATATATATATATAATATTACTTATGAGAACGCTCTGACGTATGCATTAGTCGTTAACTTTCAAATCAAAAGTGACATTTATAACTGTATAGTAAAACCTAGCTGGAACTGCTAGATTCAGCTAGAATGTGCCATTTTTATTAATCATTTATTCATATGGCATACACTTTTTCCACCATAGGCGTTCTCTGGCTTTGGAGGGGGGCGCCAAAATGGTACTGCCTTCTTGCTTCAAACAAATTTAATATACTGAAAGAATGAAGAACAATAACTCTGTAAAACATTTATGTAATCACAGATACGAGGGGATTGTGAAAGGGAAGGAGGGTTACAGGAACTTTAGGAACGGTGGTTCAGCATCCATCCAGGTAGCTAGCCATCTGCGTAGACGAAGGAAATTGTTGATGTTGTGGAAGTTGTTCGCACAATGGATCATCCTTATTCAGCTGTCGATGGACGACCTTGTCACTGACTGTTCTCTTGTAAATGTCTGGAGACAATAAAGTTCCTGTAACCCTCCTTCCCTTTCACAATTCCTTCATATCTGTGATTACATAAACGTTTTACAGAGTTATTGTTCTTCATTCTTTCAGTATATTAATTTGTTTGAAGCAAGAAGGAAGCACCATTTTGGCGCCTCCCTCCAAAGCCAGAGAGCGCCCATAGTGGAAAAAGTGTATGCCGTATGAATAAATGATTCATAAAAAGGGCACATTCTTGCTGAATCTAGCAGCTCCAGCCAGTTTTTACTGTACAATTATAAATGTCACTTTTGAATTGAAAGTTAACGACTAATGCATACGTCAGAGCGTTCTCAAAAGTAATATTATACAGTATATGTATAATATATATATACATATATATATATATATATATATATATATATATATATATATATATATATATATATATATATATATTATATATATATCAGAGAGAGAGAGAGAGAGACAGAGAGAGAGAGAGAGCTTTCATAGACAACCGTAAAACCCCGCGATATATTAATTCCGCAAAGCACTTGCATTTATGTTTTAGCATTATTGGAACAGGATTTAAAGGGAGGGTCGTGACGTCACAGAAGAGGCTACTGTGTCCGCGCGCTTATGTGTGAAGTTGTGAGACATCGTCGCCGCGGGTTTCCGTACATTATCGAGAAATTACGACTGTCATGTGTATCCAGGCAGTCTGTTTTTAAGTGAAACTTTACATATATCAGTGGGAAATACAGAGTGAGGGCTGTGCAATGATGCAAAATGAATACCGTTTTGATTCTGACGGGACCTCCGAGCTGACTCCCGATACCAAGTAATGGCTTCTCTCACGTCAAAGGCAAGGAATAGGAAACTTGAATGCTAAACCTGCTGTGATCTTTGCAGTGGTCCGAAAGTCTGAATACGATTTGCTTGTGTCTAAATCCCCACAGGAAGTTTTGACCAAGTCCTAGGCTAGGCTACATGCATGTAGGCTACCGCAAAGCTAGGCTAACCTAGGCCTACAAGTAAATTTTGCCCGGACAGACCATCTAGTACCATTCTTAGGGTTTTCGGCCACGACCCCAGGTAGGATTACCTTCATTGCATTTACCATATATGCCTCAGGATAAGGTTATGACTTGTGCTAGGTTTATGGATTTTAAAATTCTCCCTGTTTACAACGGAACAACGTACGTTTCCCCATCCCTGTAAAACAAAAGAACATGGGGAAACCCACATTAGTGAGCTACATTTAGACATTTAACCAGAATATTTGGACAAATAATTAAACGGGACTCTAAATTCGGTCGACGATACAACCTTCATAGTGGCGGTAAACAACGGTAGGAATACGCTGGAAAAACCAACGTATTCTTCCAGCTAATTCATCGGAAGCCACAGGTTTTGTTTTTCTCGTGAAATAAATTTTATTTTCTTCATCCCAGAAGTTCCACGAAACACAACCAATGTATTTTTGAGTCACTGTTAGCCATTGGCTGTACTATGGTGGCCAAAAATGTGTAAGTTAAAACTCCTGGCCACTGCTAAGTAGTTCCATTAGCTTAATTCTTTTAAGGTTACAAAATTTTATATGACGCGCTATCTAATGTAGAATGCTGATTAAGTGGTCAAGTGTAGCTTTATTTAATCACTGCTTTGATTACGCAGAATGACATTACCAAGGAATTAACAGCCATAACTTATGTAGAAGATCGGAAATGAATGTGTAAAAACTGTCGGTGTGACACACCGCGGCGTTCTCAGCTGTGATTAGGCTTTTCAGAAGAACTCGGCTGCACCCGGTATAGAATTTGAAACATGTCCCGCGGATTTACTATACGGAGCATAAATCCATAAAATCTGACCCCGCTGTGCGTTGCCTGTTGATTTTATGTGAAACAGTCAGAATTCTAAGTAATGTTCTTAATTACTTTCCATTAAATCAGTAACAGGTATAACTGTAGACCAGTATTACGAACCTTAACGAGTTCAGTGGAGCTTGAATGAGATGCACTGATGTAGTCTGCCGGGCGTATTGAAGTGGCAGGGGGCGAAGTTGACAGCGGGTATGATGAAACATAATTGATTTGATTATATTCATTAGCCTACGTAATCGTGGCATTCTGTATATGGAATTAACAGAATGAATTGAAAGGATGTTATTATAATATCTAAAATTAAGGTATATAGGGTTTTGATTTAATTTTTTTTATATGTAGTTGTCGGTTAAGACCGAAATTCGTGAACGGTTCAACGTTGCTGTTAGCATTTTAGGCAGAGGTTTTTTTTATCAGTTATCAAACGAGTTTTATTTTGGTACCAGGACACTAGGCTTATGTAAAATTAAGTCAAGTTCCGTTCGACATTTACAGTGAATTGTACATAATGACTCTCTCTCTCTCTCTCTCTCTCTCTCTCTCTCTCTCTCTCTCTCTCAAACACACACACACACACACACACACACACACACACAACACACACAGATCATAAGTCTTAAACCCTGCTATCTCACTTCTAATCTTTAGGATTTGTGCCCATTCGGAGATGTGGTTTGAAGATTTATTTCCTCACAACGAAGCACGAACTCGGGTGAGGAAAGCTTTTGCGAATGGCGCAGAAACACAACGCTGTGCAGAAGGATTATTGTTACCCTTGTTTCCGCTATTCACAGCAACTCTCGATTAGCACCTCTGCCGGGTAGCAGTGATAAACTTATCCTTTTCGTAATGGGGTAGCAGCATGAGAAGGCAAAAAGTAATAACAGAGAACGTACCGATTATGTTGTATGGTATCTTCGATGGAAATTGTCACTGACTTGTAATGTTTACTTCTAGTCAAATGTTATTTTTCGTTGTTCCGGAAATCACTAATTTGTCATGTTACGAACGGATTCTTTCTTTCTTCCTGTACTTATATTCCTATGGAAAGGCCGGCTCTTGTGGATGTTTATGTTAGTAGTGTTCAGGGTATTCCAGATAATATCGAGTTGTTGCATTTTTTGACGGAGTGACTTTCATATATCAGTATTTTACCTCGCCTGAAAAACACTCAATTTCTGTAACATGATTTGCAACTAAGAAATTACTCACTATCGTAGGGCTGTAGAATTTGTCAAGCCGAAATGAAACTGAGGTTATTTGATTTATTATTAATTCCTGGGGACATTGAGCATTGGTCTTCTCGCTCCACCGTTGTATTATAGTAATTCGTTTTCCGAAGTGTTCATATAACTCGACTTGAATGGTTGTAACGATTCATGTATCGTGTTGGTATTCCTTTCCTTTCTTTTTGTAAAAAGATAACTTAATGGGATATCCATCACTTTTGAGTTATTTTTAATAGTTAAGGACTTCGCAACTCCCCAGATCACTTACAGTAACTGTCCACATGCTCGAGTAGCCTACACCCGCTTCAACTTAGGCTCCTAAACTTGGTAGCT
>JANJGK010000001.1:93053221-93085721 GCA_039081455.1 Macrobrachium rosenbergii
TGACCTAGGAACTGCACGCCACAAGTAGTTGGCTATCATTAAGTATATTCAGTTAATCCTCAGTAAGACCCTTTGTGTTACGCATCGTTGGAGGAATGATTATATATAATTTATATATATATATATATATATATATATATATATATATATATATATATATACATATATATAATCATGAGGCTACAAATGTCGCTTAATATCAAATTCACGCTACCTCGGGAATATCTCCGATGGAGAATTATCACCGAAGGGGAATTTATATAAGTGATACATGGATTGGTACCGCCGGGACATAAACCCTCGACACGGACATATTCAGCGACTCCCAATCCATTTATCACTTATATAAATTCCCCTTCGGTGATAATTCTCCATCGGAGATATTCCCGAGGTAGCGTGAATTTGATATTAAGCGACATTTGTAGCTTCATGATTGTATATAAATCACGGTGTGATAAAAAATTTCATATATATATATATATATATATATATATATATATATATATATATAGATATATATATATATATATATATATATATATATATATATATATATATATATACATACATACATACATACATACATACATACATACACACACACACACACACATAGAGATGTGTTAGGCTACAAACCGGGCAGTCAGCTGCATGCTGAACAGGGAATGATTTCGATTCTAATTACAGAACCTGAAGTCGACGGGGATACGTACCGGAGTCGATATACATTCCTCTCTCTTTTAATAGATAATGAGAATGTTACTGCCATACTCAACCAACAAGGTTTAGGTTCGGATCTGGTCTCGGTAGCTGTGGTGATCATGGATGTAAGCTATACTTAATATAAAATGAATTCGGGACTGATGAGTTATTTATGGCTTTATATATATATGTATATATATATGTATAATTTTATAAAATATATATATATATATATATATATATATATATATATGTGTGTGTGTGTGTGTGTGTGTGTGTGTGCGTATGTGTATGTGTTTATGTTTAATGAAGTATTTGTAGCATTATAATATACAGTATATATATATAATATATATATATGTATATATATTATATATACTGTATGAATACAAATAATATATGTATATTATATATATATATATTATGTATGTTTGTGTGTATGTATTTGTGTTTCTGTACGTATCAGAACGACGGCCTTATGCACTGAACTCCTAAATTCTCGATTTCAAGATATTTTAACACAATTCCACTAAAATGCCCAAAACAGGAATTAGAATTTCCAGTTTAAATATTATGAATAAGGAAAATAAGAGTGCGTTAGGCCGATGGATGTCACCAATAGATTCCATATTGATGTCCCTTGTGGGAGTTAACCATAATTAACATTAAATCCCTCAAAATTTTATTCTCTGCTCCCATTATTCTTTACTTTCGTTTCTCCTTAGTATGGAAGATAAATCACAACTTCTAAATTCATATGGACTGTGTTATATCATCCCAGTCACTCAATAATTTCAGTCTCACAAGAACAAAAAAATCCTGGAAATGTTTGGTATTGTATTAAAAAAAATCCTATAAAATATTGAGACAAGTCGGAGGTCGATAACTAGACTCTTGCGTGGACTGACATCTTTGTCCTTACTCTAGACTCTAGAGCGTAATTGGCGTAGTGTATATACATATACACATATATATATATAATATATTTATATCAGTGTATATGTATATATATATATATATATATATATATATATATATATATATATATATATATATATATATATATATAAATGAATTTTTGGAACTTGTGCACACATGACTTTTTTCTACATTCACATGTATTAAACCACAAATCACGTGTAATATCCAGTTCACTGTATCTAGAGAATAACTCTTGATGGCTGGGTGGTCAAAATCACTGTCAATCGTTGTTTCTACTGTATACCAGGCCAGGGTTCGAATCCTGGCCTTGGGTGTAAGTTTTTCCCAAGTTTTGGTGAGCTGGATACCAAACCGTATTTGTAGCTATGTGTATATATATATATATATATATATATATATATATATATATATACATATATGTATATATATATATATATATTTATATATATATATATATATATATATATAATTTCTTTGGAAATCAGATATATATATATATATATATATATATATATATATATATATATATATATATATATATATATATATGTGTGTGTGTGTGTGTGTGTGTGTGTGTGTGTGTTTGCGCATGTGTGTATACATCACTCATTTCTTTAGAAATTAGCGATTTAATCAAGTAACAGATACCATTGTATTGTTAACAGTTACCTGAAATCTGAAATTTCTTTCAGGGGTAATTATCTCTTCCAGATCTGAATATTAATTATTTTTCATAATGGTTACTGGCCAACCAGTAAGTATCACCGTTTACTTAAAGAGAGAGAGAGAGAGAGAGAGAGAGAGAGAGAGAGAGAGAGAGAGAGAGAGAGAGAGAGAGAGAATGTTCTCATCATGGTTGTAGTCTTTCTCTCTCTCTCTCTCTCTCTCTCTCTCTCTCTCTCTCTCTCTCTCTGTCTGTACTATCTGTACCACCAAGATGGCCTCTCTGGTTAAACTTATAATTTGGTAACGCATTTACACAAAACACAGAAAGTTCTCCGGCCCTTCCAGATTTCTGCTTGTTTAAAGAAATCTTTCATCAAAATCACTTATCAGAAATTGAGATCCATACACGTAATAAAAAAAAAAAGTCTCTCGATTTGACCTAATTGTGAGCCTTTCTCTACAGTATACATCCCAGCAATTTGAGTTTATTTCCGGTAGGTCAGGTGAACGAAGGCCTTTTATTTTTCTTTAATGAAGTGAACCTCCGCATACCAGAAGTGGAGAGCTTCGTCAGTGCAAGAAAAAATGAATTACTGGTTAACTTTAGTAAGAATCTCCGAAATAAACTTCAGCAATACGTTACAATGTTTTTCTGATTATAGATGTTAATGGAGTCCTTTTGCTTTTTAGTATGTTCCGTGGTTATCTTTTTATAACCTTCGAATCGAAAAGGAAAATTTCACTAGATAAGTGTAGGACAATCAAGACCACTTTCATAATGAGACAATAGTTGTCATATGTCACCAACATTATAGCGATGCGGTTTTGATGATATATAAGATGATATTCCCAATCTATTGTCGTTAGTGCACATTCCCATATGAATCTTTTCCGTAAAGGGGATAGTGTGTCGTCAGTGCACCTCATGCGGTGCACTGTAGGCATTACTTAAGGTTCTTTGCAGCGTCCCTTCGGCCCCTAACTGGAACCCCTTTTATTCCTTTTACTGTACCTCCGTTCATATTCTCTTCCATCTTACTTCCTACCCTCTTCTTACAATTGTTTAATAGTGCAACTGGGAAGTTTTCCCCCTGTTACACTTTTCAAACATTTTTACTGTCAATCTCCATTTCAGCGCTGAATGACCCCATAGGTCCCAGCGCTTGGCCTTTGGGCGGAATTCTACATTCTATTATATTCTATTCAAATGAATCTTTCTCTGCCTATCTCTCGTGATCTTGGTCCACGAGCTTTGCAAAATTGGGTCCTCCAAGTGAGTTGTTAGCAATTTCCTCTCGTTAATTTTAATTTCCGTCCTTCATCTCAGTTGAGCCACGGAAATTGCAGTATTGGTCTTATATTTCCAGCACCTCTCGTTTTGTTTCCTCGCACTGATTAAACGAGGAGGATTCTGCTAGTCTTTTCTGCTATTACCGTTACGGTCACTTTTATGCCGAGTTCAATGGGCGCGTCCCTTCTCGTTGCACTGAAGGGCCACGACATCCCAATCATACATTAGGTGGTAATTAGTAATTCGGTGTCATTCGCTGCTCAACTGTATAATTATTCCTTCGTGTCTTGAGTCTTTTCTACTTGTAAGGTCTAGCTAGAGAGGCATTTTCAGCTTATTTCAAGTCGTGTGTCTAAAGAAAGAGACTTATAAGGTGTCTTTACATTACAGGCAAAGTATACGGCAAGAGAGAGAGAGAGAGAGAGAGAGAGAGAGAGAGAGAGAGAGAGAGAGAGAGAGAACTTGCAAATTAAAGATAACCGGTAACATCAGATATTATCTCGCGCAAATTGGTCTTAATTCGATTCATTTCCTCTGTATATATGTCTGTTAACTGCATCAAGTGGAAGGTAATGAACAGATTTTGATGAATCATTTTTAAAACAGTAATTGGATGTGCCCCCTCCAGATGACTAACTGTCTGTGAACACCGGTAACGATGTGACTGTTTTTCACTCAAGAAATCACGCCAAGCCGTCATCGTTGTGCTGAAATAAACTTCTTATCAGGTGGAGGAAATCAGTCGGAGAAAGTATTCATCAGAATCTTTTCACTCGCTTTCGAGATAGTTTTTCAAAATACCGACACGCTCACAATTGCCATGGAGGGGTTTGCAAATTCTGACTGTTCTGTCTTTCAAATTATTTTAGAGGTAATAGTACTGGAGTGGTTTCGTGGTAAGGGAGAGCTATCCGAGTTGATTCTGTTGGATATTCCAATAACTCAGGAGACTTCAACCTGGATTTTATAACAGTGTAGCGTGTGGAATTTTAGATAAAAGATTTACATCAATTAAAGGTTTTCATATAACCGACGTATTTGCATGGAAAACTAAATGACCCAATTTATTAAGCAAGATTTTGCTTTATATCTGAATTTTAGCAGCTTTAGGGTCTTATTCAGTGTTATTTTACATTGTTTGTTCAGTCAAAATTATTACTTCAATTTAATCCCAATTCTCTTCAGAGAATTAATTGACAGTTCTGCGGATAATTTTGAATCGTAATTTCAGTGTCTTAAAATCCTTTTGACATCGAATGAGCTGTAGTGATTGGTATATAATTATTAAGATGTGTTCATAGTAGGTGGCAGGACGGAGACTAATTTAGAGACTAGAAGTATTTACTTTGGAAGGAATAAATGGCTTTTATGCTACAAAATGAGACTTTGTATACTTCAAAATGAATTTATAATTTGAGGAATTTACACTCAAGCAGAAAAGGTGTATTAGCCTATATTTACATACTTTTCACTGGGAGATATGAACGTATTCATACAAATTACATCCCTACCCACACACACACACACACACACACACACACACACACACACACACACACACACAAGGCTTTTACGAGTGTTTCACAAATACAATATTGAGCTAATTATTTTGTGCTGATTTTTTTTTTCTTACGTTACTTTCCTTACTTTTGTTGTAAACTCCAAAGTTGGGGCGGATTTATGGTGGGCGGGCCCTAGCCTGGTGGGAATGTGGGCCCCACGTATAGGCAAGTCTGAGACTGCTGGAAACGTGGCACCCACCCCCTAGTTACACCAAATTCAACATAGGGACAGATTATAGCCAAGTGTATAGCCCTTGTTTTCTTAAATGCGACGTTGTGCTGATGACGGGTAAATGCATTGAATTAAAGATAAACCAGGGAGCTGTTGCACTATATAATTTTTTGTAAGTAAAACTATAAGATTTACTAAAGTATATGCAAGACATGAGACCTGATTTGGCGGAAAGGAAAGTAAACCATAAGCCTCTTCATAAAGATTTTATTTTACTCCTCTTATTATACACGTGTGAGTCACTTTGATGGTGGTCTTGGAGAGCATATTCCTTTGAATTTCTTCGGCATTATCAGTCAACTATTGGTCATTGCTGTTAACACTTCCTGTCTATTCTTGTTGTCTAATATCATAAGATGTGATTTAGAGTCGCCATGTTTTTATTGCTTTTGTTGTTATTTGCTGATGGGATTCCATTTGCTGGTTTATACCTAGTGCAGAAGTCGATGCATAATCGGAAAATGTCTGCGTGTTTGTTAATGGTTTTATGTAACGGAAAATTGAGACCACTTTGGCTGTTGTAAGTTGGTCGAAAATTGGATCAGTACGGATAATATTAGTTCCTAGTATGGTATAAGTTATGCTGCTCTAAGTTACTTGGTAATGCATGTCTGTAAAGTGCTGGAAATATTACCTGGTGATGGTAATCCATAGCACGAGTGAGCACTTCAATCTTATTAAGGGTTGGCTTGGAACTCAGTGACTATAAGTGGTCAGTAATCCTCGGATAACGCACTTAATTTACTGTTCACACTGTTTAACTCTGCTGTCAAATTTGGGATTCTTTTCTTCCTCCTGGATTGCTATCTCTCAAGAATGACACCTGTCGATGTAGTTCTAGAATTCTTCTATCCCCAGACATTGGATTGCCTTCCGTGTCAAGCTGTACATAAGTTTTAACTTACATTTTTTCTCCTTCTGGTAAGTTAGAACCTGAGCGGTGATGGGTGAGTGCTCAGAGTGGAAATTAAAATAGTTCACCGCACGTGAAACCGGAGCTTTCACTTTGATGATTATTCTGTGACTTGCTTAACTAGACCTCTGGCTTATGTAACCCATTGTAAAAATAACGAGAATTATAGTTGTGAAACCTCCTCTCCGCCCGCCCCTCCCAAACTCTCTGGTCGTAGATTGTATACCAAATGAAATCCCAGCCGAGATGAAACTCCCTCCTTGCATATTGCTAAAGATATCGATTTGAATTTCGTTATGCAGTATATTTGCTGGATGATAAGTCATCTTCAGTCAATGTGATATGATGTTCCTGGTTGATTTTTTTTTCCCTATCTCATGTTCCGTTTTCCGGTCTTTTATTTTTGTAGATGTAGGATGCAGCACATATCAAGCGAGGAGGAGAAGGATGAGAAGAAGAAGAAGAAGAAGAAGAAGAAGAAGAAGAGAGGGAGAGAGAGAGAGAGAGAGAGAGAGAGAGAGAGAGAGAGAGAGAGAGAGAGAGATTCCGACCCTGCACGGTTATTTTCTAATTTTTCTGAGAGAGAGAGAGAGAGAGAGAGAGAGAGAGAGAGAGAGAGAGAGAGAGAGAGAGAGAGAGAGATTCCGACCCTGCACGGTTATTTTCTAATTTTTCTGACCCAATTGGAGGCTTCGATATCTCATCTACGACTAGAGGTAGCTCATGAATATATTGGAGTAATCTTTTTTCATCTCTCCGTATGAATGAAAGAAGAAACGCCACGTCAAAAGAGTTCGTATGCAAATAGCCTCATTTGGAACCGTCCATATTTTCATTTTCCTCTTCACAAATGTAAAAAGGACACGAGGAAGGAGCCCTTTTCCCATCTCTCCCACCTTCCACCCGTTCCCCTCTCAGCATCTGAATCGCGTAACTGAGAAGGGATAAAAAGGCGAGAGGCCCATTAGATGGGTTTGCATATGGGATCTCGCTGATAAAATTTCCTAAATCGGAGTCCTGCTACTGTTGTTTGGATTATAAGCTTTTTCCTTCATCTGGATCCTCGGTCCTGTTTGTATTTCACTTGATGGTCGTAGAGTTTATATCCTATTTCACTTTCCTTGAACAGAGATGTGACAGTTTATATATATTGTACATTTCCATTAACAAGGTGGCTAAAGAGGAAATACACCACAACATTCTCCGCCTCATTTATACTGTTTATTGCTAAAGCGTCGATGAATCTCCATGCAGAAAAATTTTCAACATTAACCGCTTCATGTGCTTACACAGAATGCTCATTAACAGAGCACCGAACCCTCAATTAAACCCTGTTTCATTTTCTCATTTTGCATGCACTCTTGCACTTCCTGAAAAAAAAATGCCTCTTATTTCCAGTACCTCTTTCACCTCAAACCAGCGCTTTTTATTTCTATTCTTGTCCTCCCTCTTAACACTTTCGAATTATACGATTTTCACCAAAATGTCGTCTTCATTCTTTCCATACGACCTACAGCTGCCTTTTTTTACCACTTCTATGTATCTCAACATTTTTCCCAATTCTCGATTGGTTTTTTACACCAGATATGCTAAGAATTTATTTAGACAGTTTCAAGTTTTTCTCCCATTCACTTTCAACATCCCACTACGCTTCCATACAGGAGGGTTGGTTCAGCAATACCTCCAGACTTTCCTACTATGGCTACTATAGACATTCAAGTCTCTTCCCAGTCTTTTGCTGCTCCATGTCACCTTTCCTACTTCACCCATTCCGTAACTCACCCGTTCTCAAATACTTTAACAAATCAGTCGTTCCATTCTTTCGCCATCCATGTGAACCCTCTTCTAGGTATCCATTTATCCTTACAGCCATAATCAACAGGAAACGTTGTGTAAATAAAGGATTGATGGAGGAATAATAGTTAGGGTGTAAGCAAGGGGTTATGTAGATCAGATGTTTGTTTTGAAAGTTAGGTGAGAAGCTCGAAAACCATTATGGGGCATACCTTGACCTACAGGAAGAATATGATAGAATCGATAAGGGGGTAGTATGGAATGTTCAGGACGTATGGCATTCAAGATATGTTGTTGAGAACGAAAAAAGTTTTTATACTAGAAGTAAGGTGTGGGTAGAATGGGTAGGGGTTTGGCACTGAAAATAATCTGAGACAAAGGTGAGTTCTGTTACTGTAGTTACTGAATATCTTTATGGATGGAGTGATGTAAGAATTCAGAGAAAGGCAATAGGTGTATGTGCAAAATTGTGGGATGGGGAAGTCAGTTAATGAAGTGTGGACTTGATTATGTTTGAACACTGTATAGAGATAACGTTGAAGAGGAACTTCAGAAACTAGTGAAAGTGTTTGCAGTGGGAGAAAATTGAGAGTGAATGTGATTAATAGTAAGGTTATAATGGTAAATGAAAATCAGGAAAATTTAGCGGTAGGCGTTGGAATTGACAGTATATATTTTTGAAAGGGAGTCTTACAATAGCAAGGTAGTAGGTGGTTTATGAAAGTTTGGAAAGAAACTTGGAGTGTCTACGGAAGCAACGCACGGAGGGACTGTTGGACTAACTTTTGTTTTTGGATATGAAGTGTTGATGTCCAGTGAAAATTGAATAAAAGAAGAGGGTGGCGTATGTGGCATCAAAAGTTGGAAGGGAGAATCATTAGCAGATTTGCGGAAGGAGTGGCAAAGCGAAGACCTAGCAAAGCATGTGAAATAAATAATTATAAGTAAGGATGTGAGCAATCAAGAAAAGGGAAATTGTGCAAGTTAGAGGTGTGTGGAGGGGTGTTTAACGCGATGGTGGTGTGCACTTGGGGTGATTTTGTGAAGTGGTTAACGTTGCGGAAGTTTCTGATCAGAGGGTCCATTAACAGTTTAACAGTCAAAGTATAAATGTTGGCTTGCTTTTCTCAGGAGCCACCTCATGTTAAGGACAAAAGCGTTTTATATATAAAATTATATGTATATATACTATATACACACATATATATTATATATATGTACTGTATACAGCATATATATATATATATATATATATATATATATATTATATATACATATATATATATATATATATATATATATATATATATATATATATATATATATCATAAATTAGGGAATGAATTGCATATGTATATGAGATGATAGGAGTTGAAGCTGTCTTGGACATCTTTTTCACACAACCCAAGGGAGATTACCAAGACCAACGGTGGTCTTGCTAGTTCGTGCTAGTGTCAGCTGGGTCCCTGGACACCAGAAGAGTTGGAAGATCTTGGCTTGCCCAGACGGAGAATTATGAGAGAGAGAGAGAGAGAGAGAGAGAGAGAGAGAGAGAGAGAGAGAGAGAGAGAGAGTTTGAAAAATACCATTGGCTAGATACCGACAAATTTGTCTAAATTTTCATCGTCAGGATGATGAAAGTTATGAGTACTAGTCACGAATAACCTTGATCTTGGGTACTTTGTTTATTTCACATTTCATGTATATATACGTATATAATTTATATATAGGCCTATATATAGTATGTATATGGATATATATGTATTTACATATAATGTCTGTGTATATATATATGTATATATATATATATATACAGTATATGTATATATATATATATATTATATACATATATATATATATATATATATATATATATATATATATAATATAATATATATATATATATATATATATATATATATATATATATATATATATATATATATATATATATATATATATATATATGTATATATTACTAGCTGACATCCACGTTCTGCCTGGGAAAACTCTGAATGGTAGTCTACGTGTAGGGGGAAGGAAAAGGAAAGGGGAGGGGTGGAAGAGGGAATGGGCAGGGGAGGGAGAAGGGAGAGGGGGATTGGGGGAGGGGTTTGTGTTGACGGTCCGACTGACAGTTCTATTTTTTTCATTCAAACGTTCACCATTCGAACAGTCGTGGGTAAGCTGACAGGTATAACTGTGGTGACTGTCTCTTCTTTCCATTCCTGGTATTACTAGCCGTCTGTCCCTTTTAGCCAGAAGTTACTGTGGTGACTGTTCCTTTAATCCAGGTATTACTGTGGTGATTGTCCCTTTTATCCAGCATTACTGTGGTGACCGTTCCTTTTATCTTGGTGTTACTGTGGTGACTGTCAGTTTTATCCAGGTATTACTGTGCTGTTTGACACCTTTAACCAGGATTACTGTACTGTCTGTCACCTGTAACCAAGTATTATTGTGCTGTATATTCCTTTTATCCAGGCATTACTATGGTGACTGTCCCTTTTATCCAGGTATGACTATGTGTCTGTCCCCTTTAACCAGACATCACTGTGCTGTCTGTCCCCTATAACCAGGTATTACTGCATTGCCTGTCCCTTTTATCCAGGTATTACTGTGGTGACTGTCCCTTTTATCCAGGTATTACTGTGCTGTCTGTCCCTTTTATCCAGGTATTACTGTGGTGACTGTCCCTTTTATCCAGGTATTACTATGCTGTATGTACCCTTTAACCAGGCATTATTGTGCTGTCTGTCCCCTTTAGCCAGGTATTACTGTGCTGTCTGTCCCTTTTATCCAGGTATTACTGTGGTGACTGTCCCTTTTAACCAGGTATTACTGTGGTGACTGTCTTTTTTATCCAGTTATTAGTGTGCTGTCAGTCCCCTTTATCCAGGTATTACTGTGGTGACTGTCCCTTTTATCCAGGTATTGCTGTGGTGACTGACCCCTTATACCCAGGTATTACTGCGCTGTCTGTCACCTTTAGCCAGGTATTACTGTGCTCTCTGTCTCTATTATCCAGTTATTACTGTGGTGACTGTCCCTTTTATCCAGATATTACTGTGGTGACTGTTTCTTTTATCCAGAAATTATTGTGCTGTTTGTCCCTTTTATCCAGGTATTACTGTGGTGACTGGAAAGCATTTTCAATAATATATTTCTATGGTGTCTAGTACATGAACTGAGGTATGGTAAATCTGTAGAGTTTATTTACCTCATAAATTTCAAAAAGAAGGGGAAGGGGAATGGGGGAAGGGGCGAGGGTACGGGTTGGCATCCTACCCTATTTTCTAAGTTGGTTCAAATGATCGCCACGTGCCAGATTTCGTCTAGATCAGTCAAGCAGCTCGGATTTGTATAGCGCACAAACATACAAACAAACATACAAAGAGACATACAAACATTCACTTTTATTTATAAGATACACACACATACATATATATATATATATAAACAGTATATATATACATATATATAATATATATATATATATATATATATATATATATATAATTGTATATATATATATATATATATATATATATATATATATATATATATATATATATATATAGTGTTTATTAGAAGTTAAAAATATATTACAGTATGTAAGCATCGCTTTCTCGATTCTTTTTTTCAACATCATCTTCGTTGCCACACCTCTCGTCAACTAGTAGTCCTGTTTCTTAGTCTTCTAACTAAAAACTTTTGAGTGGCCCATCTTCAAGTGTTTTTATTTCTGTTCGTTAGGTTCTTCTGGATCTTAGTCTAACTCATGAGTTACCTTCATTTTGCCCCTTCAGAAAGTTTTTGATATGATCTTTAGGGTGAAAGATGAGCATCTTGGTAATACTGGCCCTCAAGTGTTATTCGGAACATACAGAGCAAAGTGCTAGAGTGAACTCCCTTGGTCGTGTATAAAATCTTTTGTCCAAGGGCAAGACCGTTAACCTGATAGAGTTGGAGATTCAGCGTTATCAGTCCTATAACGTTGGTTACGTTCGTTTGTTTGGTGCCACTCCGACAGCTGAAATAGATTGTAAAAGAAACTATTAATAATGTCAGACTCAACGAGCCTCGTCATTAGTATCATAAGGAAAGAGTAAGATTATATAAACCTGATAACAAGTTGAGACATTTCCTTTTGAGCAAAGTATGTCATGCGAAAACGAATATGTAGGGATTAGTAATTAACTGAATGTGCTTTTTGTTTGTATTCACTGAGTTTTCCAGGAATCCTTTGTGGAAGAGACCGGTTCTAGTTTAATCTTATCAGCTGGTGAACATTTAAAATAACGTTAAATGTGGAATCATCGTTGTATTATTTCTCTGTACACACAGTAACTTGAACTTATGTCTTTGTTTTTGTATCCCACTCTTCTTTGGAACTTTCGGTAATCGTTTTGAAATGAGAATGAAGCTGATTACAAGCTCATCAGACCTGGCAAGCTGTTACGTAAACTAATCATGATTTGAAAAAATCAGATGATGTTTGAAAATAATTGTTAATTAAGTTTACTCTTAAACAATACTTGCGTGCGTTTAGCCTCGCCTATGCTTTGCAAAGGTTATGAATTCTTAAGCAACAGATAATATTCGATACTAGCGATCTGATATAGCCTAGACACTCAGCACTGAGTGTACTTACTGCAAGATATTTGCAAGTGGGCGCGATCCCTGAAATAGAGCATGTAATGTATACTATGTTGTACTACACCAGTGTCTGGAATTAAATTTATCTCATGAAACGAACGAAATATCGACTTATAATCAAGTACATGTATGAATATATTTTTATCACTGGAATCGAAAAAGTATGTTGTTGACACGTTTTCGGATCTGTGATTCGTAACCAGTTACTAGAACCATGAAAGCTGTCCCCCAGTTATCAACAGGCAGCACTGATTTCTTGGCAAGTTGATTGTTAGAGTTTTCATCCTTGTGGTAGTTATCCGATGTATCCGTGGTCGACGTGACAAAATGTATTCTTAAACTTGAAAAGTAGAAAATTTTCACTTATCCATCTTGTTAGAGGTGGATTACAAGCTTTTCCTTTAGAAACTTTCTTAGTTCACGAAACCAAGAGAGAGAGAGAGAGAGAGAGAGAGAGAGAGAGAGAGAGAGAGAGAGAGAGAGAGAGAGAGAGAGAGAGAGAGAGAGAGAGAGAGAGAGAGGGCGGGGCAGCGGGGAGAAAATAGCACAAACTAAAAATATGAACCTGCTTTCGTTCCCACGAATCGGAAACAATTCCTTTAAAATTTACACCATTTCAGAGTTTCGTTGGTCATCAGATGTAACTGGACGGAATTATTTTTGGCCCCATTTTAGATATTTATGAGGAAAGTTTAACCGGTTTAAAGAAATTTCACACAGCGTTACATGTAATTATATAGTTCTTATCACAATTAACTATTATTCTTCATAGTGGTAATAATCACTTTATTACTGTCGAGGAAATAAAGGTGATTTTGATTAAGTAGGTCAACGTTTGATGTAGTCCGCTTAAATTGTAATTGTTTTATGTGAGTGCAATGGATGTTTGCATGTTCCCCCGCAATGTGTTTTAAGAGATAAATGCAAAGAAGAGCAGAGTTTATTTTAGATACGCAAGTTACACCAACAGCTTTTTTCCTATCTTTGACATTCAAATTTGTACCTTCTCCTAAAACATCCCGCTTGGTAACTCTGAAGATAAGACAGTTTTCAAGAACCATAATTACTCGTTTGTAGGATTCTCTTAAATTTATAATTTTCCTGCGTTTCCAATTATTATTCATAAAAGTTGAAGACAAAAATGAAACGCAAACTTCTTGACAGACTGAGAAAATTGCGCGATGGACAGTTCAAATGCACTTACAATCTTTTTTCCAGCTCTTTTTGAATCTTTTCATATCTCATGGTTTTCAATTGTTTACGTCAGTGTGAAAGAAATCACGTTTTACCTGATTCAATTCGTGCTCAACTGTGCTTTTGTCAAAATGTGAACTTATAGTAAACTATGCTGTTTTGTTTAAATAATTAGGATAGCGTACTTTCCTTAACGCATTGTTATTATTTTTTTTATTTTTTGCGATTCATTGGTTTGTTATTGGCGCCAATGTTTTCATCTTACTTTTTTATAATTGTGTTATTATTATTATTTGTTATTGATTATTTGCAGATTTATTTATTGATTTCGATGTAATCTATGCTTGTATTCAGTTTAAATCACCATTTGTTGTTACCTGTAAATATTAAAATTTCTTTATTGTTGTGTTTGTATTTGCAGTCTCATTCATTTCCTTTTTTTGTGCCTTTCCCTCTTTTACATATGGCTCACTCTTCTATTGTAACCTGCTAAGTAAGGTCGTGGTCTTTTTGCCTTGTTCCATATCGAAGTATGCACATTAAGAACAACAATAATTTGTTGTCTCCAAGGAATTTTTATTTTACTATCGACTAATATATTCCCACTTATCCCAAAAGTCTCGCTCTCAAATGAGAGAAAATCTTGTTGTCTTTCCCACATTTGTGCTCATAGCTGTCGCCAGTTAAAATATCTCTGAAGAGGATACTATAACCTTTTGAATAATTCATAAGGGATAGGACAGATCATTCACAAGCCTAAAGGTGTTTGTTCTGATGCTATTTTAATTTAAGGAACGTGGTAATAAATAATATATTTTGTTTGTAATTAAAACGTATTTTTGGATATTAACGCCAGCATTTTTCCATTTAATTCCAGGATTCCATTTACGGCTCCTATTAGAAGAGCAGTTAAAGTAAGTAAAAAATTTTCCTGAAAATATCACTTAACAATTGTCATCCTTTCTAGGGTAGGTCTGTTGTTCCCTGTCACTGTTGGTACAGTTTGTCTCTTCATGTTCGAAAATTTTCCTGTATAGCTAAGGGATAAGACTGCAGTTTGTATTATGTGTACAAGTTTTGTTGCAACTAGAGTTCAGCTTTACTTATTTTCTTGTAGGCTTCAAACAGTTTTATAAATAGATGCGGGGAGATTCAGTTTATCAGACCATCGAGACCTCAGACGTTTGCCTTTTTCATCATGAATATTTGTTTACGTCACGTTTCTGCCATTTTTTTCCTCATTTAAAGATGAAATCCTGAGAGGGTTTTTACATCTCACTTATTTAGGGAATAAGAAGTATATACAGCCTAGGGTGTTAAATTGCAATAAGTAATGATTAATATATTTTTGGGTGTCAAGCAAAGAACAAATTACAAAGGGATAGGATACGACTTTAGGTTCATTTAATATATATACTATATATATTTATATATATTTTATATGTATCATATATATATATATATATATATATATATATATATATATATATATATATATATATATGTATGTATGTATGTATGTATGTATGTATGTATGTGTGTATGTATGTATGTATGTATGTATGTATGTATGTGAGAGAGTGCTCAATGGAGAGCATTTCCTTAAGAGGAAAAGTCCATGGGGCCAGCGTGGTTGAGAACTGGTAAGCGCTTTACCCTTCTGGAGTTAGCCTCTCGAAATGTGAAAAAGAAATTATATATATATATATATATATATATATATATATATATATATATATATATATAAATATATATAAATACACATATACATACACATATATACATTATAATATACATACATACATACATACATATACACACACACACAAATGCCTGCTTGAATTAAGGTCAGTGTAAAATTCACTGAGAATTAATGATTGTAATAATAATTGGGAAGGGTTCTGCATATAGTGTTAGCGGATTCCGAGATTATGAAGCCTTTACCTAGACTATTTTTCAATTACTTCGGAACCACCTCCTGAAAGGTATGCAAATTTCTTGTTTTAATCAACAGAGCTCTTCCTTTCCACGAGGAATATTTGTTCTCTTGCAGTAGTTGTCATTTTTGAAATATTTCCTGTGCATTTCTGCTTTCATTCTTCATCGTCATTGGATCTCATCATCCTTTTCTTCTTGATAAAAATAATAATACTTACTTAAGACGCCATTAGTCTTATTGAGATAAGAATGACCTATCTTAGTATCACTGTATAATCGATAGAATGATCTAATCTGGTAATTAAAGAATAGTAGATTTTACGATGCTTTATTATAATGGAAAAAAATAGTGACATTCGTTTGCTATAAATTAACTTATGAATTCAATATCTAAGAGGATATTAAAAAAAAAGAGCACCTATTTTGTCGAAGAAGAATTTTCCTTTGAGCAGGCGAAGAAGGTCATATAAACATGACTACTTTAATTCATAAAATTCCCAGTTGGATATGAAAACTCCTGAAGAATAATGTGACGCGCTATAAATTCGTTGTCCGAACGAAGAATTCACATAGTATTATTGCACAATTCATGTCCGTTTATTTAAGAAATGCCTTATGAGAAAATCGCGTCCTTGCTTTACTATTCATCAGTTATGACGCAAGCGCAAATGTAGGAGACACTCAGACAGTGCAGCTCATAAGTGAACAGTGGTTGAATATTTATGTGCCTCTTTTGCTCATCAAGTTAAAAGGAAAGACCAGAAACGTGTGAATTGCGGCATGAGGATTCGTTAACATCCTTTACCCATGGAATGACTTACATTGAGGAATGGCCGGCGAGGAAAACCTGTTAAGTTGGGAGCACCATTCACAAATGGTTCTTGCTCCTTCATAATGGAATGAAGTTTTTTTGGTATATTTTGCAAGTAATCTGGACATCTTTCAAACCTAGTATGAGCCTAAGCATTTACGAAGTCTTTCTGGTGAAATAATTCTCCTTTTGCCAATAAATTCTTTAAAGTTGAAATTCAGAGTACAGAAAATTCAGAGCGAAATTCTCTTAAAACATTCTCAGAGATGTTCAAGTGTCCATACTATCCTAAACAATAATAGTAAAGAAATTTGCATCCACGTGCAGGAGGAGTATTTCTGGAGCGTCCCCATAAAAACTTATATAGTTTTGATAAGTTGTCGATACTGTGTTGATTGATGTTTATAGTCATGTTTACATGCCCTACTTCGCCTACTCAAAAGAAAATTCTTCTTCGACAGAATAGGTGATGTAATAGGTGTTAATGTTTTGTAATATCCTCTTAGATATTGAATTCATACGTTAATTTATAGCAACCGGATGTCATTATTTTTCCCAGTATAATAAAGTATAGTAAAATCTTCTATTCTTTAATTACTAGATTAGATCATTCTATCGATTATACAGTGATATTAAGATAGGTCAATCCTATCTCAATAAGACTAATGACGTCTTTAGTTGATTGATAGTTACACGGATAAAGTGTCGTGTGTTCAGAGGAAACATGCGAAAGTAGTGAAGTGATTATAAGAATAGATAATAAAGTTTAGTTGAGAGTAAATGAAAACCAGTAAGGAAGATAGTTAAATTTTAAAGTAATTGTTCAAAAATGAGAATGGTAGGGTGCTATCTAAAAGTAATGTTACCAACAATAGTATGACAGAGGAAGAAGTAAAACAAAGTAAATAATACGAAAATGCAACAGGCTCTACAGCAGGTGTGGAACAACAGATGAATGTCTAGGAATGGAATGCGTGAATAGTTTGCGGTACAAAATCTTATTCTTGGAAGTGAAATATGGCTGTCGGTTATACTTGAAAGCAAAAAGTTGGCCACTTCAGATGATAGAATGCAAAGTTATTGCATCGAATTGATGATCAAGAAGAATATAATCAAAAAGGTTTGTCCAGGTCTTGGAAATGTTGGTGTAAGTGAATTCAGACTAGTTTTAAAATAAACCCAATTTAAATTTTTTTTTTATCCTGTAAAGGGATGTGTAAATTATATAAAATATGGAAAGGAAAAGACCTTGTGTGAGACTGAATACCCAAGAAATACGAATGAGCATGGTAGGCTGTGGTCGGGGTGAGGGTAAGGAAACATCGGGGGAGGGTATGCCACTGAAAATTCGTTTGGCTGAGTGTAAAAAGAGGCTTTGATAGTGCGAAATCTATTTTGTCCTTGATTCAGAATTTCAGATACGAAATAGGAGCTCTCTCTCTCTCTCTCTCTCTCTCTCTCTCTCTCTCTCTCTCTCTCTCTCTCTCTTTCTGATGTCGTAAACTTTAAGGGAAAACAGCTTATTGCAGAAGCATTCGCAGATACACAAATACGGGTGAACGTGATATATTGGTCAATTAATTTTGGGGAAAAGGAGAGAAACGTTCTCTGATCTTTTTTATCAGTTAACTTGCGGATTGAAATACACGAGCCATGAGGTATGTACGGTATATATATATATATATATATATATATATATATATATATATATATATATATATATATATATATATATATATATATATATCACGAAGGAAAGGAAACAGTGGAATACTTCGAGGCCTTTCGATTTCTTGTCCTTTACTTAGCAGACTGTAAGTAAAGGACAAGAAGTCGAAAGGCCTTGCAGTACTCCATTGTTGCTCTTTTCTTCGTGGATTTTGTCTTTATTTATATATTCCTCACGTTCCATATTTTCGTCATTCAGTCATACATACATACATACATATATGTATATATATATAAATATATATATATATATATATATATATATATAAATATACATATATACATATATATATATATATATATATATATATATATATATATATATATATATATATATATATATATATATATATATAAAGCTTAATAGATAAGAATCAGCTCCTGGAAAATATATTCCATAACATCCAAAGAATTAGAGCCAATGAAATTGGTGCCTAGATGAAGTAAATGGGGACGAGGCATATGACCGGTGGTGTTAAGAGTTATGTATATGAGATAAAACCGTTACCAGTAATGAAGAAATAAGATTTTCCTTTACAGTAGCGACTTTTCACTATTACATGGGATGGGTGTACATAAAACTCGTCCTGCTATAAGTTATACTTCCTATTTTGGGGTCCGTTTATTTTTTTTTTCCTTTTCACCTATTTTTATCTCAGACAATTAAGGTCTCACATCAGGTCTATATTTGGCAGACTTCCATGATGTTATAACCATTAGGAAAGTCGCTGAGAGTTTTTACCGCTTTTGCTTGATGATTTTATGACTGGTTCTTGCTCACTGTGCCTTGTCAGTGAATGCAGGTATGAATATATATATATATATATATATATATATATATATATATATATATATATATATATATATATATACTGTATATATATGTATATATATATGTATATATACTGTATATATATGTATGTATGTATATATATATATATATATATATATATATATATATATATATATATATATATATTATATATATATCCATACATATATATATATATATATATATATATATATATATATATATATATCTTATCTCATACTTGTTATTGATTTTCTGCGTTATAGTTTTTTCAATATAATTTATAAATGTTTTTAAAGGTAAAAATTTAAACTACTATAATGTCTAAAATTGTTTCAGCCTTGAAAATGCGACTGGAAAGTAAGTCGCTAAACTTCGGCCAATAGACTGTTTTTTGTACAAGATGCCTCTTGTCGCTTCGCTTCACCTTATATATATATATATATATATATATTATATATATATATATATATATATATATATATATATATATATATATATATATATATATTTATATATATATACACACACACACACATATATATATATATATATATATATATATATATATATATATATATATATATATATATATATATATATATATATATATATATATATATATTGTTACTTCAAGTTTAACCGAAGTTTTTCTTGCTTTTTGATGTGGTTATTTGGACCTTGTAGTGATTAGCAATTCATTTTGTTTATATCGATTAACCTGTAACTTTAGTTTATGGGTCTGGTGCTTTGCTGGCTTTTGAAGAGGGCAGAGATTCTGTCTGTGAGACGTTCAGAATCACCAGAACCTAAAGGGGTATGCATTCTGAGAGTAAGTGGTTTTATTGTCGGCATTTCTCTTGGTGATCATATGAGGTAATGGAACCCTTATATATATATATATATATATATATATATATATATATATATAAACACATACGTATGCATAAAGTTACACACATTTATATACGGTTTGATTACCTCAAATTGTTAAAAAAAATTTCGCTATGATCACTAAGCGGTATGCGGAGTATAAAACAGCTTGCTCGTAGAATAAATACTAAATGGTTTTATGTGGATCTGAATGTCTTAAATAGAGCATCTATTTTGTCGAGCATGTTCATGCTCTTAGAAAACGTCAGACGCTACATAAAACAATGTCACTGCCACTAGAGGATCATGGGAATGTGGATATAGTCATAATTGTTATATTTTTCTAAATATTTATTTATATTATGTATAATATGATAATAAATATTCGAGTACTAAGTCATCTTAGAGACAACAGTAGCGATATCGTTAGGAGAGAGATATGTGTACATTTCTTTATATGTATGAAATTTTTGCTGTTTTTTTTAGGTGAATACAAACATTAAGATTCAAACCATTCTCATCTCGTCTTGCATCTTATCTAATTCCCCCTCTCTATAATGCATAAATGGCCATCACTGAGGAACACGTAATAGTTCTGCTGGGTTTCTGAGCTTACTGAAATAATTACTGAATGCAATCTGGTTTCCCTTGTTAATTTTAAAAAATTACTTATTGTTCTTTGTAGCCATGAAATTTTCTTTTATAGTGCCCATATTTCCTTACTGCTTTGGTATCATTGGAATGATCTCCCTCCGGATGTCAGTTTTTAACTTTACTGTTTAACTGATTTGCGGCAACTTCTTGGTTTATGTTAGTGCACTTCATGACTAGATGTGTGCGTGTAACAAGTAACTGTGTGGAATTTAAAGTAGACTGCACTATAACAAAATAGTAGGATATTGGTCACCGTGTGTCTGTAACATGGTGGAAGATGGCTTATTTGTTTTTATAATACTGTGGATGGTCTCAGAATTTTCATGGCGTGACCGATGTAGCTATGTTTAGGAAGTTGGGGTATCGTACTGAACCTTAAAACTTCAGTACATTGCTGGCCATGTGTTTCTTCTATCTGCGGTCGGCGGTACTGCTTCTTATTTCCAGGGGTAACATCAAGCTAAGTCAAGAAAAGATTCATAGATTCACTTTTCCATGGGTCATAATCTGTCAGTTATTGTTTTAAATGCCATTGCTTCTTTTTTAAAGGCTTTGGCATTTACCATGCTGTGGTATACTGCTCTCTCTGGCTGATTCTCATTAATAGCAATATTCTAGTCAGTAAAATTCTCCATTATTCCATGGTTGCAGTCGCTTGCTTTCCATTGGCGGGCACAGTCGAAACATTGTAAAACTAAGTCCATCCCATTCTCTGTTAGCACTGAGGCGTCCACCAAAATTGTTTGGATTGCAGTGTCCTGGCTTTATATACAGTATATGTATAAGTCCATCAAGTAAGGGAAGACTATTATCTATGTTGAGATATGTAAAAATCGGCCCCAGAATAGGGTGGGTCATGTCTCCGGTGCTGTGAGGTTATGAAAGATCTGGAAACGGCTGGAAATGAGCTGCAGGCATATGGGAAAAGACAATGTGAATTGTGAATGCTGTGGTTTGGACGATGTTTGCTGATGTCACTATATGGTAATTGTTGATAGTGAATGGAAGCTGCACAGGCTGGTGTAAAAGTGCGAATGTGTTTGTAAGGAAAGCTTTTAGGGATAAGTATTCAAGAGGGAACATAGAGTATGACTCGCATAGAATGGGTGAAATAGCCAAGGCCTTGTGAGCTCTGCGGAAGTTTCAAAAGAGGAGGCTGCCTAGGAAAGCAAAATTTATAATGTGACGGAATTGTTCGCCTACTCTGCGTTATGGAATTGAAGTTCGCATTGTAAATGAAAATGAAAACTCAGAGGTGGAAACCGTTTAGATGTAGTATATGTGGGGTACGAAAGGTTGAAAGGGTAGAAAATGTAAAAATGTGATAACTTAAAAATAATAGTATAGGTGACAAGAGTCTATTGAGGTGGTTTGGTCACTTGGAGAGAATGGAGGACAGTTTAGAACAAGAATGTATTATTTGGAAAAGTTGGAGGAAGGATAGTATGGGCCAAGAAAAGCAGTGACTAGATGGAATGACAGAGGTAGTGGAATTAAGACAATATCCAGAAAGTATGAGAGCGCATCTAAGAAGAGGTTAGTGCTGCAGAGCATGCAGGAGTGTGCATTGCTCAAGAACCCTGGGTGTAGGTGTGTAAAGCAGTGTTCTCAAAGGGTTTATTCTTAATTCAGCAGTTAATGGGTTAAGATATATATATATATATATATATATATATATATATATATGATATATATATATATATATAGTATGTATATATATATATATATATATATATATATATATATATATATATATATATATATATATATATATATATATATATATAATTATGTTTGTGTACATACATATATATATGTATATATATAAAATTATATGTGTATGTGTGTATACATACATTTATATAATATACACACACACACACACACACATATATATATATATATATATATATATATATATATATATATATATATATATATATATATATATATATATATATATATATATCTGGACCGTTCTGATGCACTTGTTAATTCTAATTAAATTACCTTTTTTATTTAATCAGTTGTCTTTTGCTTGCTTGAAATTCGTGCAATTAGATTTTTACTTGAAGCGTTTCGAAGCTCTGGTAAAACCTGGCGATCATCGTTAACCTAATGGTAATTTTCGGCGCTCGTTATGATTCCATGGGTTGTAAATTTATGGTGAATCATTTTCTCTTTCTCTTTTTGCGCGCTTATTAAAATAAATCTCATTTAGATAAGCCGTCAGTGCCAGCTTGCTCAAAACATCATCATCTTTTTCACCTTAGTTGGATTATTTGTAAGACTCGTTCAGAGGTCACCGTTTTAGGCCTCGTCACATTAATCCCGCATCAGTATTCCTCGAGGGTAAACCATGAACTCCGTGAGCATGTTCTTGGTGCGCGGGCTCGAATTAAGAGCCAATTTGGGGAATTTATTCGCCACTGTTGTGTACGAAGGCGAAACCAATCCTCGACCCATTGCCATCGAGGTCATGCATTCTAATCAAGTCTTTCGCACAGGGAATCGATGGCTCAGGCAACATCACCTACACGATAACAAAGCAAGTCACAGGTCTACCCTTACTTGAAAAATCAATAGGTTGTTATTCTGATGCTGTATTGTCAGGTCATTAACTCTAAATATAAAATTATAAAAAAAATACGCATAGTAGCATGAGTCTCGAAATGGAGAAACAAATCCACAGTTATGTATGAGTACATACGTATATTTATAAATAAATCTGTACAGAGACTTCGGGAAACTGTTCTATTCCCCTGTTTAATCTGCAGATTGAAAAGGGGAATCGAAGAGATTCCCGAGATCTCTCTGTAAAGATTGATTTTTAAATATATGTACCCACACATAACTGGATTCAATAAAATTATCAAAATGTCAGTACCTCTGCAGTTTATTGAAAGTCTCCTTAAAACAATTAAACTAATTTCTATCTTTTTGCCTTGCACAAGTTGTTGTTTCTCCGGATTGAGAGCATTTCCACCTATTTGTAGCGTTTGCACTTAAGCTCTCGAGCTATTAATAGAAGCAGAGGTCATTCCTTTCTCTGGCTGTTGATACTGGCATTTGTACGAAAAATCTGTTTGGTCAAGGGGGAATTTCGAAAAGAATTTCCTTTCAGGGAAATTCTTTGCAGAGTTATTAGTACCTGGTTTCCCAGTTCCTTGGAAAACATTTTCACCATCATCTTTGCTTTTGTGATATTTTACCCCGTAGAGGGGTAGTACCGTCACTGCAACTCACGCGGTGCACTGTAGGGGTTATTTAGATTGCAGGTAGGGTTGCCCCCACCTGCAACCCCTTTCGTTCCCGTTGCTGTACCTCTATTCATATTTTCTTTCGTCCTACTTTCCACCCTCTCCTAACAATTGTTTCTTAGTGCAACGGCTAAGTTGTCCTCCTGTTACACCATTAAAGCCTTTTTACTCTCAATTTCCTTTTCAGCGTTAAATGACCCAGTGCTTGGCCTTTGGCCTAGATTTTATATTCCGTTATATTTAAAATTATTCATCCTTGGATAATTGCTAATGCCATAAGTTTAGCAGCAAATTAGAAAGATTTCAAACGGCGAAATTCAGTAGAATTTTTCCTAAAATATAGACCACAGATTTATCTAGCACAGAGAACGTAGACAAAGTCAGCAATGTTTGGTGGGAGGTGAAACGATTAACAGGTGACACTAGAAATATGTCGGTATGATATGTGAAAGTTGTTGCCTTTTAGTTTTCTATGAAAGAAAACTATTGTGCCGGCTTTGTCTATCCGTCCGCACTTTATTCTGTCCGACCTCAGATCATAAAAACTACTGAGGCTAGAGGACTGCAAATTGGTATGTTGATCATCCACCCTCCAACCATCAAACATACCAAATTGCATTCCCCTAACCTCAGTAGTTTTTATTTTATTTAAGGTTAAAGTTAGTCATAATCGTGCTTCTAGAAACGATATAGGATAGGTCACCACCGGGCCGTGGTTAAAGTCTCATGGACCGCGGCCCAGACAGCATTATACTGAGACCACCGAAAGATAGATCTGTTTTCGGTGGCCTTGATTATACGCTGTAGCGGCTGTACAGAAAACTCGATTGCGCCAAAGAAACTTCGGCGCATTGTTTACTTGTTTATATTCTTACTGGATGGTGCTCTGGA
Organism: Macrobrachium rosenbergii; assembly: GCA_039081455.1. Classification (NCBI taxonomy): domain Eukaryota; kingdom Metazoa; phylum Arthropoda; class Malacostraca; order Decapoda; family Palaemonidae; genus Macrobrachium; species Macrobrachium rosenbergii. The sequence continues at coordinate 93,078,143 of JANJGK010000001.1, forward strand.
TGTCATAATCTGATTGATTAAAAGACTGAATACGTAGTGTAGATTTGCCTAACAGTTTTAAGGTTTTGTAAATATACAGGTTGTGCTCTGATGGTAGTACATTTAAATTTTAATTTGATTTCGGGAATATCAGTTCTGGAAGAAAAACCAGAGGCAACACATTTCTATATCAACTTCAGTGACTCCACGCAACAGTTGGGAGAACGATCTTTCATATGATATAGAATATGGCTATATTTTTAAAGATTTTCATTCTGCAAAGAAATAATATTTTATTGAAATTTCATCTTTACACTGACCTTACCTTTTCATTATACACGAGAAACCCGCAACTTGGGTCAGTAGCCCGGTAACAAAGATACAGGGAAGTAATGAGGTGTGAAACATGTTAATACTACAAGCATTCATGCTAAACTTGGAAAGAAACGGTGGATACTTTCAGATTTAAACATGCTGAGGTTAACCTCATGACTTCAAAAAAAAAAAAAAAAAAAAAAAAACCTGTCCCTGCGGCAGCACCTAAGAGACAAATGATGCAGATAGAAACGGTAACACCTAAATATTTGGGCATCGTAACGGTGACCTTATGAAATTGTTCTGGACGCGGACCCTGAATCGAGGCCGACGCTAGAATGGCAACAGCTTTAAGTGTAGGCGAAATAATAAGTTAGTCTGACATCTTGTTCTTCAAGGAAGTCTGTACCATGTATTCTTTTGGCATTTTTTGTCCCCCTGACCACTAATCATGTGACCATTCTGTCAATTGGTTTCACTATCTTTCTCGTTAAATCCTTTTTTAGCTTTCTGTAAAAGAAAACTATTGTACCGGCATTGTCTGTCCGTCTGCACTTTATTCTGTCCGCAATTTTTTTGTCCCCACTTTTTCTGTCCGCCCTCAAACCTTAAAGACTACTGAGGCTAGAGGGTTGCAAATTTGTATGTTGATCATTCACCCTCCAATCATCAAACATACCAAATTGCAGCCCTGTAGCCTCAGTAGTTTTTATTTTATTTGAGGTTAAAGTTAGCCATAATCGTGCTTCTGGTAACGATATAGGATAGGCCACCACCGGTCAGTGGTTAAGGTTTCATGGACCGCGGCTCATATAGCATTATACCGAGACCACCGAAAGATAGATCTATTTTCGGTGGCCTTGATTATACGCTGTACAGAAAACTCGATTGCGCTGAAGAAACTTAATCGCATTTTTTCCTTTTTTTTTTCAGCCGGTCATGAGGATCTTGTAGCAACGTGTGGATCGCATGGGTTGACTTTCAACAGTTTCCATGTCAAGAATTTCGTTAAGTTCAAAAATAGATAAGATGCACTTTTATGTGATCAGATTAGTTACAGATTGTTTAAATATAATTGATATAGCGGAAGTAGGACATAAGTTGCCGTTAATTGTTTGAAGCAGCAATAAAGTGAAACTTGGAGCGGTGTTTTGTTTTATACCGATTTCACTCTGTTGGCAGCCGCAAGTCAACTGTAGATTGTTTGATTTCTTTTGAATTAAAACAAATTTAGTTACTTTGTTCAGCGATTTTGGTTTCTTCCTCAAAAAATTATGAACCTTACAAGTAAGATATATGTAAAATATTAAAGGCTTCGTCACATGGCTAAATTTATGTGAATATTCTTGCTATCTAATATGCATGTAGCAAGTGATTTAAACTTATCATCATTAATCATATTTACTGAATCATGATTCGCAAAATCTCTCTCTCTCTCTCTCTCTCTCTCTCTCTCTCTCTCTCTCTCTCTCTCTCTCTCTCTCTCTCTCTCTCTCTCTCTCTCTCTAAGTTAACTACACGTAATCATAAACAGTATACGTACATTTTATCATTTTCATTTTCAATTCAAGGCCCATAGTGACTTGCCAAATACAATCGAAATTTAAATGTTGCCAGAACTGGAGCTATTAGTGGTCGGTTCACTGGAATCTGGAAATGGCCGTTGAGAGCATTAAGAAGCAATTTCTTCCGTGGAGAAAAGGCAGTGGGATGCAAATGTAGAAACACAATCGTCATTAGAGGAATTTTAACAACAGAAAATTAGGGATAAAATCAGGACGAATGATCACCTTTGGTGTCGATGTTAGCGTTTAAATATGAACTACGGCGCTGTTCACATGAAGCGATTCCAACCCGTCGTTTCGAAATCAGTGGGATTTCAAGGGAGTCATCACATACAAACAGACGATTTTTGTTTTTTGACGCTGCTCCAACGCGAGATTTCTGCTCATCGTTTTTGACGCTCACCATTTCTCCGCCTTCAGACACATGTGTTTCTGTGCAACCGATCACACGGCACAGTTGCGGTGGCACTTTCGCAAGAACACGTGGGAATGGAGATTCCTATGTTTTGAACAGAATTGTCCTTATTCAGGAAACTGGAAACATTCTCTTATTGTTGATGCGTGTTTCTCAGAACATGAGAGCGAAGACGTAAAGTAAAGGTGCTGAGAGGAAGTAGGGAAGACTCTATGGACATTCCGAAATAAGTGAAAAATTACGGTTTGTATTCTCTGAGTTTTGGTTACAAGGGTACGAACTTTCCTTGCATATGGATCTTTCAAAATAAGTTGCACCCAGCAACGTTTTTTTCCCGTTTACCCCCGTGATATAGTATCCAGACGCATTCTGCTTCCTCGACACCCATTTTGGTAAAAAAAAAAAAGGGGGGGGTGTGTGGTTGGAAATCGTGGCGTTGAACGTGTAATGTAAACAGTAACTCTGCGACTCCCACTTTAGATCGAGGCGATTGAAATCGCCTAGTGTGAACAGGGTCTAAAGGAGAAGGTCGGCTTTAAGTTACTGAAATTCCACTTTGTTCTTACTTCTTTTCAAGCTTTAGTGTCATCGTTAAAATGTCATTGTGTAGGTCTTCCACTGCTTATCAACCTATTTAATCTTGAGTGTGTGAACTCAAGGGCAGAGTTCTCAGTGGTTGATACAAAGGTCAGCGTTAAGACGTTGAACAATTTCAGTGTGTCGATTATTTATTTATTTTTTTTTTTTTTGAAAGTTTGGTACGTGACTTCTAGTTTTATGTTACCAGTTGTAGCAGCATCATAGTGTATACGTTTTATTAACCATCTCCACTGTTGAGAAGGGTGCGAATACTGAGGATGGGATAACCGAAATGGCCTCCGCAACAAAAAAATGTTTCTGGGTGCAACTTATTTTGATTAATACATATGCAAGAAAAGTTCGTAACCTTATTACAAAACTAAGAGAATACTGTACAAGCCTTAATTTATCTCTGTGTATTGTGGAACGAAAAGGTTAGCGTTAGGCTGAAATTTCCGTGTGATAGTTTTGCTCTTCAAAATGACAAAGTTTAAAAAGATAGTTTCTTCGGCGCAATTCGAGTTTTCTGTACAGCATATACTTCTGTATGAAACTTTCAGCCACGGCCCATGGAACTCTTAGTCGCGGCCCATGAAACTTTCAACCACGGTCCGGTGGTGGCCTCAGCCACGGCCCATAAAATACTCTCAGCCGCGTCCCATGAAACTCAGCCACGGTCCTGTGGTGGCCTGTGTTGTTGGTGGCTATAGTGGTGCCAGATGTACGATTATGGCTAACTTTAACCTTAAATAAAATAAAAACTATTAAGGCTAGAGGGCTGCAATTCGGTATGTTTGATGATTGGAGGGTGGATGATCAACATAACAATTTACAGTCCTCTAACCTCGGTAGTTTTTAAGATCTGAGGGTGGACGGACCTTTGGTGTCGATGTTAGCCACAAAGTCGGCACAATAGTTTTCTTTTGCAGAAAACTAAAAGGTCTTGATGAATAAATCACGAAAAATGTCCTTTCACCGCTTCCTGTGGGGGAGGAACAAAGGTGGAAACGACAAATAAAATGCAAAGTTTAGATTCTGTGTAGATCACGTGGAGCGGGGTCAGTAAGGTTAGAATGGAAATATTTAAACACCTTCAGTGATGGCGGGCATGAGGCGACTTAGCACCTCTAATTTTTTTTCGTGGAATTGAATGCGAAGGCAAATAATGTTAAATATCGGTTTTACGTTAACAAATTAAATCAAATATTTACTTGTCAGTTAGTAATAGCCTTGGGCGTTTGTTAAGTTTAATTAGTAATTTTTTAGAGTAAACTATGGATATTAATGGAAACAAATTCGACGCAGAAAGAAACAGAATATACATGGTAACTGGACTTTATATATATATATATTATATATATATATATATATATATATATATATATATATATATATATATATTATTATATATATATATATATATATATATATATATATATATATATATATATATATATATATATAATGTATATTTATATACATTACATACATACATACATACATACATACACACATATATATATATATATATATATATATATATATATATATATATGCTGTATATATATATTACATATATATATTACAAAGGTGTATTTATCCCTAGTTTTCAGGGAATTTTTTTAATACTTCCATGAGGGGAAAAGATTATGACAGCATATTTCATTATTTAATTACGTTGTGATATCGGTTAAGCTCAAGTGACTACCATTTGTGAGCCTAGAAGACTTCTGTAGAAGATACGATGAAATTGTATTAATCCGTTTGCATATGAAGTGCTTCACTTGATACTTCGATCCATTGCCTAGGAATAATTTCACACAAGTTTTCGATCGAGTTCAAATCAGCTGATTTTGAAGGCCAGTCCAGAAGGAGGTATCGAGTATAACTAAGAAATAAGTCGACATTCTAGCACACACAAGACTCGGATAGGGCACAGCAACATATATTGCATGTATGTAGCCTAATGCGCATCTTCATAGTTTTTTCATCATTTTCCCTAACAAAAATGTTTAAAGAAAAAGATTACTCGGTATTCACGACTCATGAATCTAGGTTATCAATTAAAGTAGCGTTAAACATTATTAATTCGGTATTTGTAAGAAAATTGGTTGTATAAACAACCACTTAAACATAAGCAGAAATATTACCAATATAAATCCTGATATGATCGAATGTGAAGAGCTGTCAATGACGTCATCACTTATCGGCACTGGCCTGATTGAGTGCTTGGCATAGAGGCCTGAATTTCCTGAATTTCATGAACAGAACTAACTTACGCCATTAGTCAACTACAACTTTCCCATTAGTGGAGAAACCTATTCAACGGTTTTAATACATTTCCCTCATTCGTAATACAGTTAGGAGACCTTTCTCATGCTATGCAGGCTACTTAAAAGAATTTACCGTACGATTTTTCGCAGTTTTCTGTTCAAGGAAATTTCCGTAGTTTTAATATGGTTCGTTTGTAAATTAAATTCTACTTTCTTCTCTTCAGTTTACCATATATTGTACATAATCAATTCACATTCGAAGTGCACGGCTCTTTGTCTCAAATAAAGAAATAAGACATATTGGGCATAAATGGGGGAATTTCCAATTAGCAAACAATTAACGGAAGTCACTGACGACACCTGACGGTAATAGTTTGATTTTACCATTATCGGAGAACTTTTCGTGTTGCGTGCATATTAATTGCCGCAACAACTACACGAGATGAATTCTGTTCTAGCTCTCTCGAAAATGCTCTATCTCCCTTCATCTAGGAGTCTTCATCTAGCATCCCTAAGTTATTATTCACGATAAGAGAAAATATTTTCCTTTCTGGCCACTCAGGGGGATTTGTTTGTCTTTGTCACCTCAAACTTTCTAGAAAGTTATCGACGTCTTTTTAGATAGTATAATACGCTTTTTCCTCAGCATAATTCTTTTTGTAGAGCCCTTGATTTTTTTTTAAAGTGGGTTTGCTGAATAACTTTCAGCGCAATTCTTTAATGCTAATATAAAGTCACTCTTTGATATTTTCTGTGGATGTAAACAAATTATATTCATCTAAAATCATGAGGGTATTAGGCTTTGGCTTTGACAATAATGAGGACTGTTTTAAGGGATGTGATGCCAGTGGGGAAGAAAACCAAATATTTCGTGCAAGATAAGATCATTTTTGTTTTCTTTCTCCCTGAAAGTGAAGAAGGGGCTTTGAGATACGGGATTTCCCAGTATTTTGCTATTTGGCAATCATGATGGCTGTTTGAATTTTTTAAATTAAAGGAAGCTACGATATGCTACGCAAACGGAAAGCAAGGCCCATTGTGGCCTTGACACACAAAGGCTTCCCATCTTTTGCTCGTGCGTTTTCGTGAGCAAGGATGTGTTTATTTCAGAAGAGTTTGTAAGGTATTAAAGAAGCATGAATTTTCTCTAGGAAAATGCAGGTACACGACTGGCTCCTTTTACATGACTAGTGACAAGTATATACGTTGGTTTGCAGAATAAATCTTGAAAGGATTAATTTGTTTCTGAACTCTTTGGAATGATAATTATTGTTCTTCACTATGATTGGCGTCATACAGATTTTTCATACTCGTGGCTTCATCTTATTTTTCAACGTCGGAGTCTTTTCTAGTTCTGGTAACTTCTTTGTTGCAAAATTCTCTCTCTCTCTCTCTCTCTCTCTCTCTCTCTCTCTCTCTCTCTCTCTCTCTCTCTCTCTCAAAATCTGCATTTTTCCAAGGCTTCTTGCCGATCTGTTGGTGGTTGCTGTTTATTTTTCCATCGAGCGCCGACCAAAAGTGAGGTCTGCTCCACATCAATATAAGTTTACTTTCCGCTCAAGCGAGTTGCCTGATTTTACCTGGAATTGTCTGGTTGGGTCGTATAACGACTTGCATGTCTGGCCCTTCTTTCACTTTTAATCTTATTCCCAAGGAATGCAAAGCATTCTCGTAAAAAAAAGTAAATCATTCAAAGGTTCTCACACTACAATTTCAGAAAGTATCAGCTCTGCTTTTTCAGGCAGTTGCACAAATAACTACATTTTCAGTTTATTAAGGATTTTGCACACCACCCCGGAGTATCATGAATGCAAAGTCTTAGTATGCTCCGTTAACTTCTCGTATGGTGGACGTGGTGTTGTATCATCGTCACCAGGCCTTCATATAAAATGATTACCATGGCAGTGTGGTTGGGAAAAGAGAGATGTGCGCAGACTGTGTCGAAATGCCGGGGGTGAAATTAATTTACGTATGCACTTGGCTATTAGGGACGCCAAATTGCATTGGCATGGAAGGCCTTACGTGGAAGCAAGGTCCTTCAAGTATATTTTGAAGGACCTTACGTGGAAGTTACGAGACACCTCGGTATCGAAAGAAGGGTGAAAGGAATAAAAGAATATTATGGTCAGACTCTTGGAGGTGCACATGTGTTCTCTCTCTCTCTCTCTCTCTCTCTCTCTCTCTCTCTCTCTCTCCTCTCTCTCTCTCTCTGTCGCTTTTTAAACGTGGTGTACGTGCTATTTTAACACTAACATTTATTAATATTACCCTTTACTTATGATTACTATCTTTAGTTTTTTTTTATCCAGTCGATGATTTTGGTTCGTTTAATTGCGGTTAAAATGCCTAAATTTTTCCCTGTTTCTTTTAGTCTCTCATGCATGTTTATGCACATCAACTCAAATATATGAATAACATTACCTGTATTCTGTGCGCCTATGTCCTTTAATAGT
>JANJGK010000001.1:93088221-93090721 GCA_039081455.1 Macrobrachium rosenbergii
TACAATATGTGGATATTTTTCAATTTCGTCATTTCGAATCACATTGTACCCACATCATACCGGAGTGAAGACATCATCACTAAGAAACTGCTCTAGCCTGAGGTACGGGATGCGTGTTTTTTTCTTTCTTTTTTTTTATTATGAAAAGTCACAGAGGCCCGTACGATAGTAAGTCAGAGAATAATATAATAAACATATCTTACTTCGTAATTTTCACCGTTGGGGTAGTACCGTCCGTGCACCTCACGCGGTGCACTGGAGGCATTACTTAAGGATCTTTGCAGCGTCCCTTCGGCCCCTAGCTGCAATCCCTTTCATTCCTTTTACTGTATCTCCATTCATATTCTCTTCCATCTTGCTATCCCACCCTCTCCTAAAAGTTGTTTCATAGTGCAACTTCGAGGTTTTCAAACATTTGTACTCTCAGTTTCCCTTTCAGCGCTGAATGACCTCATAGGTCCCAGCGCAAGGTCTTTGGCCTAGATTTTATATTCCATTCCATTTTGTAATTTTAGTAAATGTAATCAGCGTTATGAAATTCATAATGAATTAAGTTGACCACTAGAAAGTATCAGATACAGCATTCTCTCTTAATAACAACAGCAGCGTTTTGATTTAAATCCAGAACTATATTATATTAAAAGTAAAAATGGAAAAGTGGGACATGGTCCGCCAATATCTGGAATACTTTTTAGGTAAACATAAGAAAAGAAGGGCAGTAGTTATATACAAAAGAATCACAGAACTTTTCCTGTCGTAGATTTTTTCTTATGATTGTGAATGCTATCACATATTTGATTATAATTGTAAAGATATCCTTGGTAATCAAAACTGCTTATCCTAATCAGCTTAGATTAGCGTATATCGGGAATGTCATTTTTTGCATGGGGTTATTCACATTAGTTTACAGTACACGTCAGAACAATGTTCAAACCAGAATCTTTCGATTCAGAATTTTAACTTTGGTATCATTGCAAGATAGTAACAGTGTTCATGGTATATGACTGGTATCATTGCAAGATAGTAACAATGTTCATGGTATATATCGTTGTCACTGTTATTCGCATTGCTAAATTATTAAAATGGTGAGTAGTGTTGAAAGAATGTTTGCGATAGTTTGCGATAATTTATTATTTATCACCAGTATATTTTCATCGGTTAGTCACTATTACTTTAGTTCTGTATCATATAGGCTATATATATATATATATATATATATATATATATATATATATATATACATATATATATATATATATATATATATATATATAAGCATTAAGCCACAAACGTCCTTTAATATCCAATTCGCTCTACCTCGGAAATAATATATTTTCATATATGTTACCCAAAGGGGAGTTTTTAAAAAATTCCTCTTCTGGTAACGTACATGAAAATATATTATTTCCGAGGTAGAGCGAATCGGACATTAAAGGACGTTTGTAGCTTAATGCTTGTATATGAATCACGGTGATGTGATAAAAATTCATTCATATATATATATATATATATATATATATATATATATATATATATATATATATATATATGATTTATATATATATATATATATATATATATATATACACACATATATATATATACATATATATATATATCACTAAGCAACAGGCGCCTCAGTTTTATACGGTTGTGCTGCGGTTAAAACTCCGTTTTAGATAAATGCAGAGCGTGCCTGTTAATGCCTTTGGCAGACACCTCATCTCTCAAAGGTTTTGCTTATGGAGATTAACGCTTCCGACGACGCCAAAAAACTTCTGACGCTCTCAAAGTCGACCGTCACAAAATATCCTCGCCCATGTCCTTTGTTATAGATGTTTACGTGTTATTTACTTCCAGGTCTTAGGTGGCTTAAGGTTATGGTAATAAAAAATATTTTTGGTGATGTTAGAAGGGGAAATGACGTATTTAATAATATGGGAATTTTTAAGTTGTGTAAAGGGAGTTTAGGGAAGGGGTGCTGTTATAGAATTATTGTCTGTCTGTTTGACTGTCCATCTGCGTTTGTCCGTTTGTTGCATATATATTATTGCATTTGGGCTGCAACTCCGCCAGAGAAAATGTTAGAGGTGCATACAAGACAAGAAGATATCCCAGCACCTGAGGATGTGTTCTGACCATGAGCCAAGATCGTATGGAGAAGGTCAGGGTTATGCATAACATAGGAAATGTACAAAATGTTACTGTGGGTAATGAAGTATAAACTAAGGCCATTTGGACAAAAGCGTGGCCACGAGGCGAAGAAGGAAATGGTATTTGTCCGGCCCAAAACCGTGATAAACAAGTGGTTTATACTTAGGCTATGGGTAGTGTTATGACATGGACTGGAGGACATCCGGGCAATGATAATGTCAAAAGAAGTGGCGTAAGAAAATTCTTGCCTCTGCCAGCGCTATATTGCAGGGATACTGCAATCTCATATTTTACTTAAGTGTTGCATAGGATGAGTGAATATGTCATTGTGATCCATGGTTGTTTG
>JANJGK010000001.1:93098221-93110948 GCA_039081455.1 Macrobrachium rosenbergii
TACAGCATTATACCGAGACCACCGAAAGATAAGTCTGTTTTCGGTGGCCTTGATTATACGCTATAGCAGCTGTACAGAAAACTCGATTACGCCGGAGAAATTTTGGCACATTTTTTACTTGTTCTGCATTAAGTATACCTTAGTTTTACCAGACCACTGAGCTGATTAACAGCTCTCCTAGGGCTGGCCCGAAGGATTAGACTTATTTTACGTGGCTAAGAACCAATTGGTTACTTAGCAACGGGACCTACAGCTTATTGTGGAATCCGAACTACATTATAGCGAGAAATGAATTTCTATCACCAGAAATAAATTCCTCTAACTCTTCATCAGCCGGCGGCGGGAATTGAACTCCGGCCCATCGAATGACGGTCTAAAGCTCAACCGACTCGGCCAACAAAGGGGTACTTGTTCTGCATTGTCCTCTCTTCCTCCTCCATAACATTTTCGAATTATCCGGTACTCATAAACTTTTCCTTGTCTACCAATAGGTAACTGTAAGCTGGAAATTATGTGCGGCAAGGAACTGACTACCCATTAGTGTATTTAACCAGTTTAATCCTTTGTAGATTGTGCCACGTAAATGGATAGGTACAGTTTATAAATGACCCCCCAGTTCCAGGCATATGGGGGTGCTCAGAATCTCTGGATTTATGATTATTAAGGATAAGTTGAACATATGGGACTAGAGTTTAACAACCCTAATAAAATTGGAAAAATACAAGAGGTAGAAAGAAAATGAATGCGAGAGGTATATACAGACACGGTGAATGACGGTGCAAAGGAATGGGGAAAGACTTTGGAAACAATAAAGAATAGACAAAAGCAAAAGGCACATGCAGATAAACTCAGGGAGATGAAAAGTGCAGAGTAGAATGCGCTTAGTACAAATGGCTACATAGTAAAATTAAACAGACCAAGACAAACACGCTGATGATGTTGACAAGGCGATGTATTCAGGGAGTGGCACTGGTGTTAGGGTAGCCCACAAAATTATTAATTAGGTGAAGAGAAAAAGAGCAAAGTATCTTTCAGAAGTAGGGATGAATCAGTAATAGTATCAGAAGAAGAAAGACAGCGATAGGAGGAACATTTTCGAGGCCACGAGTAAGAGCGATAAGAGGGACAATTTGACCAACATACCATAAGCTGACGAAGGCGCCTTAGGGCCTTAGCGCTCAGTGCTCGGTGCTTAGTGCTTATGAATGAATTCACAGTTTTTGAAGTAGGGAGCAATAACTTAGGAGATATAAAATATCATGTTATGATGAAATTCCTGTAGAAATGATTTTGACTGAGAGTGAAATGACACCTCAAACACTAACTAAACGTTTTAGAATATGGAATGAAGAAACAAAGCCTCTTGATTGGGAACTGGAAGTTGTAGCCAAGGTACCAAAGAAATTTGACCTTACTGAATGTGGTAACTATAGAGGCATTGCACCTCTATACGTTAATTGAAATGAAAATATTCGTTATGCTTATTTTCAGCAGGCTGCAGAAAGATAAAGATGATAGGCTAAGAGATGAACAAGCTGGTTCTGGAAGACCGGGGGTTGAACAGGTTAAATGATTACAGTAGGCTCATCAGAGCCACTGAATGTGGTAACTATAGAGGCATTGCACTTCTATACGTTAATTGTAATGAAAATATTCATTATGCTTATTTTCAGTAGGCTGCAGAAAGATAAAGATGATAGGCTAAGAGATGAACAAGCTGGTTCTGGAAGAGCAGGGGTTGAACAGGTTAAGAGCTTATAGTAGGCTCATCAGAGCCACACCCATACACTAGGCTGCTTGCATTCAGTTTATAGGCATTCTCGTTCTTCCTGAAATGTACTTCTATTCCGACACCTCTTCCTTATCAATTAGTGACCAGTTTCTTGCATTATCCCACTTTCTTCCTCCCAAAACTTCGGAATCATTCGCATTTTTCGATAACCTTTCATTCAGCGGGAAACGTGTCTCTAGACACAGGGAAACCTTACTTTACGTGAAATACAATGTTAATCCTGCCTTTTAAGCTAATATCCAAAGCGAGGAAATTGGAATGATCGAACTGTGTTAGAAATTTAGAAAAATTCTTCATTAAAGGGCCTGTTCCTTTAATCTTGTACATTGTGTCTGTAAACGCAGAATAAACGTTTTACGATATATATATATATATATATATATATATATATATATATATATATATAAATTATATTATATATATTATACACACACACACACATATATATATATATATATATATATATATATATATATATATATATATATATATATATAGTTATGGTGGCCTCCTGCTCACTATAAATTATCAAAATTATTGTGATTATCAAGGTTCCTATAAATGATTAGTTTCAGAACCTTAGACCAGCCATAGGGTATCCCCTCTTACACACATCTCGTGTAAAAACAAAATTAATACGTACTGTATATACCAGATCCAGTGTGAATACCGTGATTTCTTATAAAAAAACAAAAAGGATTTACTCTTCCTTAAACAAACTCTTCTTATGGGCAGACTTTCATAAGAATCAATTATGACTTCAAAAAGGGCTGTTAAACCGACAAAGTCAGGATCCTTAGCAAAACACTGTGCACTAAAAGAGGAATGAGAAAAAACCGAACTTCATAAAAATAACAATATTTATTAATGAATTAATGACAGTCGTAAAAATGATGGTTGGGGCTAGAAACCGCATTCAACTACAAAAACAAAAACACAAGCATTTCCCCCCCCCCCCACATTCGCCTACGCTAACATGCATACCGACAGGAGGAGGGAAAGTCACAGAGGGAGAAAGAAAAAAAAATGACAAACTCACGATGGCGAAAAAAACACAAGCATACGACAGTAGAAGGCAAAGATAAGAAAAATAACCCTTAATTCTATTTATAACAATCAAATACCTAAACCTAACTTACAGTAATAACACGACTCTTTAGCTAAATCGCATACATATAGAATCAACAATGTAGAATATATCTGGAAGATGATTCTGCCGGTTACCATCAGCAGCTCGAAGCGTCTGTAACACCAGACAGCATTAAACGTCAATGAAAACTTTTAAATGTTAAATGTATATGCGCTTACCAGAGGTAAGTCTCACAACGATCATCACAGATCACAAGTGAAGTTGATTTTTCCACCAACAATTCTCGTGTCCGTAGCACGACAGCGTCAACAGTCTCACACACAAAAAAAAAAAAAAAAAAACACTATCAACAATTGAGCTTACTGGAGGTAAGTCTCCCTACAACAGCGAAGAGGTTCGGAGAAAACTGCAACAGAAGTGAACGCCGTGATCGAAGTTTGCACTGCCGCAGAATACCCGCAGGAAGCAGCAACTGAATCAAGTTGTGGCACTTAATGCACTTGCCGCAAAGCAGACGAAAGGGGCAGGCAACGACAAGACTCAAAAATGCAGCAGACCTCTCGCTCAAACAACTGGGGCGGAAGTCTCCGTGAGAGACGAAGATCCTACATACACCAAACCTCCGCTGAATCACCCAACAACTCAAAATTATGAAAGTAAAAGAGAAAATGATCCCACATGGGTGTGTTACCAGTAAAAAGCGAAACACCCGGCGGTGGGGAAAAAAGAACAGCCCAAACCTTCATTTAATGGCAAACAGTAAACAAAACTTAAAGTTAACAGTTACGTTACTGGGCTGAAAAAAAGACTTAAGTTAACTTTTCATGATATATATATATGTATATATATACATATACATACATATATATATATATATATATATATATATATATATAATATATATATATATATATATATATATATATATATATATATATTTTAAACACAAACACAGACTTGTAAGTATGCGTGCGTGCGCGTGGCATATTTATTGTTTTCGCTCTCCTTCCATTTATTCGCTACGTTCGGTAATAATTTTACAAATGAAATTGAAATAAGTTCTTCTTCGTTCAGTCGCCATTTATCATGAAAAATTACGAAAGAAACCTAATGACAATTAATGTTGGTCATTTTCCTGAACCGGCAAGCAGGATTAAGCGAACTCATTACTGGGGGCGTGTGTGATGTTAACTGTTTAAAGTTAATTCGACTTGACATTCTCCAGGTGCTGCACATTTCAAATTATAAGTGGCTTATTTTATTTCTCATCTCATTACTGTGACCCAAGACTTAAATTTGAAAGCACCAGTGCGTTTGGAATCGACCTAAAGCGAATTCGTGTTGCTATTTTTTGCTTTACGCATATTTTTACCAAAGTAAAGATGTTCCCTCAACAGGGGGTGGCATCAGATAAAATAGAACACAACGGGCTCTGCCACATTCATGCCTCAACTATCTAATCGCGAATGAACAACTTTTGCAGAAAACGTCCGCACAATTACCCAATTAGTGCACCCATATTGAAGGATCATCACCAGTGTGACGAACCCCCTGAACATACTGTGGGCCATTCACCTTTCCTCTTGCACGGAGACTCGCTTTTCTGCCATGTTAAAGGCCTTCATTTCAAATGCTATATAATCAAAGACTTCCTCCCCTCCTCCCTCCCAGCACTCCCGAATTAACACACTTCTCATCAGCCTCTGTTCTTTCTGTATTATTAAGCCATCTCAAAACGTTGATCTGTCCTTTAGGCAGTAGTGTTTATATTTCATATATTTACACACATATATACAGTATATGTTATATATATATATGTATATATATATATATATATATATATATATATATATATATATATATATATATATATATATATACAGACACACACACACAATCCATTCGCATTTTTCCTTTCATGAGGCAGTGACGCCCTTTAGCAAGGCTTCAGTAATGTGGTTGGATCCAATAGCAATCCACAGACCAATGAAACTTCGACAGATTATTTTACTACTCGGCCATGATGTCCATTAATACATACATACTGTACATACATATATATATATATATATATATATATATATATATATATATATATCATATATATATATATATTATATATTATATATATATATTATATATTATATATATATATATATATATATATATATATTATATATATATGGTCGTGCCTTCAGGAGCCACTCGTTTTAGGAGAAAAGCATAGCTTTATTCATGGGTATGAATATAGTCTTTATTGGCATATGCAAACTATAATCATTCACCTGAATATTCAAAACAGTTACGTCTTACATTAAGTGGAAAATATTGCTGTGTTTTCTCTTACTTTTTTAATAGCAAATCAAAACAGGATTTTCAGCTTATAAACATTACTTTTTTTTCTTAAAACGGTTATAAACATGAATTGATATTATGTTCAAATTTCCGGAATGACATTTTAATGAACAGTAATAGTCCTTGATAACAATCACTACTCTGTTAAATTCCAATGGATATATGCTTCGAAATGAATATTAAATTCCAAATGGATGTATGCTTCGAAATGAATATTAAATTCCAAATGGATGTATGCTTCGAAATGAATATTAAATTCCAAATGGATGTATTCTCCGAAATGAATAAGTCTCGAAATGAATGATTGCCTAAATGTGTCAGCGAGGCAGCTTGGCGACTGCAGCAAAATCATCTTGTTAGGTGTCCTTAGATGACAACTGAACAAAATCTTATAATGACAACACTCAAAGCACAGTGGTTGATTTACGTAGTGATTATAATATCCCAGTATAATCGGGTGTACGCAACAGCAGTACACAGTGGGAAGGCCGACGTAGGTGTAGGCAGTTTAATCATTTAGCAAAGTCTGAAAATATCGTAGATGGACGACCAACACAACGGGACATGAGCGTATTAGATGTTTGTTAAAAAAAAAAAAGCTGCATGCACGTATCAATTATGGAAATGCTAAGTTATAGATGACTGCCTTGCTCAATTATTTTTTTTATCACTGGCAGTTACAACATGAAACCGGTATCAATTACATATAATGATTATCCTTTCGTGTAAAATCAGGAGCGTGAATGAATGAAGGTCATTATCGCAGGCGTTTATTCTGGGTCGTTACTGTGTTTGCTGTGTTTTGAATTCTTAATGCAATAAATCAAAACGTAAATTTGGAATGCATAAACGTCAGCTTATAATACCAATAAGCTCATTTTGCTTCGCCTCGTTGAATGCGCTGTAAACCTTATCACCTTTTGTGAAATATTGAAACATTTTCCTTTTTTGCTATGGTATAGTTTGTTCAGTATTATTTGTTGCAGCAAATACAAGAAATCTATCTCATAAGCAAATACAAACTGGAAATGCATTAAAGCGTCTGAAAGTATTCTGGGTCATGCAAGGAGGCGAATCGGTATTCGACCTATAGTCTCAAGGTCTTGCATTCTAAGCGAGTCTTTCACTGAGTGCATCTAGACTGGGACAACATTGATTGCTAGCTGCTGAAGCAGGCACGATTCCGCTTCCGAGGGAAAACAGAGTTCTTATGCATTGATCTTCGTAAACTGCGACGCGACAGCTATGGGATACTTGCAATACAAAGAAAGTAAATATTCATGTGATAAGTTGTTAGTGTGACTTTCCTTACGTAATAATTAACCCGTTGTCTTTGAATTGCAGTAAGTTTCCACAGACCTGGGTATATATTTAATATCGCCATTGTGATGTGTTGCTCATTTTAATGCGTTTAAAATCTGAGTCAGAAAAAAATATATATATATATGTGTGTGTGTGTATGTATATATATACAATATTATATATATATATATATATATATATATATATATATATATAGTATATATATATACATATAACAATCAAGCCCCTTTCCAAACAATTGTTCACATAATTCTGATACACACAGATCACATAGATACAGACATACGCACACGCATACACACATGTATATATATGTATATATATGTATATATATATATATATATATATATATATATATATATATATATATGTGTGTGTGTGTGTGTGTGTGGTGTGTGTGTGTGTGTGTGTGTGTGTGTGTGTACATATGTGTGTGCGTGTCTGTATCTATGTGATTTGTGTATCAGAATTATGTGAACAATTGTTTGGAAAGGGGCTTGACTGTTGGAACTACACGTTATTAATATGAACATTCATACCCAGAAATTTGGGGGGAAAAAGAAGCGACGGCAGGAAAAGTGTTTGTGAGATTATGTGTTAGTTCGAAGCAGAAGGCAGAACAAGTTGATGGATCTCATGATAAGGAGCGTCGGGATATACATATGGTCATTATTTGGTTGGAACGAAAGTTTAAATGGATAGAATTATATGTTGGCGAGGGAAGGGGGGTGAAAATGAGGCTATAAATGTTTTTTAAAGGAAATGAGTATGATGAGATGTGAGGAGCTTATAAACAGAATGTGGATGACCGTAGGGTCTCGAAGGAAGTATTTGTTATAGGTGAGTAAAAGAAAGAATAAACAAGTAAAAAATGCGCTGAAGTTTCTTCGGCGCAATCCAGTTTTCTGTACAGCTTATAATCGAGGCCATCGAAAATAGATCCATCTTTTGTTGGTCTCGGTATAATGCTGTATGAGCCGCGGCCTATAAAACTCTCAGCCGGCCCTGGTGGTCTATGTTGTTGCGTTGCCAGAAGCACGATCATGGCTAACTATAGCCTTAAATAAAATAAAAACTACTGAGGCTAGAGGGCTGCAAATTTGGAATGTTTGATGATGAGTGGGTGGACGATCAACATACCAATGTGCAGCCCTCTAGCCTCAGTAGTTTTTAAGGTATGAGGGCGGACAGAAAAAGTGCGGACGGACAGACAAAGCCGGCACAATAGTTTTCTTTTCAGAAAGCTAAAAAATGCAGCGGCGTGAGGAAACGAGGGATTTAGTGCAGGAGAGAAAGAATTCATTGGCGGTTGTAATTGCATTACAAGTGATCATTTGCAACTGTGCAGAATGATGAATATGGTAGTCCAGATGGAAAGTGAGAATGAAATAGAATGCAAGTAACAGAAATGAATAGGTGAATGTGAGCAAGTACTTTAGGGGAACGTAATAAATTGTTCTGTAGCGAGGTACATGCAATGAGAAAGATTAATGAGAAAATGAATTCAGAGCAAAAGATGCAAATCGAGAGAAGTTCTCTAAAGCGAATATAGTCCCTAGTTGATGGAGTTGTATGCAGACGATTTTGTTTAATGCGCATTTTGACCTCGTTGATCTAAACATATCCATTAAAAAAAAAAAAAATTACATTGAAATTTCATCATAATGCTGGATATAAGGATTTCATTATGCACTGAGAACCCTGTCTCTAGGTTCACACCTCATGTATGAATGGTTCAGGTCGGATGTAGAGGGTGAAGACTTTGATGTTGACAACTATGAAAACAAAAATATGAAAAGAAGCATCGCAATATAGCATCATGCCCTAACAACCCTGCGCGTAGGTTCGTTTCCTGGGCTAAGTGATGCAGAGAGAGATATGGATCTTTGCAAAGTACAGTATATAAGAGCTAGACTCTGCTTACCAGCCTTATATAATCATAAGGCAAAACTTTATATACTTGGTTGTCTCCCGACGAAGCTTAGTTATTAATGGTGATAAATTGACTAAACATGATACAATATAATTTCATTTAAAAGCTGTTAAAAGCTGCCCAGTTTATACTGTACAATGAGAGGAGAGAGAGAGAGAGAGAGAGAGAGAGAGAGAGAGAGAGAGAGAGAGAGAGAGAGAGAGAGAAAGGGGGGGGGGGAATTCAGTATCCCCCTACTGTGGAATCCACTTTCAAATGATTTTTGGTGCTAACCACCTTCTAACGTTTTATTCGAATGGTAAGTAGAAGCTTTTAGTAAGTAATTACATCTTATATTTCATTATGCTTTAGCTTTAATACTTGAAAATAAGTATTTTAAAGGTAACCATGTCATTCAGTTTAGATGCTACCTCCGACTCCAGTAAAGATGTAGATGCCTAAACCATGGGTATAGTAAAGAGTGCCTTTAAATTATTATTTAAAAAATCTGCACAGATTTCATTTGATGTAATAAACAGGAAGGTCCCTAAACCTGTACATTTTTTATTACAATGGCTACGACCCGTTCTTCATAGGAAGGAGTGGAATTATATTAAGACTCACAAATGATGGAAACAGAGTGATCTTATTAAAAATTGCTGTTGTTAATGGAAATAGTTGCACACTGAAATATACCCTGGCCTTTGACTCGCACCTCAGATATTTAATGGTACGAACAGGTAGTAGGTGTCCTCAGTGATAAAATCTAATATGTAAAAGATAAAAAGAAACTTCTTAACAATTGCAGTCATAATTCTCAAAATCTTAGCTTTGACTTTGTCTTTTCGTTCAGCACTAAGAACCCTGGTGCGGCGTTTGCAACCGGGGAAAAAAAAAGTAACGATGCAGATATATTTCAGGTATTCACTGTGATAACATTACAGCTGTCACGCAAAACCAAGGAAAGATACTGACGCTGAATTTATCACTTATTTCACCATCTTAACTCAGACTTCATTCCAGATTGCACGTGAAACTTTTTCACTGGGTTCTCACCCCGGCCCAGGGACATATGATACTATCACAGCTGATTCTATCTATCCCTTACTCTGGATGCTGACAATCTGTTAATAGCAAAAGCTCTTTTTCTCTTGAGCCGTTTATAAATGGGGTTTGATAAAACTCATAGATTATCATTATCATTCTGAAAGTCATGAGCTAATCAGACTACTCGTAATGTTTGTTGTTGAATTATTTTGGATTACTTTTCGTTAACATTAAAGTCGATGTCTTACTGTTACCACAGGGATCGGTGTAAGAAATTGAACCCGATAACCTGCCTTCTCTAATGGAAAGGATTCCCTGTTCTAATTACCGTACATTTCCCCCGCTAGATTAAATTCTTTTTTTTTTTTACGATGACCTTAAACTTCCCGAATCTAAATTCGCAAGCCACTATTTACTATTTTAAAACGTTTGCTTTCTTCGATTTGATTCTAATTAGAATTAAAGTACTACCAGATCCAGATTACGTGCATCGTAACTTCAGCGTAAGTAGTCTTTGAATTTTTTACTTTTTGATATCTTCACCAAAACGGGAGAATGTTACAACGTGCGATAATTGAACGACCAATTTCTGTGCTGCAATAACGTCAAAAGCTTAGCTTCGAGTTCGGGATGAATGTAATAAAGCGTGAAATGATCTCAGATAGAATAGCATAGTATTATCTACACACTGAAGGGACGCGATCTCTATGATCTGACTATACTGTGTTCCCCGAACTATACATATAATCACCATAACGTGACGCTTATGACAGGGAGCCGCAATAATATAAATTTGTAATGGTATTTAAAGTACACTTCAAAAATTTTAAAACACTACAAAGATATATTGTAGGGACTCCTTAACACAAAATGTAAAATTTTAAATATATTAACATTGCTATATATAACATAGATTCAAGGTCCGCTTCAGAAAAACAATTTTGTGAAGCTCTTTGGAATCCAACGTTAACTTTTTCGAAATGACAGTGCTGACGTTTATGGTCCCTATCTGTGTGCAGTTTTTTGTTGTATCTTCATTATAGTTTAAGTCCCAATAATCATACGTCAATGGTCAAAGACTAATCTCCAGTTGAGAAATCAATAATAAATGGAGTGGATTTATCCATGGCTGATATAAAATAATATATCAAGAGATTGTCATTGTCGTCCACAAATGTCCATACCAGCTTCTCTTTCAAGAGAAAATGAGAAATCCCCATTTGAAAACCTCATATTATGGAACAACTGACAAGCCATCCTGCGTAGTTCCACTTCATCATCCTACGATACAAGTGTGTTACCGAAAAACATTGTTTCCGCCTGGGATGTCTTGTATGTCATCGATAACATCTGCAGAAATTTGCTTTTAGTTGTATCTCTCTCTCTCTCTCTCTCTCTCTCTCTCTCTCTCTCTCTCTCTCTCTCTCTCCTCTCTCGTTCTCTCCTCTCTCTTCTTTTATAATTTGTATCTCTAATGTAAACAAAATATTTCGGCAGGTATTTTAATAGCAATATGTATTTTCCTCCAGAATTATCGAGATGTAAAGCGTTGTCATTGACGATAATGGAAGACCGCAGTAAGGGATGCGATGTTGGCGGGATTGAAAACCCAAGCAGGGTTTAAGTGAAGTATCATCGCCTTTACGTTCTCTCGCCCTGCTGGGAACCGCTGGAAAGAGGCTAGGGAGGAAGGAGCCGCCTGGCGTTTTGTTATGAAGTAGCCTCGGCATCAGACAGCTGTTCATTTCACAGGCAAAATGTGATGGTATTAAGTCGACGGCAAAGAGCATTGCGTGCTAGGCGCTCTCAAGCCCCTTCAATTCTTTCCGTGTGCGCGCGCGCACTAACTTGTTTGTTTGGCTTTTGATGACTTCGCCTGAAGATACCTTAAATGAACTTGTCATTCATTTTCTTTTGCCAGTTACTGAAAGATTCTTACTGGACTGAATAGATCTAGTCGTGAGGTTTACTCACTTGTGTTCATAATTGACCATTTCATTTTTTTTATATAAATAAAAGCAACATTACTTTCTTTTATTTTTAAAAGAACTGGAAATCCAAGCTTGGGGGCGCCGTAGAGTAAAACTTCTTCGGATTTTTTTTAGATTGCCCATCTTGCGTGCACTCAGTTTTTCCTGCATCTTCAGTCTGAAGTTTATTATGCAGTATATCTTAATTTGAAAACGTGAAGTTTTTAAATGAATCTCTCTCTCTCTCTCTCTCTCTCTCTCTCTCTCTCTCTCTCTCTCTGTCCAAGATCCAAGCACGGAAAACATTTCATCGGGTATTGTAGAAGATATATTTACCTTGGTCCAAAATGACTGAGATGTAAAGTGTTATCTTTGGCGATAATGGAAGACAGCAGTAAAGGATGTGATGTTGGTTGGAATGAAAACTTGAGAGTTGTAAAGAAATATATCATCGCCTTTACCTTCTCTCTCCCTGGGAACCGTTGGAAGGTGGCTCTGGGGGAAGGAGCTGTCTGGTGTTTTGTTATCAATTCGTCTTCGTTCCAGACAGTTGTGAATTTAATTGGCAAACAGTATTGCGTGGAATTTAAGCCAAAGAGCATTGCGTGCACGGCGCACTCTAGCCTCTTTTACCGTATTAGCGCTTGCGTGCAAGCGCTTTTGGTTGGCTGCTAATGGGTGTGATGGAACATCTTAAGAGTTATAGATATTCTCTTTTATCAATGTATTGACAACAACATATCAGAAACATTGCGGTATCTTATATGTGACTGGTAACACAACAATTTTGTTTGTGATAACGTGAATATTTATTCTGAGGCCTCGCTAAAATAAAAGATAATTAAGATATTTATGTGTCGTATCAAACATTTAGTTGTTAAGTGTAGTGGACATAATAATCTCGGTCTCAGGGAGAAATTCTTCTAACAGAATTTTCCTAATAGAATGGGGGTTGTTCGATAAAGTTTGAGCCAAGCTGTTGGTAACAGGTCAAAATGTACACTGAACCTCTCAAATTTTGAACAGAAGTGGCCAGATATAAGTGACATGTGTTAGTATCTCTCTCTCTCTCTCTCTCTCTCTCTCTCTCTCTCTCTCTCTCTCTCTCTCTCTCTCTCTCTCTCTCTATATATATATATATATATATATATATATATATATATATATATATATATATATAATATATATATATACATTTATGTGTGTACATGTACAGAAGGATCCACAGTAATATACTT
>JANJGK010000001.1:93111048-93116048 GCA_039081455.1 Macrobrachium rosenbergii
TCTCTCTCTCTCTCTCTCTCTCTCTCTCTCTCTCTCTCTCTCTCTCTCTCTCTCTCATGAGGAAGCTCTTAGTAGTACGACGATGTGTCCTGTTATAAATTATATAATGGTTTCATTCCCTGTAATATATATATATATATATATATATATATATATATATATATATATATATATATATATATATATGTGAGTGTGTGTGTGTATTTATATATATATATATATTATATATATATACACATATATATAT
The DNA here is from genome assembly GCA_039081455.1 of Macrobrachium rosenbergii. Lineage (NCBI taxonomy): Eukaryota > Metazoa > Arthropoda > Malacostraca > Decapoda > Palaemonidae > Macrobrachium > Macrobrachium rosenbergii. The sequence goes on from JANJGK010000001.1 coordinate 93,111,296, forward strand.
GTATACATATATATGTTTGTGTGTGTGTGTGTACGTAAGAATGCGTGTGTGTATATGGGGTTTATAACTCCCCATAATATTCTTGTGGATGGGTATTTCTTGTAAATCAGTCCTTATTGCACGGCACGTGGGATAATGCTTTCATTTTCGTATGCAAATTCCCTTTATAGGTATTGAGAGAGAAACAGAAATTGTGAGAAACTAATCCATTATTATTTGATATTAGATGGTATTTTCTTGTTTTTTTTTTTACGAGTAGTCTTTCATTAGATTGAGAACTTCCTTATAATTTTACCTTTTTCGTATTTAAGTGAAAATTTTCTGGTAAAATTTGTCACAAACAACCATTTCATCCTTTCCGTGCCATTCTGTGATGTCTTTCGTTCGTGCTCATAATCTAAATATCTCCCGATGTTATAAGGAACATGAAGAGTAGAATATCTCTCTCTCTCTCTCTCTCTCTCTCTCTCTCTCTCTCTCTCTCTCTCTCTCTCTCTCTCTCTCTCTCCTCACGTCGTTTGCGTCAAAACAAAGTTTTTACCTTATCCACTTCACGCTTTCATTTTGTTGTTCGTTTTTATTCTTTGTTCACCTCTATATTCATTTATTCAGTCTTCTAATTATTTTTATTTGTTAACGTGTAATGTAGATAATTAACTATGTACTACACATAATCGTGTTACTTTAAAAAGGTAATGCCTCCAGTCAAATAATTTTGATGTTAATTGCATAGTACTTTTACTTATCTATTAGATTTTGAAGTATCCAGAGGATATTCCCCGAGTATCTGTTTTATGATGTGTTTGAAGAAGTTATGATATATTTTTGAAGAGAAATGGACAATGTTCATATTTTTCATATTGAAAGTAATTACGCACCTGGAAACGTGATAATACTGAGTTATAAATCTTGAGAAATTTGATATTAGATGATCTGCTCTGAAAACTCTCCCACGATTTATTTTGTCCGATGCCTCTCATTATTATTAGTGTCATTATTTTTAGTATAATTATTATCTTTATGCAAGGTATCATTAAAAAATGTATTTCTTAGTTACAATATGTGGATATTTTTCAATTTCGTCATTTCGAATCACATTGTACCCACATCATACCGGAGTGAAGACATCATCACTAAGAAACTGCTCTAGCCTGAGGTACGGGATGCGTGTTTTTTCTTTCTTTTTTTTTATTATGAAAAGTCACAGAGGCCCGTACGATAGTAAGTCAGAGAATAATATAATAAACATACCTTACTTCGTAATTTTCACCGTTGGGGTAGTACCGTCCGTGCACCTCACGCGGTGCACTGAAGGCATTACTTAAGGATCTTTGCAGCGTCCCTTCGGCCCCTAGCTGCAATCCCTTTCATTCCTTTTACTGTATCTCCATTCATATTCTCTTCCATCTTGCTATCCACTCTCTCCTAAAAGTTGTTTCATAGTGCAACTTCGAGGTTTTCAAACATTTGTACTCTCAGTTTCCCTTTCAGCGCTGAATGACCTCATAGGTCCCAGCGCAAGGTCTTTGGCCTAAATTTTATATTCCATTCCATTTTGTAATTTTAGTAAATGTAATCAGCGTTATGAAATTCATAATGAATTAAGTTGACCACTAGAAAGTATCAGATACAGCATTCTCTCTTAATAACAACAGCAGCGTTTTGATTTAAATCCAGAACTATATTATATTAAAAGTAAAAATGGAAAAGTGGGACATGGTCTGCCAGTATCTGGAATACTTTTTAGGTAAACATAAGAAAAGAAGGGCAGTAGTTGTGTACAAAAGAATCACAGAACTTTTCCTGTCGTAGATTTTTTCTTATGATTGTGAATGCTATCACATATTTGATTATAATTGTAAAGATATCCTTGGTAATCAAAACTGCTTATCCTAATCAGCTTACATTAGCATATATCGGGAATGTCATTTTTTGCATGGGGTTATTCACATTAGTTTACAGTACACGTCAGAACAATGTTCAAACCAGAATCTTTCGATTCAGAATTTTAACTTTGGTATCATTGCAAGATAGTAACAATGTTCATGGTATATATCGTTGTCACTGTTATTCGCATTGCTAAATTATTAAAATGGTGAGTAGTGTTGAAAGAATGTTTGCGATAGTTTGCGATATTTTATTATTTATCACCAGTATATTTTCATCGGTTAGTCACTATTACTTTAGTTCTTTATCATATAGGCTATATATATATATATATATATATATATATATATATATATATATATATATATATATATATATATATATATAATAATATATATATATATATATATATATATATATATATATATATATATATATATATATATATATATATATATATAAGCATTAAGCCACAAACGTCCTTTAATATCCAATTCGCTCTACCTCGGAAATAATATATTTTCATATATGTTACCCAAAGGGGAGTTTTTAAAAAATTCCTCTTCTGGTAACGTACATGAAAATATATTATTTCCGAGGTAGAGCGAATCGGACATTAAAGGACGTTTGTAGCTTAATGCTTGTATATGAATCACGGTGATGTGATAAAAATTCATTCATATATATATATATATATATATATATATATATGATTTATATATATATATATATATATATATATATATATATATATATATATATATACACATATATATATATATATCACTAAGCAACAGGCGCCTCAGTTTTATACGGTTGTGCTGCGGTTAAAACTCTGTTTTAGATAAATGCAGAGCTTGCCTGTTAATGCCTTTGGCAGACACCTCATCTCTCAAAGGTTTTGCTTATGGAGATTAACGCTTCGGACGACGCCAAAAAAACTTCTGACGCTCTCAAAGTCGACCGTCACAAAAATCCTCGCCCATGTCCTTTGTTATAGATGTTTACGTGTTATTTACTTCCAGGTCTTAGGTGGCTTAAGGTTATGGTAATAAAAAATATTTTTGGTGATGTTAGAAGGGAAAATGACGTATTTAATAATATGGGAATTTTTAAGTTGTGTAAAGGGAGTTTAGGGGAAGGGGTGCTGTTATAGAATTTATTGTCTGTCTGTTTGACTGTCCATCTGCGTTTGTCCGTTTGTTGCATATATATTATTGCATTTGGGCTGCAACTCCGCCAGAGAAAATGTTAGAGGTGCATACAAGACAAGAAGATATCTCAGCACCTGAGGATGTGTTCTGACCATGAGCCAAGATCGTATGGAGAAGGTCAGGGTTATGCATAACATAGGAAATGTACAAAATGTTACTGTGGGTAATGAAGTATAAACTAAGGCCATTTGGACAAAAGCGTGGCCACGAGGCGAAGAAGGAAATGGTATTTGTCCGGCCCAAAACCGTGATAAACAAGTGGTTTATACTTATGGGTAGTGTTATGACATGGACTGGAGGACATCCGGGCAATGATAATGTCAAAAGAAGTGGCTTAAGAAAATTCTTGCCTCTGCCAGCGCTATATTGCAGGGATACTGCAATCTCATATTTTACTTAAGTGTTGCATAGGATGAGTGAATATGTCATTGTGATCCATGGTTGTTTGAACGAAGGTGAAGTCACAAGGAATAATAAAAGAAAATCCTTAGTCAAGCCATAGCAGCGCAATACGGGGTGTTCAAACGCGTATTTTTCGCAAAAGTTGGCCAGGATAACTCAGACAGTTGAAACAAGGTCAAGGCCACAGGTAAAGTAAAGAAGGAGAATTCCTGTCTGGGACATTACTTGGAAATGCAGGCTACTTAGGACCCGAGGGAGCGTCATAACTTCTCGCCCAGGACATAAATTTGCAGAGATGTTTGTACATTTTTAGTTTTCTGTAAAAAGAAAACTTGTGCCGGCTTTGTCTGCCCGTCCGCACTTTTTTTATGTCCGCCCTCAGATCTTAAAAACTACTGAGGCTAGAGGGCTGCAAATTGGTATGTTGATTATCCACCCTCCAATCATCAAACATACCAAATTGCAGCCCTTCCTTCTGGCCTCAGTGATTTTTATTTTATTTAAGGTTAAAGTTGGCCATAATCGTGCTTCTGGCAACGATATAGGATAGCCTACCACCGGCTCTTGGTTAAAGTTTCATGGGCACCGGCTCATACAGCATTATACCGAATCCACCAAAAGATAGATCTATTTTCGGTGGCCTTGATTATATGCTGTAGCGGCTGTACAGAAAACTCAAATTGCGCCGAAGAAACTTCGGCGCATTTTTTTACCTTGTTTTTATTATGACATGTTAAGTGCATAACTATTTCAATATCATTTGAAAATGCTAAATTGTTGAATTATTTCGATGTCTTTTATTCTGTTACGCACACACAATCACACAGCGATAAAGATCGAGATGTCGAGTATATGCCCATTTCACTGAGAAAATAGGAAGAAAGTTTTGGTCCTCGGAAAATCTGCGTATGGGCATCTGTACAATGCAAGCACGTCATTTTTATTTACTTATATTTTTTTTAGTGTGGTAATATAGAATATATAGATAAAGAATCAACTGGTCACTGTTACCAGGTATACATGTAATTGTAATAATCATAGTTCCCTTTTAGCTTCTCGAATTCCTCACACTTTTTGGGTACGCTTATCATTATAAAGCCTGAGAGCCAAATGCAAGAATATGAAGCAGTTCTGATGTCCGTAGCGGGATTCGAACCAAAATAATAAGCACAACGCCCTCTTAGCTGCCTGTCAGAACTGCTTCATATTCTTGCATTTGGACCTCTTGCTTCGTAGAGACAGGAGTATCC
>JANJGK010000001.1:93121048-93150414 GCA_039081455.1 Macrobrachium rosenbergii
CTTCCCTTGTCCCACTCGTGGCCTTTCAATATTTACGTTTATAAGGCCGCATGTACCTAGAAAGGACTTAAGCGGATAAACCTTATCTCAGTTGTGTACCATTCCATTATGAATGATTGTTCTTGCTTGCATTTGTTTATCCGTGCAAGTTCACAGGGTGTATGTTTTTCTAGATCAATGTATTGAAAATTTGCTCATTTCCCATGACTTTGGATGGCTCCTATGAAAAAACATAGCAGTCACAGACACATTCATACTTCAACTTCTGAATTGCTCATGAACCGCTGTTTAGGAAATTCTAAACAGTGGTTCATAAGCAATTCAGAAGTTGATACAGCAACACAAAAGGCTGCTTCTCAGCTGTTTTTCGAAGCCCTTACACCCGATTTGTGATTAACCTCTATCCTCTACTCATTCTGCGGTTCTCAGTTCAAATTAATTTAAGTATACCTTAGTTTAACCAGACCACTGAGCTGATTAACAGCTCTCCTGGGCTGGCCCGAACGATTAGACTTATTTTACGTGGCTAAGAACCAGTTAGTTACCTAGCAACGGGACCTACAGCTTATTGTAGAATCCGAACCACATTATACCGAGAAATTAATTTCTATCACCAGAAATAAAGTCCTCTAATTCTTCATCAGCCGGCCGGAGACTCGAACTGGGGCCTAGCAGAGTGTTAGTCGAGAACTCTACCGACTCGTCCAACGAGGAACTTTCTCAGTTCAAGAGGTCCTTCATTCCTCAAACCGCTGGACTGCGGAACGGTCTTTCTAAGAATATTGTGCAATTTGAACCTTAAAAGTTTAAGCGAAGATGCAATGCATTACTACCCTCAAGCAATTCTTATATTGTTTTATAATTTACTTACATTTATATCTACTTATTTATTAGCCTTTAATTTATTTTTTTTTATAACTGATCTCTTTTCTCTGTATTTCCTATTGCCTTCCGTTACTTTTTTCAAATGAACACCAAATTCTTTGGAAGCTTGAATTTCTTGTCGATGGTCCCCTGTGGGCTCGTTCCATGCAAATGAAGCTCATGTTCTGAATAATAATATTTATTATTAAGCTCTTCGTTTTTAGTTTACTGTAAAAGAAAGCTATCGTGCCGGCCTTGTCTGTCTGTCCGCACTTTTTTCTGTTCGCACTTTTCTGTCCGCCCTAAGATCTTGAAAACTACTGAGGCTAGAGGACTGCACATTGGTATTTTGATCATCCACCCTCCAGTCATCAAACATACCAGATTGCAGCCTTCTAGCCCCAGCAGTTTTTATTTTTATTTAAGGTTAAAGTCAGCAATAATCGTCCTTCTGGTAACGTAACAACACAGGCCACCACGGCCGGCTGAGAGTTTCATGGGCCGCGGCTCATACAGCATTATACCGAGACCACCGAAAGATAAGTCTGTTTTCGGTGGCCTTGATTATACGCTATAGCAGCTGTACAGAAAACTCGATTACGCCGGAGAAATTTTGGCACATTTTTTACTTGTTCTGCATTGTCCTCTCTTCCTCCTCCATAACATTTTCGAATTATGCGGTATTCATAAACTTTTCGTTGTCTACCAATAGGTAACTGTAAGCTGGAAATTATGTGCGGCAAGGAACTGACTATCCGTTAGTGTATTTAACCAGTTTAATCCTTTGTAGATTGTGCCACGTAAATGGATAGGTACAATTTATAAATGGCCCCCCAGTTCCAGGCATATGGGGGTTGCTCAGAATCTCTGGATTTATGATTATTAAGGATAAGTTGAACATATGGGACTAGAGTTTAACATTCCTAATAAAACTGGAAAAATACAAGAGGTAGAAAGAAAATGAATGCGAGAGTTATATACAGGCACGGTGAATGACGGTGCAAAGGAATGGGGAAAGACTTTGGAAACAATAAAGAGTAGACAAAAGCAAAAGGCACATGCAGATAAACTCAGGGAGATGAAGAGTGCAAAGTAGAATGCGCTTAGCACAAAAGGCTAGATAGTAAAATTAAACAGACCAAGACAAACACGCTGATGATGTTGACACGGCGATGTATTCAGGGAGTGGCACTGGTGTTAGGGTAGCCCACAAAATTATTAATTAGGTGAAGAGAAAAAGAGCAAAGTATCTTTCAGAAGTAGGGATGAATCAGTAATAGTATCAGAAAAAGAAAGACAATGATAGGAGGAACACATTTTCGAGGCCACGAGTAAGAGCGATAAGGGGGACAATTTGACCGACATACCAGAAGCTGACGGAGGCGCCTTAGGGCCTTAGCGCTTAGTGCTCGGCGCTTAGTGCTTATGAATGAATTCACAGTTTTTGAAGTAGGGAGCAATAACTTAAGAGATATAAAATATCATGTTATGATGAAATTGATGTAGAAATGATTTTGACTGAGAGTGAAATGACACCTCAAACACTAACTAAACTTTTTAGGAGAATATGAAGAAACAGCCTCTTGATTGGGAACTGGAAGTCGTAGCCAAGGTACCAAAGAAATTTGGCCCTACTGAATGTGGTAACTATAGAGGCATTGCACCTCTATACGTTAATTGTAGTGAAAATATTCATTATGCTTATTTTCAGTAGGCTGCAGAAAGATAAAGGTGATAGACTAAGAGATGAGCAAGCTGGTTCTGGAAGACCGGGGGTTGAACAGGTTAAGAGCTTATAGTAGGCTCATCAGAGCCACACCCATACACTAGGCTGCTGGGACTCAATTTATAGGCATTCTCGTTCTTCCTGAAATGTACTTCCATTCCGACACCTCTTCCTTATCAATTAGTGACCAGTTTCTTGCATTATCCCACTTTCTTCTTCCCAAAACTTCGGAATCATCCACATATTTCGATAACCTTTCACTCAGCAGGAAACGTGTCTCTAGACACAGGGAAACCGTGCTTTACGTGAAATACAATGTTAATCCTGTCTTTTCAGCTAATATCCAAAGCAAGGAAATGAGAATGATCGAACTGTATTAGAAATTTAGAAAAATTCTTCATTAATGGGCCTGTTCCTTTAATCTTGTGCATTGTGTCTGTCAACGCAGAATAAACGTTTTTCGATATAAATATATACATATATATATACATATATATATATACACATATGTATATATATATATTTATATTTATATATATACATATATATATGTTTATATTTATATATGTATATACATATATATATATATATATATATATATATATATAATATATATATATATATATATATATATATATATATATATATATATATATATATATATATATATATATATATATATAGTTATGGTGGCCTCCTGCTCACTATAAATTATCAGAATTATTATGATTATCAAGGTTCTTATAAATGATTAGTTTCAGAACCTTTGACCAGCCATAGGGTATCTCCTCTTACACACATCTCGTGTAAAAACAAAATTAATACATACTGTATATACCAGATCCAGGTTGTATGAATACCCTGATTTCTTATAAAAAAAACAACAAGGATTTACTCTTCCTTAAACAAACTCTTCTTTTAGGCAGACTTTCATAAGAATCAATTATGATTTAAAAAAGGGCAGTTAAACCCACAAAGTCAGGATCCTCAGCAAAACACTGCACACTCAAAGAGGAATGAGAAAAAACCGGACTTCATAAAAATAACAATATTTATTAATGAATTAAAGACAGTCGTAAAAATGATGGTTGGGGCTAGAAACCGCATTCAACTACAAAAACCAAAACACAAGCATTCCCCCCCCCCCCCCCATTCGCCTACGCTAACATGTATACCGACAGGAGGAGGGAAAGTCACAGAGGGAGAAAGAAAAAAAAAAATTCACGATGGCGAAAAAAAACAAGCATACGACAGTAGAAGGCAAAGATAAGAAAAATAACCCTTAATTCTATTTATAACAATCAAATACCTAAACCTAACTTACAGTAATAACACGACTCTTTAGCTAAATCGCATACATATAGAAACAACACTGTAGAATATATCTGGAAGATGATTCTGTCGGTTACCATCAGCAGCTCGAAGCGTCTGTAACACCAGACAGCATCAAACGTCAATGAAAACTTTTAAATGTTAAATGTATATGCGCTTACCAGAGGTAAGTCTCACAACGATCATCACAGATCACAAGTGAAGTTGATTTTTCCACCAACAATTCTCGTGTCCGTAGCACGACAGCGTCAACAGTCTCACAAAAAAAAAAAAAACACTATCAACAATTGAGCTTACTGGAGGTAAGTCTCCCTACAACAGCGAAGAGGTTCGGAGAAAACTGCAACAGAAGTGAACGCCGTGATCGAAGTTTGCACTGCCGCAGAATACCCGCAGGAAGCAGCAACTGAATCAAGTTGTGGCACTTTATGCACTTGCCGCAAAGCAGACGAAAGGGGCAGGCAACGACAAGACTCAAAAATGCAGCAGACCTCTCGCTCAAACAACTGGGGCGGAAGTCTCCGTGAGAGACGAAGATCCTACATACACCAAACCTCCGCTGAATCACCCAACAACTCAAAATTATGAAAGTAAAAGAGAAAATGATCCCACATGGGGTGTGTTACCAGTAAAAAGCGAAACACCCGGCGGTGGGGAAAAAAGAACAGCCCAAACCTTCATTTAATGGCAAACAGTAAACAAAACTTAAAGTTAACAGTTACGTTACTGGGCTGAAAAAAAGACTTAAGTTAACTTTTCATGATATATATATATGTATATATATACATATACATACATATATATATATATATATATATATATATATATATATATATATATATATATATATAATTTTAAACACAAACACAGACTTGTGAGTATGCGTGCGTGCGCGTGCATATTTATTGTTTTCGCTCTCCTTCCATTTATTCGCTACGTTCGGTAATAATTTTACAAATGAAATTGAAATAAGTTCTTCTTCGTTCAGTCGCCATTTATCATGAAAATTACGAAAGAAACCTAATGACAATTAATGTTGGTCATTTTCCTGAACCGGCAAGCAGGATCAAGCGAACTCATTACTGGGGGGCGTGTGTGATGTTAACTGTTTAAAGTTAATTCGACTTGACATTCTCCAGGTGCTGCACATTTCAAATTATAAGTCGCTTATTTTATTTCTCATCTCATTACTGGGACCCAAGACTTAAAATTTGAAAGCACCAGTGCTTTTGGAATCGACCTAAAGCGAATTCGTGTTGCTGTTTTTTGCTTTACGCATATTTTTATCAAAGTAAAGATGTTCCCTCGACAGGAGGTGGCATGAGATAAAATAGAACACAACGGGCTCCGCCACATTCATGCCTCAACTATCTAATCGCGAATGAACAACTTTTGCAGAAAACGTCCGCACATTTACCCAATTTGTGCACCCATATTGAAGGATCATCACCAGTGTGACGAACCCCCTGAACATACTGTGGGCCATTCACCTTTCCTCTTACACGGAGACTCGCTTTTCTGCCATGTTAAAGGCCTTCATTTCCAATGCTTTATCATCGAGGACTTTCTCCCCTCCTCCCTCCCAGCACTCCCGAATTAACACACTTCTCATCAACCTCTGTTCTTTCTGTATTATTAAGCCATCTCAAAACGTTGATCCGTCCTTTAGGCAGTAGTGTTTATATTTCATATATTTACACACTTATATACAGTATATGTATGTATGTATGTGTGTGTGTGTATATATATATATATATATATATATATATATATATATATATATATATACAGACACACACACACACACAATTCCATTCGCATTTTTCCTTTCATGAGGCAGTGACGCCCCTTAGCAAGGCTTCAATAATGTGGTTGGATCCAATAGCAATCCACAGACCAATGAAACTTCGACAGATTATTTTACTACTCAGCCATGATGTCCATTAATACATACATACATACATACTGTACATACATATATATATATATATATATATATATATATATATATATATATATTATATATATATATATATATATATATATATATATATATATATATATATATATATATATATATATATATATATATATTATATATATATATATATATATGGTCGTGCCTTCAGGGTCCACTCCTTTTAGGAGAAAAGCATAGCTTTATTCATGGGTATGAATATAGTCTTTATTGGCATATGCAAACTATAATCATTCACCTGAATATTCAAAACAGTTACTCTTACATTAAGTGGAAAATATTGCTGTGTTTTCTCTTACTTTTTAAGAGTAGGCTAAATCAAAACAGGATTTTCAGCTTATAAACATTACTTTTTTTTCTTTAAAACGGTTATAAACATGAATTGATATTATGTTCAAATTTCCGGAATGACATTTTAATGAACAGTAATAGTCTTGATAACAATCACTACTCTGTTAAATTCCAAATGGATATATGCTTCGAAATGAATATTAAATTCCAAATGGATGTATGCTTCGAAATGAATATTAAATTCCAAATGGATGTATGCTTCGAAATGAATATTAAATTCCAAATGGATGTATGCTTCGAAATGAATATTAAATTCCAAATGGATGTATTCTCCGAAATGAATAAGTCTCGAAATGAATGATTGCCTAAATGTATCAGCGAGGCAGCTTGGCGACTGCAGCAAAATCATCTTGATAGGTGTCCTTAGATGACAACTGAACAAAATCTTATAATGACAACACTCAAAGCACAGTGGTTGATTTACGTAGTGATTATAATATCCCAGTATAATCGGGTGTACGCAACAGCAGTACACAGTGGGAAGGCCGACGTAGGTGTAGGCAGTTTAATCATTTAGCAAAGTCTGAAAATATCGTAGATGGACGACAACACAGCGGGACATGAGCGTATTAGATGTCTGTTAAAAAAAAAAAAAAAAAGCTGCATGCACCTATCAATTATGGAAATGCTAAGTTATAGATGACTGCCTTGCTCAATTATTTTTTTTTATCACTGGCAGTTACAACATGAAACCGGTATCATTTACATATAATGATTATCCTTTCGTGTAAAATCAGTAGCGTGAATGAATGAAGGTCATTATCGCAGGCTTTTATTCTGGGTCGTTACTGTGTTTGCTGTGTTTTACTGTGTTTTGAATTCTTAATGCAATGAATCAAAACATACATTTGGAATGCATAAACGTCGGCTTATAATACCAATAAGCTCAATTTGGTTCGCCTCGTTGAATGCGCTGTAAACCTTATCACCTTTTGTGAAATATTGAAACATTTTCCTTTTTTGCTATGGTATAGTTTGTTCAGTATTATTTGTTGCAGCAAATACAAGAAAATATCATAAGCAAATACAAATTGGAAATGCATTAAAACGCCTGAAAGTATTCTGGGTCATGCAAGGAGGCAAATCGGTATTCGACCTATAGTTCTCAAGGTCTTGCATTCTGAGCGAGTCTTTCACTGAGTGCATCTAGACTGGGACAACATTGATTGCTAGCTGCTGAAGCAGGCACGATTCCGCTTCCGAGGGAAAACAGAGTTCTTATGCATTGATCTTTGTAAACTGCGACGCGATAGCTACGGATACTTGCAATACAAAGAAAGTAAATATTCATGTGGTAAGTTGTTAGTGTGACTTTCCTTCCGTAATAATTAACCCGTTCTCTTTGAATTGGAGAAAGTTTCCAGAGATCTGGGTATATATTTAATGTCGCCATTATGATGTGTTGCTCATTTTAATGCTTTTAAAATCTGAGTCAGGAAAAAAAATATATATATATGTGTGTGTGTATGTGTGTATGTATATATATAAAGTACATTATATATATATATATATATATATATATATATATATATATATATATATATATATACATACACACACACATATACATATACATATAACAATCAAGCCCCTTTCCAAACAATTGTTCACATAATTCTGATACACACAGATCACATAGATACAGACATACGCACACGCATACACACATATATATATGTATATATACATACATATATATATGTATACACACACACACACATATATATATATATATATATATATATATATATAATATATATATATATATATATATATATATATATATATATATATATATATATATATATATATATATATATATATATATATATGTACATATGTATATATATGTGTGTGCGTGTCTGTATCTATGTGATTTGTGTATCAGAATTATGTGAACAATTGTTTGGAAAGGGGCTTGACTGTTGGAACTGCACGGTTTATTAATATGAACATTCATACCCAGAAATTTTGGGAAAGAAGCGACGGCAGGGAAAAGTGTTTGTGAGATTATGTGTTAGTTCGAAGTAGAAGGCAGAACGAGTTGATGGATCTCATGGTAAGGAGCATCGGGATACACATATGGTCATTATTTGGTTGGAACGAAAGTTTAAATGGATAGACTTATATGTTGGCGAGGAAGGGGGTGAAAATGAGGCTATAAATGTTTTTTAAAGGAAATGAGTATGATGAGATGTGAGGAGCTTATAAACAGAATGTGGATGACCGTAGGGTCTCGAAGGAAGTATTTGTTATAGGTGAATAAAAGAGAGAGTAAACAAGTAAAAAATGCGCCGAAGTTTCTTCGGCGCAGTCGAGTTTTCTGTACAGCTTATAATCAAGGCCATCGAAAATAGATCCATCTTTTGTTGGTCTCGGTATAATGCTGTATGAGCCGCGGCCCATAAAACTCTCAGCCGGCCCTGGTGGTCTGTGTTGTTGCGTTGCCAGAAGCACGATCATGGCTAATTTTAGCCTTAAATGAAATAAAAAACTACTGAGGCTAGAGGACTGCAATTTGGAATGTTTGATGATGAGTGGGTGGACGATCAACATACCAATGTGCAGCCCTCTAGCCTCAGTAGTTTTTAAGGTATGAGGGCGGACAGAAAAAGTGCGGACGGACAGACAAAGCCGGCACAATAGTTTTCTTTTCAGAAAGCTAAAAAATGCAGCGGCGTGAGGAAACGAGGGATTTAGTGCAGGAGAGAAAGAATTCATTGGAGGTGTAATTGCATTACAAGTGATCATTTGCAACTGTGCAGAATGATGAATATGGTAGTCCAGATGGAAAGTGAGAATGAAATAGAATGCAAGTAACAGAAATGAATAGGTGAATGTGAGCAAGTACTTTAGGGAACGTAATAAATTGTTCTGTAGCGAGGTACATGCAATGAGAAAGATTAATGAGAAAATGAATTCAGAGCAAAAGATGCAAATCGAGAGAAGTTCTCTAAAGCGAATATAGTCCCTAGTTGATGGAGTTGTATGCAGACGATTTTGTTTAATGCGCATTTTGACCTCGTTGATCTAAACATATCCATTAAAAAAAAAAATTACATTGAAATTTCATCATAAATAATGCTGGATATAAGATTTCATTATGCACTGAGAACCCTGTCTCTAGGTTCACACCTCATGTATGAATGGTTCAGGTCGGATGTAGAGGGTGAAGACTTTGATGTTGACTACTATGAAACAAAAATATGAAAAGAAGCATCGCAATATAGCATCATGCCCTAACAACCCTGCGCGTAGGTTCGTTTCTTGGGCCAAGTGATGCAGAGAGAGATATGGATCTTCGCAAAGTATATAAGAGCTAGACTCTGTTTACCGGCCTTATATAATCATAAAGCAAAACTTTATTTACTTGGTTGTCTCCCGACGAAACTTAGTTATTAATGATGATAAATTGACTAAATATGATATAATATAATTTCATCTAAAAGCTGTTAAAAGCTGCGCAGTTTATACTGTACAATGAGAGAGAGAGAGAGAGAGAGAGAGAGAGAGAGAGAGAAGAGAAGGGGGGGGGGGCGAATTCAGTATCCCCTATTGTGGGATCCACTTTCAAAGATTTCTGTGCTAACCACTTTCTAACGTTTTATTCGAATGGTCGTTATATTTGCCTTCGTAAGTAGAAGCTTTTAATAAGTAATTACATCTTATATTTCATTATGCTTTAGCTTTAACACTTGAAAATAAGTACTTTAACGGTAACCATGTCATTAATTTTTAGATGCTACCCCGACTCCAGAAAGGATGTACAGTAGATGCCTAAACCATGGGTATAGTAAAAGTTTTTTGAATTATTATTTAAAAAATCTGCACAGATTTCATTTGATGTAATAAATGGGAAGGTCCCTAAACCTGTACATTTTGTATTACAATGGCTACGACCCGTTCTTCATAGGATGGAGTGAAATTATATTAAGACTCACAAATGATGGAAACAGAGTGATCTTATTAAAAATTACTGTTGTTAATGGAAATAATTGCACACTGAAATATACCCTGGCCTTTGACTCGCACCTCAGATATTTAATGGTACGAACAGGTAGTAGGTGTCCTCAGTGATAAAATCTAATATGTAAAAGATAAAAAAGAAACTTCTTAACAATTGCAGTCATAATTCTCAAAATCTTAGCTTTGACTTTGTCTTTTCGTTCAGCACTAAGAACCCTGGTACGGCGTTTGCAACCGGTGAAAAAAAAGTAACGATGCAGATATATTTCAGGTATTCACTGTGATAACATTACAGCTGTCACGCAAAACCAAGGAAAAGATACTGACGCTGAATTTATCACTTATTTCACCATCTTAACTCAGACTTCATTCCAGATTGCACGTGAAACTTTTTCACTGGGTTCTCACCCCGGCCCAGGGACATATGATACTATCACAGCTGATTCTATCTATCCCTTACTCTGGATGCTGACAATCTGTTAATAGCAAAAGCTCTTTTTCTCTTGAGCCGTTTATAAATGGGGTTTGATAAAACTCATAGATTATCATTATCATTCTGAAAGTCATGAGCTAATCAGACTACTCGTAATATTTGTTGTTGAATTATTTTGGATTACTTTACGTTAACATTAAAGTCCGATGTCTTACTGTTACCACAGGGATCGGTGTAAGAAATTGAACCCGATAACCTGCCTTCTCTAATGGAAAGGATTCCCTGTTCTAATTACCGTACATTTCCCCGCTAGATTAAATTCTTTTTTTTTTTTTACGGTGACCTTAAACTTCCCGAATCTAAATTCGCAAGCCACTATTTACTATTTTAAAACGTATGCTTTCTTCGATTTGATTTCTAATTAGAATTAAAGTACTACAGATCCAGATTACGTGCATCGTAACTTCAGCGTAAGTAGTCTTTGAATTTTTTTACTTTTTGATATCTTCACCAAAACGGGAGAATGTTACAACGTGCGATAATTGAACGACCAATTTCTGTGCTGCAATAACGTCAAAAGCTTAGCTTCGAGTTCGGGATGAATGTAATAAAGCGTGAAATGATCTCAGATAGAATAGCATAGTATTATCTACACATTGAAGGGACGCGATCTCTATGATCTGACTATACTCTGTTCCCCGAACTATACATATAATCACCATAACGTGACGCTTATGACAGGGAGCCGCAATAATATAAATTTGTAATGGTATTTAAAGTACACTTCAAAAATACGCTCAGTAGATCAGATCTTCGAAATATCCTGTTTTAAACATATTTTGATGTATTTTAAAACACTAACAAAGATATATTGTAGGGACCTCCTTAACACAAAATGTAAAATTTTAAATATATTAACATTGCTATATATAACATAGATTCAAGGTCCGCTTCAGAAAAACAATTTTGTGAAGCTCTTTGGAATCCAACGTTAACTTTTTCGAAATGACAGTGCTGACGTTTATGGTCCCTATCTGTGTGCAGTTTTTTTCTTGTATCTTCATTATAGTTTAAGTCCAATAATCATACGTCAATGGTCAAAGACTAATCTCCAGTTGAGAAATCAATAATAAATGGAGTGGATTTATCCATGGCTGATATAAAATAATATATCAAGAGATTGTCATTGTCGTCCACAAATGTCCATACCAGCTTCTCTTTCAAGAGAAAATGAGAAATCCCCATTTGAAAACCTCATATTATGGAACAACTGACAAGCCATCCTGCGTAGTTCCACTTCATCATCCTACGATACAAGTGTGTTACCGAAAAACATTGTTTCCGCCCGGGATGTCTTGTATGTCATCGATAACATCTGCAGAAATTTGCTTTTAGTTGTATCTCTCTCTCTCTCTCTCTCTCTCTCTCTCTCTCTCCTCTCTCTCTCCTCTCTCTCTCTCTCTCTTCTTTTATAATTTGTATCTCTAATGTAAACAAAATATTTCGGCAGGTATTTTAATAGCAATATGTATTTTCCTCCATAATTATCGAGATGTAAAGCGTTGTCATTGTCGATAATGGAAGACCGCAGTAAGGGATGCGATGTTGGCGGGATTGAAAACCCAAGCAGGGTTTAAGTGAAGTATCATCGCCTTTACGTTCTCTCGCCCTGCTGGGAACCGCTGGAAAGAGGCTAGGGAGGAAGGAGCCGCCTGGCGTTTTGTTATGAAGTAGCCTCGGCATCAGACAGCTGTTCATTTCACAGGCAAAATGTGATGGTATTAAGTCGACGGCAAAGAGCATTGCGTGCTAGGCGCTCTCAAGCCCCTTCAATTCTTTCCGTGTGCGCGCGCGCACTAACTTGTTTGTTTGGCTTTTGATGACTTCGCCTGAAGATACCTTAAATGAACTTGTCATTCATTTTCTTTTGCCAGTTACTGAAAGATTCTTACTGGACTGAATAGATCTAGTCGTGAGGTTTACTCACTTGTGTTCATAATTGACCATTTCATTTTTTTTTATATAAAAAAAAGCAACATTACTTTCTTTTATTTTTAAAAGAACTGGAAATCCAAGCTTGGGGGCGCCGTAGAGTAAAACTTCTTCGGATTTTTTTAGATTGCCCATCTTGCGTGCACTCAGTTTTCCTGCATCTTCAGTCTGAAGTTTATTATGCAGTATATCTTAATTTGAAAACGTGAAGTTTTTAAATGAATCTCTCTCTCTCTCTCTCTCTCTCTCTCTCTCTCTCTCTCTCTCTCTCTCTCTCTCTCTCTCTCTCTCTCTCTCTGTCCAAGATCCAAGCACGGAAAACATTTCATCGGGTATAGTAGAAGATATATTTACCTTGGTCCAAAATGACTGAGATGTAAAGTGTTATCTTTGGCGATAATGGAAGACAGCAGTAAAGGATGTGATGTTGGTTGGAATGAAAACTTGAGAGTTGTCAAGAAATATATCATCGCCTTTACCTTCTCTCTCCCTGGGAACCGTTGGAAGGTGGCTCTGGGGGAAGGAGCTGTCTGGTGTTTTGTTATCAATTCGTCTTCGTTCCAGACAGTTGTGAATTTAATTGGCAAACAGTATTGCGTGGAATTTAAGCCAAAGAGCAATTGCGTGCACGGCGCACTCAAGCCTCTTTTACCGTATTAGCGCTTGCGTGCAAGCGCTTTTGGTTGGCTGCTAATGGGTGTGATGGAACATCTTAAGAGTTATAGATATTCTCTTTTATCAATGTATTGACAACAACATATCAGAAACATTGCGGTATCTTATATGTGACTGGTAACACAACAATTTTGTTTGTGATAACGTGAATATTTATTCTGAGGCCTCGCTAAAATAAAAGATAATTAAGATATTTATGTGTCGTATCAAACATTTAGTTGTTAAGTGTAGCGGACAGAGTAATCTCGGTCTAAGGGAGAAATTCTTCTAACAGAATTATCCTAATAGAATGGGGGTTGTTCGATAAAGTTTGTGCCAAGCTGTTGGTAACAGATCAAAATGTACACTGAACCTCAAATTTTGAACAGAAGTGGCCAGATTAGTGACATGTGTTAGTATCTCTCTCTCACTCTCTCTCTCTCTCTCTCTCTCTCTCTCTCTCTCTCTCTCTCTCTCTCTCTCTCTCTCTCTATATATATATATATATAATATATATATATATAAATATATATATATATATATATATATATATATATATATATATATATATATATATATATATATATATACTTACTGTATATACATTTATGTGTGTACATGTACAGAAGGATCCACAGTAATATACTTGATTAGCACATACTGCGTCTTTAAATAAGGGCTTATTTCTTTGAAATATTTGATGTTACAATTCTCGAGGGTCATTTCTTAATATATAATTTTGTGAATCATTTCACTTATTGTAATTATAATTACTTACCGTTTTATTGGAAAAACAAGATTGGCTCGTTACTTCAAGTGTGATACAAAATAATCAAATTCCATTAACTTGTCAAGTGCATTTAATGAATTAGATCGGCGTACTTTAGATTATTCGAGAAAACTGCAGCCGGTGTTGGATTAAGCTGATGGTGCCTCTGTAATGCGTGCACAACTGTAGACACATATGGGGCAGATAACACAGCAGAGCTGATAGAACCTAGAAGGTTAGTGGCAGGTTGGGGGAACGAATACAGGAAGCCGAATGGAAAGAACAAAAGGATGGTGTCATCAAACTTATGGAGGAGGATACGCTCTCTCTCTCTCTCTCTCTCTCTCTCTCTCTCTCTCTCTCTCTCTCTCTCTCTCTCTCTCTCTCCACAGCATACCGTGTAAGCCCATAAGGAATTTTGTTTTGCTGTTGTAAATTGATTAAGAAATAGTATCCATGTTGGGGTCAATTCTTGTAATGAATTGTTGTTGCAATGAGAAATTTTTCCTTCTCTCTTCTTTTAGAAGCCAAGAAACATTACGCATTTGTGTAGTTATGCGGTATGTATGTATGTATATATATATATATATATATATATATATATATATATATATATATATAACATATAATACAAGAATACACAAATGTGTAATGTTTCTGGGTTTAAAAAGGAAGGAAGAGGGAAAAATTCCTCATTGCAACAACAAGTTATTAAAACAATTGACCCCAAACATGGATACTATTTCTTAATCAATTTACATCAGAACAAAATTGTTTATACATATGCATATATTTACACAATATACATGTACGAGTTATACATACATACATTTATATATATACATATATATTATATATATACAGTATACATAAATATATATATATATATATATATATATATATATATATATATATATATTTATATATATACTGTATATATACACACACACACACAGCATTTAAGATGGCTTTGCCTTACTCACTTTGTCACCAAAGTCAAGTAACATTCTCGAGAGATATTGAAGAAATAATTTTAAGAAGAATATATACTCCATTGAGACTACAGGAAATGCCATTCATTTTTCTCTTGGTAAACAGAAGGTTTAGCATTATAATAATGTGTGCGTATGGTATGCAGCTAATTTCTTGGTAGTACTTTGCGAATAAGAGGCGTGTATTGTTTTTCACTGCAAAAGGAGAGAAGGAAGATGAAAATCACGGAAACAGCATCGGAGATGCGAATGGTGAGTCTCAATGCGACCACAATTAATTCGCGTATAGTGCTCGCCCTCAGGAGAAATGGAGTGGCGGATCCGACGGGGCTTAGCAGATTGGTGGTGGTGGTGGTGGTGGGGATTGTGGAGTGGCCGTTGGACGGGGGGAGAGGGCGGGGGCCGGTTGGCTGGATTGGGGAGAGAGGGTTGGGCACAGAAAGCCGAGTAGAAAGAACAAAAGGACGGTGTCATCTAAGTTATGAAGGTGTATGTGCGTTCTCTCTCTCTCTCTCTCTCTCTCTCTCTCTCTCTCTCTCTCTCTCTCTCTCTCTCTCTGTATATATATATGTGTATATATTATATATATGATATATATATAATATATATATATATATATATATATATATATATATATATATATATATATATATATATATATATGTATGTGTGTGTAAAGAATGAGAGGGGGGGGGTTTATTTTCCGAGGAAGTGGACCATTCTTTCTGTAATTGTTCTTTGCTATGATTTATTTTTCATTCTCCTCGTACTTGGAATTTTGTGAATGATTATGTGGCCTCTTATGCATGTATAATTAGTATTATTGCGCATTGCTATACAGATTTCTGTATTTATGCCCGATATATATATATATATATATATATATATATATATATATATATATATATATATATATATATATATATATATATATATATATTATGTATATATGCACAAACGTGTAACTTCTCACGCTTATTACATACATCGCTGTATTTACAGAGAGAGAGAGAGAGAGAGAGAGAAAGAGAGCCATCTTAAATCTTCCATGACTAAATTCTTAACCCCTTTCAGTTTTGTTGCCACATAATTTCTTCTCTTCAGATTTTGCTACTGAAATATGTCGCCCGTGAACAATTCAGTTGTGTTTTTATAATTTATTTTTTTAAGTATCATGCAATCCGAAAGTATGGGACAGGTCTGCTGTGGAATTTTTCTCTGTCATTTATGTTCAAAATAATGTACCGGGTACAAAGGTAAAATTTTGAGACAGTGGTCAGATTTGTTCAGTTTTTGTTCAGGTTTGTTCAGCTTTGGTCGTATGTTACCTTCATTAGTCGGGGATACGATCGTCTTTACCGCCACAGTTAGGTTGATGACTTTATATTTTGCTCGTTTTAGTCTCGCTTTTTACTTTCCTGTTAAATAATATACCATTTCTGTATATTATAAAAATGCTTATTCTTTGTCTTTAAAGGCGAACTAATGCACTAGTTAAAATACACTTAATATCATTGGTACTGAATTTTGTTGTGCATATTCCTTGCATTTTGCTGCATAAGTATTTGGAAGTGATTAAGCTTTGTGGCATTAGCCTTTAGGTGCTAAAGAACGCTTTTACCACTGAGAAAGTAAAAGGAAATATAGTTAATGTGAAAGAAAAAGGAGACAATGAAAGAACGTAGCAAAAACATATGAGCAGCCAAAAAACCAGTGAGTTGATCACACAGTTGCAAAACAGGTTGAAAACAAATATGTAAGGAATGCGCCGAAGTTTCTTCGGCGCAATCGAGTTTTCTGTACGTCGTACAATCAAGGCCACCGAAAACAGATCTATCTTTCGGTGGTCTCGGTATAATGCTGTATGAGCCGCGGCCCATGAAGCTTTAACCACGGGCCGGTGGTGGCCTGGCCTATATCGTTGCCAGACGCACCATTATGGCTAACTTTAACCGTAAATAAAATAAGAACTACTGAGGCTAGAGGTCTGCAGTTTAGCATGTTTGATGATTGGAGGGTGGATGATCAACATACCAATTTGCAGCCCTCTAGCCTCAGTAGTTTTTAAGATCTGAGGGCGGACAGAATAAAGTGAGGAAGGACAGTCAAAGCCGGCACAATTGTTGTCTTTTCAGAAAAACTAAAAAAGTATATATGGCTTCAAGCCAGCCGTTGTTGACATACGATAGTGCTAGTTCACAACTTCACAGTACTGAGATTATTATTGGTCTTAGCCACAAAGATTTCCTTCTAGGGATCCGAGGCATTGGGAGCGCTGGCAACGAGTTATTCACACGAAGATAGTGAAAATCGTTGATCCTGATCGCACAAAATTTATAGGACTTTGTTAATTTCCAAATTTAGATCTGATTTTATTAAAAAACTTAAGATGTATCAAACATTTCTAATATCTGCCACACCGACGCCGCCAACCCCCACCCCCAGCTCACAAACAAGGAGTGAAAAATTAAGTCCAACTCTTATTTTATGAAAAAATGTCTGTCTTCAAAAAACTCTTCTCAAAAAGATGAGAAAAATAAGGAGTATAAACGAAATGAAATAAAAAAAAAATATCCAGACATTGTGAACATTCAAAAGATTTGATTCTACGACCGTACAGCACGTATATATAAATAACTTTAGCCTAAAAAGTTGTGGAGGTCTTCCTTTTGAGAGCTAATCTCTGGGCTCTTCCCCTGCGTGAGGCTTCCAATTTCCCCGGGCTGCTTTCCTTTCTAGATTTAATCTCTTGCCGGTCGCCTGGCATGAAGACCTAAAACCTCGGATGGTTTTTTCTTCTTTTAGTTTTTCTGTTTCAGGTAAAATTAGAAGAAAAATGCATGCATGAAACTGGCAATGACTGAATATCATTGATTTAAGAACCGAAACGTTTTAAACAAAATTACCTTAGCCTTTGCATCCCAGTTTGTAGACGCTGGCATTTAAGCCCTTTACTTTAATGGCGGCTAGAGAACGGCAGACATTTTCTGTCATTTGAAATGAAGATAAGTGTAATAATTTAAGGCCAACATTAGTATCTACTCTCTATCTCTCTTTCTCACGTACACACACACACACACACACGCACACACAAGGCATTTGAAACAACTGAAACAACTTTTGCTTTAGATAATCAGTAATCATTCATTGTTTCTGCTTATTTCATCTCGTTCTTTTCTGTACTTACCACTTCGCTAAGTTGTGTGCTTATTATTTCCCCACTGACCAAGGCGGAGGAACTATAGTTTTCCCTTCATTTGTCAATCAGTCTCTATGCTTGTCTGTCGGTCGTATGTGTGTAAAGCTTGTCGTTGGAACACCCACATGGCTGAAGGGATTTCAATCAAGCTTGGTACAAAAGTTGGCTGTTTGTTTATAATCATGGAGGTTTTTTGTAGGTTTGTCTATCCGTCAGTGTGTATGTCACATTTACTTTTTCACCAGAACTCCTACGCGGTTGAGAGGATTACGGCCAAGCTTGGTACAAAGGTAGACCATTACGAATAGATATATACTAAGGATGATCATCCATCTCTTTGTCAATTTGTCTGAACAGAACTTTAACAATGCCCATAGCTTTTGAACAATAAGAGACAGGGACTTCCAATTTGGCACATACATTCCACCAGTGCAGTTTTCCCTTTCGTTTGTCGGTCTGTCCTTCTGTAAGTGTACCTGTCAGTAAGGGTACCTGTAAGTGTACCTGTCAGTAAGGGTACCTTTAATGTACTTTTCACATTTACAAGCCATCGTAACTCCGACTACACAGCTAAGGAATTTCCGTAAAATTTGGTACAATGGTGGACCATCGTGATTAGAGATCGTCAGTCTGTCTGTCATTCAGTGCATCTGCCACTCCTACATTTTCGCCACAAATCCTACAAATTCTTAATCATTGTTACAAAGGTGAACAAAATTGCATAGGTGTGCATTAAGGGAGATCGCCTGTCTGTCTGTCTGTCTGTCTCTCTGTACATAACTTTAACTTTGTCAGTGTCTTCTGAATTGTAAGAGATGGAGACTTCATATTTCGCTCTGTGCTGCACGAAAGTTACTTGTGCAACAAAAATTGCCTAGTTATTTGCGTATATATATATTTATATGATATATATATATATATATATATATATATATATATATATATATATATATATATATATATATATATTTACATATATATATATATATTGTGTTTATGTATATATATACATATATACGCATATATCTTTCTATTTCTTTGGGCGTACTCTCTATCTGATTGTTTTCTTGTTTTGTACCTGTTGAAGGCTCGAGTAAAAACACCTTGTAAAAAGAGATGATTACTCGTCCAGTCAAACAAGATTGGTTCTTTAGTGTAACAGTTTAAATCATTTTTCGTTAGAATTCAAGTCAACCTTTAATATGTACATGAAAAGACAATATTGTAAAATTGAATTTTTCTCTTTTTTTTCTTTTAACTTTTCGCTTTAATCCCGTGTGTATGCGGTGAATACACTATATTGCAGAGAGAAATAATTTCCATCCATTGAATGTTTTTTTTTTCTTTTAGGGAATTTTTCTCCCTTTCCTGTATCACCCAGAACCTCATTTTCTTTTATGCCCGACGTAGTTCCAAGACGCCGTTTCCTAGTAGTGATAACCGTTATGCCACTTGTCTTGTCCCCTTTCCGCTCAAGTTGGCAGCTTCTTCAGATCTGCTCCTATTTGCTTTTCTCGTCACTCTACGGCCATGGCGGAGTAGCGACTGACATGTTTTGAATATTTCTGCTTTATTCTCAGCGTGATCTCTTTGACGCCGACACTGGCAAAGCTCTCTCTCTCTCTCTCTCTCTCTCTCTCTCTCTCTCTCTCTCTCTCTCTCTCTCATATTTGCCTATACGCAAGAGATGCAAGGCACGGAAATATATTCTTGCTTAAGTCAAGGCTAAAAATATTAAAGGCATTTTGTGATGCTCCTGAATTTCCAGCCATTTTTTTGTTTTTGTTTTTGTTTTTGCAAAAAACTTGTATAATTACTGTAATTTTATGGTTGTCCATGTCAAATTACTCAGTTATTTTCTCCTATCTTTGATGCTATATCTCATATTCATTACAGTTTTTCATAATTGAGAAAGTGATTAATTGATTTGCAGAACATAATATGCTGACGCTACCGTCTTCTTTCTTTTAACGTGCTTTTTTTCCCCATTTTTTGTATGGGGTAAGCACGATGCCTTCTTTTGAAGGACTTTGATTTGGCTTTTGGGGTAGACCGTAACCTCGATCGGCTGCCCTGCCTGACATCGCTTAGACCCCGGTACGCTACCGTCTTCTACATCTCATGTAAGTAGTACTGAGCACTTTGGTTCTTGCACCGGAAAAAATTGCTGCCCATCAATTTTCGACTGATGGAATGAAACTGGTGACTAATAGGACAAACAGTCATACCTAACCCCATCAGTATCCAGTTTCAATGAAATTGACAAAATTGTGACAAGTCACATGTCAGTTTTCAGCAAACTCAAATTTTGTGTCTCTTACTTAAGAGTTTCAGAACTTCGTTCTCTACCCTATAGTTTTCATTACCAGATGTTTTCACCTCTATTTACCACTATGAAATTAAACAGAGAATGTTAGTAAAATCTCTCCTACTGGCAGTTCATTGTTTTGCATAATACTTTTCGGAATCATTATTTCTCTTTTTTTTTTTCTCAACTTTAAGCGAAAAGATTATTTCAACATTCTGTTAGCACGGGAATGTTCAAATAGAGTCGAACAACATCAAGTGTACCTTACTAATCGTTGAAGGGAATGGATCATGGCTTGAACACCAGAAACTAAAAGTGATAAAAAGAAGGCTAACTTACAAGAGTAGTCTATCTGTACCCACAGTATGGTTCATGAGAACAGCCGAAGTATTATGTCCTGTTTCCCTGTGCTGGGCCACCAATCTTTACTGGGGCAGTTCCCATGTTGGAGCAGGGAGTCCTTAGGCTGTTCACAAAATTGTATCCTGGATGTTGTGTTAGAATTACTGAGCTGAACATACTAAATATATGGAGAAAAGGAGGCCTAAATGGTCGCACCTAACAGATTTACTGCAGTCGTCATGAACTTTTATGCAAAGAATCAGATGACCTTATGAATGTACTCGCCTTTCAATTGCAAAGTATATCTGAAATTCTTTTAATTCCTTCCTTTTGTAACATTCATATATTGTGTAAGAAGTGAGGTGGGATAAATTTCAGGAGTGCTGGTAAGGTGAATCATGATAAACAGTGATAAGGGAATGGTACCTACAAAGCAAAATTAATGAGTTGCAAAATAATTAAACGCAGTTCGTTAGTGAAACAAATCCAGAGAATAAAGTGCTGTTCCTATATAAACTTGGTTTCAGTATACTCGTAAACTGTGCCTTTGGAATCTTGAAAAGAATAGGAAGACGTAAGGTTGTAGATTTTGATCGTTTTGGCTCCATCAGAAAGGCACTAAAAATACAAGATCGGCTTCCCCCTACAGCTATACAAGGCTATGATGACTCATCCTTCTATGGCACTACCGAGTAGTGATGATAGTGATAAAAGTAGCATCACATCCATTCATCCCCTTGTTATAGATATAGCCCATGCAGACATCTCGAGTGTGCAGAATTGACAGCTTCATTCAGTCATTTATCTTGAACCAGTCCGCTAACAGATATCAAGAAGTGCACTAAACAGCAAGCAAGCAAGGACGTCGGTGCAAGAGCGAAAACCCCGTTTTACTAAACAACCACAGAACATGTTCTGTTAATGCCTCAGGCTGGCACCTCATTCTTTAGACGTTGTGTTTGTGGATATTACGCTTGGGGTCAAGAGGAACAGATTCCTAAATTTTACATTTTTTACATTTTGGACACACCATTAGGTATTTATTTGTAAACGTTAGTGTTAATGTGACCCCAGTATTGCTGTAGCTGTAAAGAACGACTTGTTTTTTTATACGATACTAGATATTGGAAAATACCAAGCAAACATTATCGTAGAAAATCTGGCTTCTTTGTTAGGTAACTGGTTTAGACCTTTGTTTGCTTTATCGTTGTTGTCGAAAGTTAATTAAAAGAGTGGGAATTAGGAGGCCAGAGAGCGGAATCTTTTCTAGTGTTTCCGGGAGCTATATCGATTTGGTATTTTATGATATCTGTAGGGGATTTTCGTCTGATAAGGTATTTACGTTTGCTAAGAGAGAGAGAGAGAGAGAGAGAGAGAGAGAGAGAGAGAGAGAGAGAGAGAGAGAGAGAGAGAGAGGCGGGGCGGAGGGTACTGTGCATGGATCAAGTTTGATTAAATTCTGGGGCATTCTATGACGTATTGTAGAACTTGTTATTGTATTAAGTTTGTAAGTATTTCTTTACACCTCATATACTTCATCCATAATTTTACTTCTCTCTCCATATG
The DNA here is from genome assembly GCA_039081455.1 of Macrobrachium rosenbergii. Taxonomy (NCBI): domain Eukaryota; kingdom Metazoa; phylum Arthropoda; class Malacostraca; order Decapoda; family Palaemonidae; genus Macrobrachium; species Macrobrachium rosenbergii. The sequence continues at coordinate 93,143,521 of JANJGK010000001.1, forward strand.
AATTCTTGAAAATATTACCAAGCAAAGATTGGTGTGAAACGAAAAACCCACTTAAAGTGTCACTGACTATGAGGAAGGTGGAAGTGTCTACTCAGAAGTCTAAAAGAATTTGGTATTATAGTGTCATTTTACATAATCTCGACTAAAGCGAAATTTCGTTTAAATGGGCTTAAAAAAATATGAAGAGAATACTGAGCTATTGATTAGTGATCTTATTTTAGCATATTATACATATATATTGTATGTATATATATATGTATTATATATGTAGAATACATTTATATATATTTATGTGTGTGTGTGTATATACACATATATGTTATATATATACAGTATATATATATATATATATATATATATATATATATATATATATATATATGTGTGTGTGTGTGTGTGTGTGTGTGTGTTTGTATATACACATATATGTTATATATATACAGTATTTATATATATATATATATATATATATATATATATATATATATATATATATATATATATATATATATATATATATATATATATATATTTATAAAGAGCACGCTTTGTTTAACGCACTCACGTGAAGAACTTTCAAATATACAAGTGAGCAGGAAACGATCGAGTTAGTATCCTTAAAAGAATAGCGGTTCACTTCATAACTTGAATGTTTCATACAATTATAAGTATTGTAACTGATTTCTTCTTTCTAGTAGATTGTTTCCCAAATGGCAGGACAGAAACAAAACAACCGACAGAAGCGGAAGTAGAGAATGACGGGTTCAGTGAGTTCTATTATAGTCGATGCTGCGTTCATCGCATCAGGAATGTGAACTTACAAAGTATTTTCATTTGCTTTCGTTGTTTCAAACGTTTTTATGACGAGTGATATGGTGATCAACGGAGTTGTCAGCAATTTAAACAAGTAAAAAATGCGCTGAAGTTTCTTCGGCGCAATCGAGTTTTCTGGAGAGCGTAAAATGCTGTATAAAACGACCGGCAAGCGCTCAGTTGCTCCCCGGATGCAGTCGAGTGAAGGTACTGAGTCTAGATGGTTGTAATTTGGTATGTTTGATAGTTGGAGGGTGGATGATCAACATACCAATTTGCAGCCCTCTAGCCTCAGTAGTTTTTAAGATCTGAGGGCGGACAGAAAAAGTGCGGACGGACAGACAAAGCTATCTCAGTAGTTTTCTCTTACAGAAAACTAAAAAACGCCTGTATCTCCAAGTTCTTAAGGACAATGAAATGATATTAATTCAGATATAATTCAATTGGAACGACTTCAAATTTTCAAGAATTTTTTTCTTTCGCAATTTTCAGGTCCCCTATGGGTTTTGGCTAGATATGACCAGTGCTCCGCGTCACATTATTTTTCAAGGAGAAATACTTAGAGTGATTAGATGTGGGATTCATTAGCAATGCATTAAACGGGACCTTTAGCGTGATTAATTTCTCCTTGGCATCAGTTCCTTTCTGATCTTTTCGTGATAAACCTAATCTCATTGCTCGCTCGCTTATGCATATTCACGCACGCAGCTCACGCACGCACACACACACACACGCGCCTTCCAGAAGGGAAAATCCGTGTTGATTTTAGTCACGTCCTTTAAGGCTGACATATTTGTCGATGGTCTCCGCTGCCGATGGAAACCATGACATCTCGATTCGTAAAACGCATATTTCTCCTGCTTCTGTTACTTCGGCCAAGGACTTTCTGTTTTTGGTTTTGTTTCTCTGCCTGTGTGTATTTACGCCTGTTTGGTTTGTCAGGATTACACTAAAACTAGTGAACGTATTTTTGCGATTTTTCGGCATTAACTGCTCTCATTTTTTATGACAAAGACGTAGTTTTAACTTCCATTTTACCGTCCGTCCGATTGTCCGTCAAGCCTATCTTATTATCACAATCTTTGTATAATTCAAAAATATTTCAGTCAAAATTTGTACAAAGGCCTATCCGTTCCATTTATCACGTAAGAACCTTGCCAGTGGCCAAAAATATAGCCCCAAATTCCACAGATCTAGTACGTAACTTTTACCTTGGCCGTAACTTTTGAGCTATAAACCATTAATACATCCTTTAGGAATGCGTAGGTTACGCCACTAATTTAGTTCTTTCAGGAGACACCTATGTTAGGGATTTTGTGACCTTGGCTATGACCGTTACACCCAAGATAGCCGCCATAGCGCGCATTGGCGTTTCACAAACACATCTTGATGCGGAAACTTTTCGAGTTGTTTTCAACTTTTCCAGGACCTTAATTGTGGCGTCCTCAATATTTCATCAGATGCATTGCTCTTCAGGAGAAGTTGGTTGGGGGTCGATAGTGGGATATGAGTTTCTTTATCACTATGCTCAGTGTGCTTGTCGGTGTTGTCTCTGGTTTGTATTGAAAATATGACAGCATCCTGTTGTTTGTTATAGGAGACGTAAATAACGCTTCACATATGAGTTCCTGTTCCAGTCGTATCCAAGTCTTTGTGGAAGGAAGCGTAAATGCCACAGAGTACGTAGGCATTCATTATTTGATTGATATTTTTAGTTCATTCCGCCCTCACAACTTCAGAACGCGGGAGCATGAACGCTCATTACTTAAGGGTATATAGGGAACTTAATGCCAAAGACCTTAACTTTCCCCGTTGCTGTCATTATCTTCTTTGTCTTAAGCTTTACCCAATTCTATATGGGATCGCTGTTTTCTATCAGCCTTCTCCACCTTCCCCTGCCCAGTGCATCCTGCCTCCCTAAGCCTTTTTCCGTATGTCATTCGCTATTTAATCCTTCCATGAGAACTTTGGCCTTCCCCTTCATCTCCCCTCCACGCCCATGCTCATTACCCTTTTACGCACATGACCTTCTCGCCGCTTAACAGTGACCGTTCCTGTCATTATCTGCCCCCATTTAATTTGTTCTCATCCACATGCATAGACTCCTTGAATATCTGAAGGTTTTCTGATGCGTCTTTTGCTCAGTTATAAAAAGTCTCTCTCTCTCTCTCTCTCTCTCTCTCTCTCTCTCTCTCTCTCTCTCTCTCTCTCTCTCTCTCTCTCTCTCTATGAAAGTTTCTACATATGGATTATATATCAGTATATATATGTGTTTGTGTGTGTGTGCGTCTATGTATGTGTGTGCAGTTGAGCCAGTAAATTAATAATGATTGTACGACAGAGTTATTAATCAGTACTTCGTGGACACTTCTGATTAAGGAATCCCCAATGGTCTAGCTTCTGAGCCACTTTAGGGGGGAATTGCCTTTTTCTCTTAGGGGCCAACAACAACCTGGTGTGTCGGTCAGATTATTTACTGAGGACTCGCTTCCACAGTAGGAGTCAGTGGTACAGCCTAGGTATTTCAGTCCAAGAAAGTGTTAGGCGGTTTAGAATACATATTTACACTCCAGGACAGAGAAGCGCCTACTAAAGGTTGTGAACCCATGGGAAGGAAGGAATGCACCCTTAATAGCAGATAATCCACTTCTGAGGCCAATGACAACCAAGCCTTCACTCTCGGTAATGTGCTGTGAAAGGAAAATAATAGCTTTCTGGCTACTTAATGTAGTGCTGAGGTAATCTGGTGGCCCGGAGTCATAGGATGTGCATCCAGTATTCTTTACTGATGAAATTATGGCTCTGGGGTTTGAATGTGCATGCATGTGGTATGGATAAAGAGGGATACATGGTAATTCGTTAGCTTGAGGTGTTAAATCTTGATGTTTTAGGACTTCCCATATCTGTGTGTCCAGATATGGGAAGGATAATAAGTGATTGTATGTGCATGGGGAAAAGCTGCAAGAGTGACAGTGTTTATGCCAGGATTGGAAGCAATTGATTTTGAAGAGCTGATTTTTGGAAGAGCGTGAGATGGCTTTATTGGTAGGTATAGAGTTCCTAGAGTAAAGGAGAACAGTTCTGTAGATATTTTTTTTAAATAGGTGTTTGTCGGAAAGAAATTATTTTCAAAGAAGGATACTTGGGAAAGAGAGTTTGTTCCATTATATGCTAGCACTGAGGTATATCAGTATTAAGTTTAAGGGTGTAATGGTGAAAAAGGAGGGTTAAGACTATATCTGATCATTATTTAGTAGAGGCAAATGTCAAGATATTTTCAGTTCAAGATGAAGATGAAGAGGAAAGTTAAAGCAGTCGGTGTAAGGTTTATCAAGATGACTGGAATTGAACAAAAATGAAGTAAGTACGCCAAATAAGGAGAAAATGGATGACAAGTAGGATACTTAATAAATGGAGTTGAAGATGTATAAACTTCGAGGATAGGGTAAAATATGCAATTAGGTGTTTCTGTGCTTATGGGGGGGATAGGGAGAGGAAATAAAAGCAGTAAGTAAGGGACAAGGAAGTATAAGGTTGAATGAAGGAAAAGAAGATTATTTAAGAACAAATCACATGTCAGAATAAAAGATCAGGTAGAGGTATACAGGAGGACGACAGTGTAAATCGATAAATGCAAGTAAGTGATGAAAGTAGGCGTGTGAATTTGACCAAGACTATAAAGGCGGATAGAAGCTGTTTTACCCGAACTAAGATGCAAAGAGAAAGATTGATGAGCGAATTGATCTCAAGTCAAAGATGAAGCATGAGAGATGCTGTCAGAAGTGAATGTAGTCCATGGTTGATGAAGTATTTTGAAGGTTTTCGGGATAAGTAAATAGAGGAGAGGAAGAGCAGCATGATGTACAATTGAAAGGGAAAAATATAAGTTTGAGAATGTATTATGAAAGTGACTGTTAGGGAGTAAGGAGGCAATTAAGACTTAATTGACTGTTAGGGGTGTAAGGAGGGCAGTTAAGAAGTTGAAGACAACAGAAGCCTTATGCTGGTGAAAGTGTGATTGAGTGACTGACTAGGATGCAAGTTATGTCAGGAAGAAGGAAAGGTTCTAAAGGAATGGTCATAGTGGCAGAGTAGAGCGTAAGTATTATAGCGGCATAACATTATTTAGTATACCTGGCAAGGTGTAAGGTAAATTTAGATTTAGAAAATAAGACAGATGATGTAAGTATTGATAACGGAAGAGGGTGTATAGATCAAAAGTTATGAAACAGTTATGCGACAAGTTTGAAAGTAAACGGTTTAATTGGCTTGCGAAGACTTTAGAAGTTTATAAAGAATTGAGAAGTGATGTGCAAGCTGTCGTGGATTTATTGGGTAAAAGACGAGCTGCCATGAACCACTAAACATTTTTTGATAATAGTAAGTCACATGTTAGAATATGTAGAGAGGAGAGGGACTGGTATGGTATAAGAGTGGATTTGAGATGAGGGTGTGTTAGGTATTCATGGCTGTTGAATATCGTTACTGATGAAGTAACGAAAAGTTAGAGAAAGGACATGCTATCAGTGGAAAATTGTGGGATAAGAAAAGAGTCACGAATAGTGTGGAATGGCCGATGTTAATGGATGATGCAGCAGCACTTGGGGTTAGTAAGGAGAAACTAATGAAGAGGTTTGAAAGTGTTTGCTAAAGGGGAAAATTCGAGAGTAAACTTGGACAAGAGGTAGTGTTATGGGGATAAATAGAAACCAGGAAAATGGAATAATTAATGGCAATATGCATGGCGGAAGAATGGAAGCAGTTGATTCATGTCAATATTGGAGATTGAAAATAACTGATGAGGGTAGAAAAGTTAAGTATACCTTAGTTTTACCAGACCACTGAGCGGATTAACTGCTCTCCTAGGGCTGGCCCGAAGGATTAGACTTATTTTACGTGGCTAAGAACCAATTGGTTACCTAGCAACGGGACCTATAGCTTACTGTGGAATCCGAACCACATTATAGCGAGAAATGAACTTCTATCACCAGAAATAAATTCCTCTAATTCTTCATTAGCCGGCCGGAGACTCGAACTCACGCCTAGCGAGTGCTAGCCGACAACTCTACCGACTCGTCCAACGAGGAACTATTGATGAGGGTAGAATGAGGGAAGCAGATTCAAAGAATGAGTGAAGCAGGGAAGGCAGCAGGAGTGCAAAGATTGAGACAAGATTTTGAGTGTCTAAGAAAGCCAGGCTCGGTGTATATGAGGGAATTTTCAGCCGACACTTCCTTGTGGAAAGGAAGAGTGGATGTTGACCGGAAATGAAACAAGAGGTTGATTATATTAGGTAAATTGTTTAGTTTTTTATATATAGAATAGGAAGAACTGAAAGAGTGGGAAATGTGTAGATAATTAGCTTTGGTAAAATGGTTAGTATTAGTAAAAGAATAGCTCAGAGTGTGTTGCGATGCATTGCTAATGTGGAAAGAAATTGTGGGGGAGGGGTGGCGCAACAGTTTGGTGAAAAGCGTCTTTTATTGGAAAGTGTTTTGAAGAACGAGAGGAAGTCCTACCAAGTACTGAACAGATGGGATGGAAAAGAGATATTGGAAAGGAAGGCCTTAATTCCCAGAATGGCATTGTGGGTAGAGGGCTCCGGCATGCCGCTGATAAGACCTCTGTGTAGATTATGATGCAGCCTGAGTGTAAGTTTGCTGCACAGGTATTGTATCCATGAATCAGTAGTTAAAGTATGAGTGTATCGGAGACCGTTGCCTTTTCCCCTGGAACCACTCACAGCAAGCGGAAATAAATTATTGTTGAATGTGTGTGTGTGTGTGTGTGTGTGTGAGAGAGAGAGAGAGAGAGAGAGAGAGAGAGAGAGAGAGAGAGAGAGAGAGAGAGAGAGAGAGAGTGTGTGTGTAGAAAGCAGCATGGGGGTAAAAGTTCGAGAATTAGGGTTCCTTGTAACAAGACGAGCGCCCTGGGCACCAACACTTCATTTTGGAAATTGAACCGGCGAGTAATTTTTTCATTACATTTTAACATGTTAGGTCACTTATGTTTTACACTTTTCATAGCAAACCTTTTCATGCATATCTTACTTATTCTTAAAATATTCTATTTTCTTTTGTG
>JANJGK010000001.1:93150514-93203014 GCA_039081455.1 Macrobrachium rosenbergii
TATTAAAAAAGAAAAGATAAATGAATAGATTAACAGATAGATAAAAATGTATTAAAATGCAAGGAGAACAGTATTCGGGTAGTAATGCATTGCACCTTCGCTTGAACTTCTGACGTTCCAGTTGAACGACATCCTCTGGGAAGCTGTTCCACAGTCTAACGATGTGAGGAATAATAGATCAAGAGTTAGATGTGAGTCAAAGGTTACACCTTGAATAGTTAAAGCTTCAGACTCAATAGTACGTCTTAGTGCAACTGTGGGGTTTACCTCCCAGGTTCATTTATAGGTCATTGTTCTTAATCTCCTTTATTTCTGGATCTCTTTATCTTGTATTCCAACAATTCCAACTAGTCATTTCCACTCTCTGAATGGCTGAAAGTGCGCATTATAGCCTAAGTTTAATTCTTTATGAACAACCTTTCATCCCCATTTCCAGTTCTTTTGTATGTTCTGCATTCCAAATATATATATATATATATATACACACACACTTGCATCTTTATATGGCCTTTGTACAAACGCACACACATATATGTGTATATATATATATATAATATATATATGTGTGTGTGTGTGTACTCGCACACATGTATTTATGTATATTCCGGTATTTATGAACATTTGTTATGCAGGGTAAATCCTAGTAGCTTTAAACTCATAATATTTTTGCATAATGATCGACCCATTTATGAAATAGCGTAGAGAAACGATAATTAATAGCGTTTCTCAATCTTTTGCTAATTTTAGTTGTTGAAATAAATGGCAACTATTTGGTATTTATTTTTCCAGGATTCTTAACAATACGATATTTATACTGATGTGCGTAAAAAATTAGCATTCACTTATGAAAATTACAGAAGACGGTAATTTTCATAGTGATTTCATTATTATTTTACGAAATGTTAGTCACATGCCCCCCACCTCTCTCTCTCTCTCTCTCTCTCTCTCTCTCTCTCTCTCTCTCTCTCTCTCTCTCTCTCCTCTCTCTCTCTCTCTCTCTCTCTCTCTCTCTGTAAAAAATTTGGTTTTCTTCTGAAAAACTGTTTAGATTCCAGTATTCAAACATTTAAATAACTAGGTTTTTGTTTTGCACACGATTCCCATTTTTAACCATCCATTATGTTTTTTATGCGTTCTTGGCCTCCCGCTAAGGCAAGCCCTATGAGAGCTGATAGTCAGCCCAGTGTCTGGTTAAACTTTTTTAATAGTATGCCCGCTGAAAGATTGGTGGAATGAACTGTATTAAGTGAAACTGGTACAGGCATTTTTCCAAATTTTAAAAAGAGCTTTTCCCATGGTACACTCATCACCGACATTTTAGCCAGGAAAGTGTCTCGTTGTTCCTCATTACCGCATAAATTATCCCTAGCCTTAGGGTATCATTGACTCCTTAATTATTTATGGTACGAATGTTGATTGTAATTTTGCCTAGAAAACATCTTGGAAAGTGGCCTGTTCAGTGCTCTTAAGATATCAGCCGTAGTGATTTAGAGATAGAATAAATTTTATTATTATTATTATTATTATTATTATTATTATTATGATGATTATTATTATTATTATTATTATTATTATTATTATTATAAATAGGAAGTAGGCCCTCTTTTAAACAAGTGATGTTGAAGCTGCATCATGTTATTATTATTATTATTATTATTATTATTATTATTATTATTATTATTATTATTATTATTATTATTATTGTTGTTGTTGTTGTTCAGAAGAGAAACCCTTTTCTATAATAAGCCCACAGGCCATCTAGATGGTAACGAAATCGAAACCCAGCAGTTCCCTGCATCTCGCTGTTTGAAGAAACAGCGGAAAAGCTATGGGGAAATTATATATGCAATACAGGCTTACCCCTCTCTCTCTCTCTCTCTCTCTCTCTCTCTCTCTCTCTCTCTCTCTCTCTCTCTCTCAGGAAAAAGGATCATCATATTTATAAACATAGTACTATTATTATTACTATTCACAAAATAAACCCCACTCATAGCCCACAGGGGCCGTTGACTTGAGATCCAAGCTTCCGAAGAATGTGGTGCTCTTAAGAGAAGATAATAGGAAGTACAGGAAGAAGAAATCAGTTATTATAACAGAAAAAAGATAAAATAATAAATTAATAGACAAAGAGATAAAAATGTAAGTGCATTATGAAATAAAAGGAGAATTGCTTTAGGGCAGTAATGCATTGCATCTGCGCTTGAACTTTTGAGGCTCCAGTTGCACAACATCCTCAGAGACAGTTCCACAGTCCAGCGGTGTGAGGAATAAAGGACCTCTGGAACCGAAAAGTTAGAAAGCGAGGCACATTTACTGCATGTTGGTGCTGTGTGCAGCAAATCTAGCCGGCAGGAAAAGAGGATCAGGGATCAGTTGTGAATGTAAAAGATACAACTTACGAAAAATTGACGAACAAGAGACCGTCCTTCGATGGCCCAAAGTCAGAACAGAAAGTGTTACGAAACAGAAACCTGCCACTACGAAACATTCTACCTAAAAGAGATAAATCTCTGGCAGAAGCAGATTTCCACACCGGAGAGCAGTATTCCAGTAAAGGAAGGACAAATGACCTAAAACAGGTTGCATTGGTTTTATCACTTAATATATGAGTGATGGGACAATTTTTCGCTGTTTTAGTCGAAAAAGAAATTTTGGCTAAAGCAGCAGTTGCGTAATGGAAATGAGTATGTCTTATAAAACAATTTCATGATGTAGCGAGAGATTGGGCTCTGTTAATGGAGATTAAGTACTTAGCTTGGACCGTGTGTTTAATAGGAATTGGGAAGGGGAGCCAACCTTAGAAAAAATATTTACTGTAGAACTGAATTTAGTGTCGAGCTGTTTTTCAAACTGTAAGCATTTACCAAGAATTTGAACCTAAATATCCATTCTGTGGCGACTTATTCTTCTGCGCGAAGGATAAAGGTTGTAAGGAACCTGCGAGTAGCAACCTGATTTGGTTGTAGTGCGCCATTTGAGTTATATAGCAAGTGTGAATGCAGTTTGATGTCACGAGACATGCAAAAGAAATTGAGTGTTTATACAAGCATAAGTAGGCATTCAAACACATTTTATATGTGTATATATGCATATATATATACGAGTATATATATATATATATATATATATATATATATATATATATATATATATATATATATATATATATATATATATATATATATATATATACATATACATATATATATATGTGTGTGTGTGTGTGTGTACTATATATACAATATGTATCTATATATATATATATATATATATATATATATTATATATATATATATATTATATATATATATATATATATATATATATATATATTATATATATGATAATTACTGTATGTATAGTATATAAATATGTGTATGTGTGTAAGTATGTATATATGTATGTGATAGCCTCATTGACTTATTAACGCATAGAATTTCGTACACTTTTTGAATAAACATAGATCCGACATGAAGAACAAATGAAGAGACCCCAACCTCCAGCGGTGAAGTGTTCCACTGGTGTAGCGTGCATAAGGTCAAGTTCAAGGATAATATTGAGAGGTTAAAGGTCAAGTAGTAATACTGTATGTCATTGACGGTTGGCATTGTGTTAAGCGAACACATCTTGCATTATATGCATTGTTTCCTCCAGAGCATAATTAGAAAGGTTTAGTAATGGTAGGCCAGGCCACTGTTAGTAATTATGATTAACATAAATAGCTATAAGTACCCTCATGAAACAGTTATAAAATATCCCTACGAAACAGTTTCTCAGAATATTCACCCAGCATAACCTGTTGTTATTTTTGGTAATGAGGAATAGCTAGGCTATCAAACATAATTAATAAACCGGTTAAGCATCATTATCGTTTTTACATCGGATTTTCCATTTGATAACACATACATACATATATATACATAATATATATATATATATATATATATATATATATATATATATATATATATATATATATATATATATATATTTATATTATATATATATATATATATATATATATATATATATATATATATATATATATATATATATATATATATATATATATATATATATATATATATATATATATGCTGTAAAGCCCTCGAATCCAGCTGTATCGGTTATTATACCGGAATTGCTTGTAAACGTCTGCACTGCCACAGAAACCAAGGTGCCAGCAATTTACAGACTCGCAACCCAAGACCTGCTGTAGTAAAACTTATTCAGAGATCAAAACTGCGGTCTATAATCTCTGAGGCCGTTTGAATTAACGTACGAAAAGCCTCTTGGTACGTTTTGTCATCTTCCCGAAGATACAACCTTGACCACATCAGTCAACAGCAACAAAGAAAGCAACCTGTAGAGGGGACAAAGGTAGCGTAATGATATAAAGACAGCCATTTCACTGGAAAATCAGCGCTACGTCAGAAACCTTAATATACACCGAGAGAGAGGGGGGGGGGGGGGGGCGGGCGGGGGGAGTCTAGGCGTGTGGTTTATTGAACTGGCCTCTTTAGGAATCAGGAACCAAATTTAAATTAACCTGCTCTCACTTGCACCTATCTTAACAAAATGTAACCATTGTTATGTACTGCTGATTCACGGACAACACATATACGTAACATATATTGTATATGTTTGTGTAAATATATATTTATATGTATGTATGTAAGTGTATCTAGAATTGCATTCAACAGGAATACATTAAATTCTAAAAGGAATGCTAAATTATCTAATGACTTAATCATAGACATGTAATAAAAATTAATGTATGTATATATATATATATATATATATATATATATATATATATATATATATATGTATGTATGTATATATATATATACACATACCCTTTTTGTGTGTTTTAATGCATACACTGCAGATCCGTTTTAATTACCAGAATATAGGATATTTCTGCATATGATATACACTCACTTATGCGTAGGTAAATGAGTCAAGTTTAAGGTAAGTACATGTCTCTATGATCTGAGTCAGTCATGTGGTCTGCATCCCCAGCTCTTGTTTAATGGAGTAAGGGGGATGGATACGATATTTTCTCTGAGGTCTTTCCACCGCCGATCACATCCGCCAAAAGCTGTCATTCACAGCTGGATGATCTGGTGGTTGCAGTGCTTGCAGAATTAGAAAGCCTCTGTCCTTCTCTAAGCTCCTTTCGGTAAGGAATCGGTCCTTGTTACACGCATTTTGAATGAGTGTTCGCGCGGAGAATTATGCCTCAAATCTGAACGAGATATTTTTGGTTGAAAGATATGCAAGATACCTCTCTCTCTCTCTCTCTCTCTCTCTCTCTCTCTCTCTCTCTCTCTCTGTATGTCTGTATCTATCTATCTATCTATCTATCTATCTATATACTATATACATATATATATATATATATATATATATATATATATATATATATATATATATATATAATATATATATATATATATATATATATATATATATATGGATGTATGTGTGTCTGTGTGTTCCAGGATAACTCTGAAATGTATTGAGCATTTTCAGCCAAACGTGGTATACATATGGCTTACTATCTAGAAACGAATACTGTGGGGGTAAGACATCACCACACCAAAAGGCAGCAAATGGGGTAGGTGTGGGAATGGCTTCCCTGAAGCGGGGCAGGTTCTGCCTGTAGACTTAGTAGCTAGGTAAACTCTGCGCGTTCATCGTACCCCATTTCGGTATGCATATGACTTACTATCTGTAAAAGAATACTGTGGAGGTAAGACATCACTGGCACCATAGTGGGTTGGGGGTGGGGGTGGGAAGGGGAGGACATGTAAAAATCCATAGTTTTCGGGGTTGGTGAGATGAATGGTGACACTCCCAATGCACTTTAAAGTCCAAGTTCAGTCCCTATAGGAAGGGGAGTGAGAAGGGGTAAAAATTGTCGAAAATGTCCGATATAGTGTCCAATCCATAGTTTTCGAGGTCGCTGAGATGAATAGTACTAGGCCCGGGGCCCTTTAAGTACAAGTTCAGCCCCGATAGCAATGGGGGATGAGAAGGGGTGAAATATAAAATGTCAAAAATGCTGGCCAATGTAATTGAAGCAATTACCTTAACAGGAAAGGAAGAGAGAGAGAGAGAGAGAGAGAGAGAGAGAGAGAGAGAGAGAGAGAGAGAGAGAGAGAGTTTATCGGTTGTCATTCAGTTTTCCCGGGCAGCACCGTATTGTTCAGCTAATTATATATATATATATATATATATATATATATATATATATATATATATATATATATAATGTATATGTGTGTGTGTATGTTCTTATGTATGTGTATTGTACAATACATTAACATGGACATATAATATGCAAACAAAAGCTAAATGCAAATATGTACATATAAATTTTCTTTTTCTGTAACAGTTTTCATAATTTTCTTCAAGTCCCAGTGCACACGTGGCTTCCACAATCCTCTGACAAAACTTGAAATATCTCCAGTGCTTTTCCATTCTTCAGGAGGGATAAACGTAAGCGCTGCAATACTGCCATATTTTATTAATTCCTCAACCAACAAGTGTTTCCATCTCCCACGGTCTTCTTCAAGGCTAGTCTAGATTCAAAACGGAATTGTTTTCTAATATATAGCAGAGAACAGCCAAAAAGTATCGAAAAACAAGAATACAAAATGAAATTTTAAAAATTTAAAAGTTTACTACAAACTCCATAGTTTTGAATAATGATTTACAAATTTCTCAGGCCTGTGCCTCTCTAAGTATACTACGGATCCAGAGAGAGCTCTAAAAGCCTATAGCCATCTTACGTCCACTGCAGCTCACAGTGAGGAGCTTCGACGTCTCCTCAGAGTTTTCATCTGTTAAGTAAGGTGGTCCCAGTGTCTCTGGATCCCCCAAAGGCGACACTGCTCTTCCTTGCCAGAGAATCCATCCGCGCCCAAAGCATTTCACACTTGGAGGCGTTTCATCCTCCTCCGAATTCCAAACTTGCAAACTACTTTAGTCCTAACTTCCTAGAATCTCCCTGGGGTAACGATGTTCTTCAACAGAGGGGCAAATGTCAGGTTTGAGCGGCTGAAGACCTCGGACAGCTTCCTTCGAAGGCTGGTCTCCCTCACTCCGTGATGAAGCAGCTTCTTCACATCCACCTCGGCTTTCCATGACAGAAAAATATAAGCAGAATGCCCTCATTTTGGTTATATTTTCCTGTCACAGTTTTTTCTTCATTTTCTTCAGGTGCCAACGTCCATGTGTCTTCGATAGCCCATACTTCTAAGATCTCCAGTACTTTTCCAGTCTTCAGGAAGGATAAACAAAGCCGCTACAGTCCTGCATATTCATTCTGAAGACCACAGGTTTTTCGACTATCCTTGAGCATCTCCACGGCGAGTCTAGATTCACAGTGGAACTGCATCCTGTTATATAGCAGACTTCAGCCAAAAAATATTGAAAACCAAGAATGAAAAATGGATTGTGAAAATTTAGTGCAAATTTCATATTTCTGAAAAATGATTGACAAATTTCTTAGGTCGGTCCCTCTGCTTTATGTTAGAATTGGAATCTCTCTCTCTCTTGAAAACCATGAATGAAAAATGGATTGTGAAAATTTAGTGCAAATTTCATATTTCTGAAAAATGATTGACAAATTTCTTAGGTCAGTCCCTCTGCTTTATGTTAGAATTGGAATCTCTCTCTCTCTCTCTCTCTCTCTCTCTCTCTCTCTCTCTCTCTCTCTCTCTCTCTCTCTCTCTCTCTCTCTCTCATATATTATAAATTTATATATATACTTATATATGTATATATATGTATATATATGCAAACCTATATATATACTGTATATATATATTATATATATGTGTGTGTGTGTGTTTGTGTGTGTGTGTGTATGTGTGTATGTATGTATGTATGTATGTATGTATGTATGTATGTATGTATATATGGAGACGACCGTACTACAGCCAAATAAAAGTTTAGGACAGCTGATTGTTTTTCCTTTTGTAGTTTTTAATACTTTTAGTGTGTATGTATGATACAAATTATTCTAAATTATATATCTAGATTGAAGAGTAACAGGCTACTTTTGCTCACCATTACTTTTATCAAAATTTGTTGAAACGGGAAATACCTTGGACTGTTGTAACCCATTGATTTTACAGTTGACAATTGGTACTCAAACCCTTTCATGTTGATAGATCTTTCCTTACGTTTGGGCTTCCATCGGCGAAATAATTGATTTTCTTTTCAAAGAATTTTTTTTTTTTTTTTTTTTTTTTTACAAATTGGGTTTACTCGCAATTCTTGGTTAACCTTTTTTAAGAGTTATCAGTCTGTTCGTATTTTATCTCATTTAGTTTCGGAGCAACAGCGGGAAACACAAACGATCCACGTCTGTATCCAGACATAATAAATAGCCAACCTCCCGGCGGTCCATCATAAAGCCATCTAGGCTATGCATTGTGTCCCAGCTGGCGTTGGACTTAGAGACTCCTTTTATTAGAACGTGTGAAGCATTACAATGTTCATATATCTTCCTCTTTAGGTGGTGGTCGATTTTCTTCTTAGCTGATGCCTTGGGTATCGGATTAATATGAAGGAACCTGGTTGCTCCATGTGAAAATTAGTTTCGGGCTGAGTTGTCCTTAGTTTATGTCATAGATTCTAATTTTTGAGGATAAGCTGCTGCTCTGAATGGCACTTGGGAGAGAAACATGTAAGAAAAAATCGGTTATTATTAAAGATCCGTGTTTGTGTACATTATATGGGTTAATTTATAAAACTAAAAGAAATTTTAAAATGTTGAAAGTGCATAATCAGTGCTGTGCAATTAGTTTTTGATATTTTGAAGATTTGTGAGTTGAGTAAATTAGTTACACAAATTCTGCTTTTACATATTAACTATATCCAATAATAAGCACTCATGGGGTTACTTCTGATGAGATTGTACATAATCATTATTTTGGGTGGAAACACTACAATTTGAAGTCTTATTCTGCCAGCGTTGTTGGAATCGGAGTCAAGAAATTTGTATTTAAGTCGTATAACTTCTCAGCTTGTATGTTATTACATAAATATTTATAGGTGTAGATGGCAAATCATCCCATTGATTTTTTTCCTAAGTTTTTTTTTCATGATTACCTAAAAAGATTTAAGAGGCGGAAATAATAATATTTTTAGTGTTTATTTAAGGTACTTGATAAAAACAGCATGAATAGGATGTCGTAGAATTCCAGCTTAAAGGGAAGAATAATGGGAAGAGTTGTAATAACGAAATATATGCCTTATTGATAAAGTGTTAATTAAATAAATAATTACAATAGATAAACAAATAACTGACCACTCCAGGTATCACATTTGTCAATCTTTCGTCCACTTGGTAGTATAGCTCGATCTCTCATTTTTTCATTAATCTTCAGTCTGTGCCATTTCATATTAGTGTTGGAGTTCTCGAGGTCTGGATTTCCAGGACTTTGGCCTTTCTTTCGTCCTTGGAATGCTGTGGAAGTAATGTACTACCTTTATAATATACTGTATATAATTTTTTAGTATGTTAATTTTGCAGGGCCTGAATGTTGCTAGTGTCCATTAAACACAGAAGGCTCCTGTGTTGATACTTTTTATTTAATCAAATGATTTTATCTTTAGTGCATTTGGAACGTGCTGGCTGTATAAAGAACAAAGTCACCATGAATTTTCGTTATTCCCCTAAAATCACCATTATTTTCCTTAATGTGGAATAAGCCTATAACTCGTAGTACTAGAAATAAAGAATTGCAGATAACATTTATCCTAATAACTAATAAAGGTTTACGGTATATGAATACTTCAGCGTTTGTTTTATCTGGTATTGTATTGTATGCACCACATCAGTAGGCTATAAGCTGGTGAAATCACTGAGCAATTAAGCATTTATAATCAAAACCTATCGGTGGATGTAAAATGATCATACAAGCTGAAGCGATGGTTTATTTATCCACCGTATTATTTCAGATACCTTCACAAACTGCATGATATTACGAGTGGCCTTTTGGTTTTAGGAGAATGACTGAAGAATTTACAGAGCTACGATTTATTGTCTACGAATGCTAATGCAGTCAGACGATATTAATTTCTCTAACAGTTACATGTAAGGATTTCGTTATTTCGGTTAAATGTCTTGGCATTAATGACGCTTTACTTGATTGATTGATTTAGCATGATAGAAATACGAAACTTGGACTTTGAACTTAAAGTACTGAATGGGGCACAAATTCAGAAATTGAATCATAAGGATGGAATCGGACTTGGGCAGTCTGGACTTGGTCTCAGATTCTGACGATGTGGACTTGGACACAGTCTTGACTTCGGATGGTATGGACTTGGACGGCCTTGGCCTTGGGAATTATGGACTCGACTAGAATACTGCTTCATACATATGATCCATTCAGATAATTCATCGGAACGAACTCCGTCTTCTCTTTCACTCAAGTTCAACGCCTACTCTTTTTTTGAAGGACAAATGGTCTTCACAATTCGTTCGGTAGTCCCAGGAAGCTTTTCCCCTTGTCATTTATTTGCTTGACATTTTGCATAGTTACCATTGTGATTCAAGCCTTCATACTAAAATCATTTGTGGCATTTACTCACATGCACTTCCGTGAGTCACTCAGTGCAATCTTCCCACCGTCCATACTAACATTCAGTTGGATATGTGTTTGCTGAAAGGTTGTCTTCACTCTGTTCTACATATTTTAGTTTTCTGGAAAAGAAAACTATTGTGCCGGGTTGTCTGTCCGTCAGCACTTTATTCTGTCTGCACTTGTTTCTGTCCGCCCTCAGATCTTAAAAACTACCAAGGCTAGAGGGCTGCAAATTGGTATGTTGATCATCCATCCTCCATTCATCAAACATACCAAATTGCACCCCTCTAGCCTCTGTAGTTTTTTTTTTATTCAAGGTAAAGTTAGCCATAATCGTGCTCCTGGCAACGATATAGGATAGGCCAACACCGGGCCGTGGTTAAAGCTTCATGGCCCGCAGCTCATACAGCATTATACCGAGACCGCCGAAAGATAGATCCATATTCGGTGGCCTTGATTATGCGCTGTAGCGGCTGTGCAGAAAACTCGATTACGCCAAAGAAACTTCGGCGTATTTTTTTACTTGTTTTTCATTAAATTCTGTTTTTATTCATAACTGTAGGAGAGGATTCATAGGCATATATGAATTGTATGAATGTAATTATATTAGGTATTAATCTATTTTGGGCGCTGTAATCATCGTAATTTTAGCACTTCAGGAACAGTCAATCAATTCATCATCTTCTTGGCTCATTTTTACCTCCATAACAAAGCTCGTACTCCGTTTCGTCCGTCTCATCTTACAGACAGTTGTCAAAGTAAGTCACCTATCTTTTACATTTCAGAACACTTGACACGTACAGCCAACGTGTAAGCGCATTGCACTTTTCGAATTCCATACAACAGTTGACCATTTTGTGACTGATTACATGAAGACAATAAGTACGAGACTGAGTAAGAGCAGTGGAATAAATAAAAAACAAGTAAAAAATGCGCCGAAGTTTCGTCGGTGGAATCGATTTTTCTGTACAGCGTATAATCAAGGCCACCGAAAATAGATCTATCTTTTGGTAGTCTCGGTATAATGCTGTATAAACCTCAGCCCATGACACTTTAATCACGGCTCGGTGGTGGTCCGTGTTAGGAGGATGGGTGATCAACATACCGATTTGCAGCCCTCTAGCCTCAGTAGGTTTCGAGATCTGAAGGCGGACAGAATAAAGTGCGGACGGACAGACAAAGCCGGCACAATAGTTTTCTTTTACAGAAAACTAAAACGTTATGACGGTCCAGGGTTAGGGCAAATGTTTAAAAACATTACTGCGATCCTTTACGTTCAGAAAATATGCAAAAACAACAGATAGAGAATAATCATCAGGGAGGAATAGGATACAAAAATATGAAGAATTAATTCAAAATTAGAGAATGAATTAAGAAATGAACATACAATATTGCATGGTTATAAAGTGGAATTGTAATGCCGAAATGTATAAAATTTCATAATTTTTCATAATGACACTTTAAATAGTACTGTTGTCAATGAGAACGTCGTTAATAACCTACAAAACATATAAGAAATAAATATAGCTGTTTACCTCCCGCCAGCATACATGCTGGAAGCCATGTATTTGACTACAATATATAAAAAAAATAAATAAAAGCCGTCTTCTTTTGCGAAAATAAATCTTCCGAGAAAACTTTGGATGAAATCTTTTCGCTGATCAAACCACGTCAATCATTCTGGTCTTGGGCTTTCAAGGAAAGTGATATTGGAAATCATAGGAATCATCAAGGGAGATGAATGTTCCACATGCATGGATCATGCAGTACAAGCAGGTCTTTTGATATGTTGGCATATACATGTAGATATTTCTCATGAAAATAGGAAAAAAGCAAGTGCATGCTGTGCGCTTTGTAAACTTGGGACCATATTTTATATATAAATAAATAAATAAATATATATACATGTATATATAATTGAATACTCTATATATGTGTATGTATGTATGTATGTATGTATGTATGTATGTATGTATGTACGTACGTACATATATTCCACAGAGGACCTTAATGATACTGAAGTTAAAAAAAGTAGAATCTTTTTTTCAAGCTTTCAGAGGCTAGTCTGTCTCCATCTTATACGAATCAAGTAATGACAAAATCTGCCCAAGGTCAGATTTTATATATATATATATATATATATATATATATATATATATATATATATATATATATATATATATATATATGTATATATATATATATATATATATATATATATATATATATATATATACAAGCACAAGATGGTCAGCAATTTTCTCTCCTAATCCAGTCCCTTGAACTGTGTCTTAGGTCTCGTTTTGTGTTAACTACCTTCCTGTAACCTTCTTACCTGCATCTTTTCTCCTCTGGGGGTTTATTGGCTTGGTCAATCCTTACCACGTGTTCATTTAACTTTCTCTCTCTTTGATTTCGTAAACTGTCTGGCGCGTGGTAAAATCCTCAGCGTTGTTTCTCACATTTCCTTTCATGGTCGCCTTGGAACATGTTATGAGAGTGTTTTCTGCAATGAATCGTGTGGTTTTGTATGTGCTGCGAAATCTGAAATTCATTTTATCCTATTCCACTTTGGGATTCCTTTCTTAGTATTCTTTTGCCACAGGTGAGACCTGAATGAAATATCTGATGTTCTTCCAATGCTGTTTCTTTGCATGTTTTGCTGATCTGTCAGTGATATGTCGCCTCACAATCGTCACATATTGCAACGTATATCCTCCTTTCCTCTCCTCCGCTTCTCCAGGATAGCAGGTTTTTATTACTTTGTTCCTTATAGTATTTTTTAGAGTTACCAATCTATAATATACTAACCTCCAGTTTAGAGGTTTAACCATGCCATTGCTTGAAATTACTGTAGTTTTTCTGTCCTTTTTTTCCCCTATTTTTTGCCTTGGGGTTTTGCTATGGACCTTGTCCTCCAGATCAGGGTAGCCGAAAATCTTAACATCACACTTTAGTAGTTCAATTCCCCTCTGAACGCGGCAGGCTACAGATTCTATAAGCTTTGATTATAAGACCCGTTATCTTGCCTATTTTTATTTCCTAGCTATGGCTTGAAAACATGTATTTGTGAGTTAACATGTGTAGCTTTCCTATAGAGCCTGTATCCTATCTATATTTTTCAGGTCTTACATAACAGGATCGCCCACCGGTCATTAGTTACGCCCTTGACTGTTTCGGAAGTTTCACGGCTATGTCACTCACCTTTTCATTGCTGTTTATTCGGATTTCTCCCACTGTTGGAAGTTTCATAGTTGTGCGAGTGTCTTGGGAATTATGACTCGTGCTAGGAAAAAACGGCCGCTGCCTGCTGGTTATTTTACCGATGAAACTCGCCCTTCATCACACCCTTCCCCTCCTCAAAATCGACACCAGTACCTGCATTCCAGAAAGCAATAGTCCAAGCAGCACTAGTTCCGTGTCAGGATCAAGAGAGACAAACCGAGCAGCCAACACCCACACCACCTCTTCCTCAACCTACCCCTAACCCCGTCCCCTCACCTCGGACCTCCAAAGTACCTTACATCTGTGCTCCTACATTTAAGATCATTCCTGGTTCTGTCAAGAATAAAACAAAAATGTTAATGGCTTGTGATGTTGTCAGAATGTTCATGTGGAGTTTTGTTGACGTTATCTGGGAAAAAACACGGGCAAATCGTGTGACTCTGAGCTTCTTGGAACCCATGACAGTTTGGCAAGACCCAAAAACCGTTACGGCACTTCCAATTCCGACGATTCTCTCGGCGATCGGCACTCCGGCAAGTGTCAGTCGCCTTGTTTGGCAGTTGCCTTTTTCTCCTACTAATGCTTTTTTTCCCTGTTTGGTCGCCGAACGTCTAGCGACTGAATCCTCCAATTATCTCTCTTTTTCAGTTTAAGCTGTTACCTCTTTCCTTTTATCATCTAACTGAAGGGGGATAAAAACAAAACAATTTTACACTCACGTTATATTCTACATCGCTACTTAGATGGGTAAACGCAGCTCAGGTGCCATTAGATATATTGACAGCTCTCCACAGCAGACGTACAGTCTGGGAGAAAAATCCGTTTATTTCTCCCACTAAAATTTATTCCTTTTCCTCCATCGTTCGCTACTCGCTTTTTATACTTTTCTCGGTAGTTAAATGCGTTATGGAATCATCGTAGACTTTTCATTGTTCCGATTTTTTTTCTTGTGATAAATCATTTCCATTTTCCCTCATGGCTATCAACGACTTGTCAGGAGTTGCTACTATCACTACTTCTATCCTACTGACGGGCAACTGTTGTACTTTTAATTTCACCTGGACATTTTTCACTTGAACACCATTAATTTTAATTAATTACACTCTAGACTATTTTTCACTTCAAATCAGCAGATGACACTTATGGGCTCCTCTGTGCGCAAGAGCCCGTGCTGGCATAATGCCAGGTCAGTCATAAATAACAACATACGTGTTTTTTCATTATTTGGTTCCTTGAAGATGAAGGGAGACTGGCATCTGAGAGCATGGAAATGCAGAATACCCTTCTTTGAACCTTCCGTATTGTTGAAGTCCTCTACGGAAGTAATAACTTTTTAAGCAGGGAATTTGTGTTTTGTGGAGTAAGTATGTAATATATATATATATATATATATATATATATATATATATATATATATATATATATATATATATATATATATATACGTATATATATATATATGTGTGTGTGTGTGTGTATATAAATATAGTATATATTATATAATATATATTATATTTGTGTTTTGTGGAGGAAGTATATAATATATATATATATATATATATATATATATATATATATATATATATATATATATGTATGTATGTATGTATGTATGTATTTATTTTATATATTATATATTATATATTATATATGAATTTTTGTCACTTAAACATGCTTGAGTCAAAGAGTGGAAGGTCAAAGTCGACTTTTTATCGTTGTTTCTAAACACAAGTGCCCCGGTTCGAATCATGGCCAAGGCAGAAACACTTATCAAGTTCCCTTTACGTGCAAGATATTCCGATTGTAGAGTGAATTTGATATTAAACGGTATTTGTGCATCTGGCCCGGCCAGGATTCGAACCTGGCATTTTATATTCCAGGGGTATAGTAAATTCGAAAGTAAGCGATATTTATCACATAATATATGTGATTATAAGTCACGTATATCACACACGCACACACATATATATATAATATGTGTGTGTGTATATATATATATATATATATATATATATATATATATATATATATATATATATATATATATATATATATATATATATATGTGTGTGTGTGTATCGTGTCTGTGTAAATATGTAGGGAATATCAATGAAACTTTATAGCATTTTACCTATCATGCTCTGCAGTATGTGTGTGTGTATATATATATATATATATATATATATATATATATATATATATATATATATATATATATATATATATATATATATATATATTATATGAAACTTCTGTCAAGAGAAAGACGACGTGTTATAAGTTATAAACTTGGAACATATAGAAGAAGTTGAAACAACAGAGTGGAGGGTCTTTCGCCTCCACTCCAAAGGATTTTGAAGCAGACTACGGAAAACAAGACAAAAGATTACAGAGAAGACTCGGTTTTACAAAAAAACAACTAAAATGGAAGGGGTATTTTATAATGCCTAATTTTGGGATTAACAATAGATGATTGGGATTAACTCGGGTGACTGGATAGAAGAAGGAGAGGCAAAGGACATTAACACGGCTTACTGAGATTCTTTACTTTCGTTTTTAAATATCTTTCGAATATTTTTCCGCGGGATGGGGTCAAAAGTGTATACTCTCGGGCTTTAATTAATGTTATTCTCGTTTGTTGACTGTATTAATGTGGACTGAGATTTCTGGAAACAATATTTTTTCACACTTCTGTGGGCCCAATCAATTCCATGTGATTTTCCACTAAGTTCACAAAAAGAGCATTATTATTTTGGCTGGCTTTAACTTAAAATTTGTGTTGATTTTACTTGACATTTAATTGCTAACGTGTCTGGCCAAAAAAATGAAACAGTCTACACATGGGATTTTATAAAAAAAATTTTGTTTA
Organism: Macrobrachium rosenbergii; assembly: GCA_039081455.1. Taxonomy (NCBI): domain Eukaryota; kingdom Metazoa; phylum Arthropoda; class Malacostraca; order Decapoda; family Palaemonidae; genus Macrobrachium; species Macrobrachium rosenbergii. The sequence continues at coordinate 93,167,219 of JANJGK010000001.1, forward strand.
TTCTGGTGAGGGAAATTTCTTTCAAGCATGTTTTTTTGCAGTGTTTTTTTAAAGTGTTATATGAAAATTACATTTACATTGAAGGTGTCCAACACTGATTTAGTGGAATGAAAGCTGATGAAATAAAGCATACAGAGGACGTTCTTAAGTAATTCTGGTTTCCTGTCACTATTTTTATAAAATGACTTAACAACTTTAAGGTAGGAAGTATCCAGAATAAGAGTAATATAACACGAGTCCCCACCTATTTTCCTAATGGTGTGTAGTTCGTTATCAAGGCTTTATGGCTGTCAGCACGTATTGCTCTCAAAGACATCGAGGAGAATGTAGAGATTTTATTTATTTACAAGATGCCTAGAAAAATATATTGTGCATAGGTTAAATCCGCACAGTATTATAGGAAGAATGTAAATATACCTCAGAGACTTAGTAGCCATTTTTAAAATTAGGAGGATGTTCTCATGGCGAAAAATTATTGCCACCTCAAGTTTAGAATTCTGGAAACTCCACAAAAAGGTAATATTCCTCTGAAGTGTTAATGACAGCAGTTTGCCACGTCGAATACTTATGTTCTCTTTTGTGGTCCCATTTAGTATGAAATAAAGGAAGTAAAGCATTTAGCAAAACGTTCCAACATGTAACAATGAATTTCCTTTCTTGACAATATAAGACTTTTCTCAGAGTTGCAGTTTGAAGATCCCTCCTATGATACATTTTTGGCATTCAGGTTATCACATGTAACAAAAAGCATTAAAGAAGCGAAGGGAAATGTAATTAGAGTTGAATGATCTTTTTAATTTAAGCAAAATGAAACGCATTTCAGACATTTTTTAAATTGCAAGGGCAGGTAATGTCAAATCCTTATTAGAACAAAAAGAATTCTATTATTAGAAAGCTCGTGCAACAATAGACTGATGTAATTCATTGACACTACAACGTTTTGAGATCTAAACTATTTTGCATCTATAAACTTAATCCCCTATTACAGATTCAGCATAACAAAATCCAGTTTGTATAACCAACTGACGGTGAAATTCTTTAGGAAAATGAAAAATATGTACGCTAGGCATTTTTATCCTTATAATGTTTTAACGCTATGTTTTGTTGGTCTGTTGAGAATCTCGTGCAGCTGGTTAGTGTATCAAGAGTTTCGTCACTGTTGCTGTGGTTCGTAGGATCAATGGAAAGTTTTCATAGTAGGCGAGCAGTGCCGTCAGTGGACCTCATGCGGTGCACTGAAGGCATTACTTGAGGTTCTTTGCAGCGTGCCTTCGGCCCCTAGCTGCAACACCTTTCATTCCTTTCACTTTGTCTCCTTTCATATTATCTTTCTTCCATCTAACTTTCCACCCTCTCCTAACAATTGATTCATAGGGCAACTGCGAGGTTTTCCTCCCGTTGCACCTTTCAAACCTTTTACTATCAATTTCCGTGTCAGCGTTGAATGACCTCATAGGTCCCAGTGCTTGGCCTTTGGTCTAAATTCTATATTCAGTTCAATTCAATTCATTTTAACACTGACATGGTTCATGTATTCGGTTAAGTTATCAACAGAATTATAGTCAGTGTATAAATATATCATAAAACTGTAATGTCAAGGTACGCTCAAGTGATCTGGTTAGATTGTTTAGCAATAATATCCAAGACTATTGTTCGACCGGTCTTGTGTTTGACAGGTAAAGAAATATTGGAGTAATTAATTGGGATCTCGTTGAATTTTACAGGTTTCTCTTCTCAGAGAACACTGTACCTTTGGCTTTGTGCTCATTCCAACTCTGTGTAATTAATCTTCATTTATTTTTTTTTAGGCTGTCCCTTATTTAAACCTGACTCTTCCTTCGGAAATGGCATCATGTTGCAATTTTTGGCAAAATTTCATGATTAATTATTGTCTGTCAATAATGTATCACAAACGCTTGATGAATATCTGTTTCTTTCATATTTCCATACAAAGCACAAAATTAATCTGTGACCTTAAATAGTAAAATATGTCACTGCCTTTTGTTGCTCACAGGGACTTCTTGCTGTCCATAGAATAGGGTAATAATAATAATAATAATAATAATAATAATAATAATAATAATAATAATAATAATAATAATAATAATAATAATAATAATAATATTTTTCTTATTAGCAATCTCTCTCTCTCTCTCTCTCTCTCTCTCTCTCTCTCTCTCTCTCTCTCTCTCTCTGTCTCTCTCTCTCTCTCTCTCTCTCTCTCTCTCTCTCTGTCTTTGCACGCGCATCAAATGTTTTCGTATATTGTTTTGAATATGTTCCTTTTCATTATTACAGGAAGGATAAAAAACCCAGAGACTTCTAATAGCAATTTTTAAACATTAGAAGATATTCTTATTACGAACAATTATTGCCACCCCAAGTCCAGAATTCTTGGAACGCCACAAGAGTAATAATTCTCTGAAGTCTTAATGGAAGCATTTAGCCACGTCAAATAATCATATTCTCGCTTTTGGTCTCATTTAGTATGAAATAAAGAAGACTTTAGCAAAATGCTTCATGATTTAACAGTGAATTTCCTTTTGTAACGGAATGGGGCTTTTCTGAAAGTTGCAATTTGAAGATCCCACCTGTGATATATTTTTGCACTTAGATTATCACATGTAACAAAAAGATGAAACAAGAGAAGAAAAATGTAATTAGTTATATATAGTTAAAAAAATTTTTAACTGAAGCATAAGGAATGTATTTCAAACATTTTGTATATTGCAGTGGAAGATAATGTCTAATCCTTAATAGAATGAGGCGAAAATTACTGATTTTTTTGCAATTTGAAGATCGCACCTGTGATATATTTTTGCACTTGGGTTATCACATATAACAAAAAGATGAAAGAAGGGAAGAAAAATGTAATTAGTTATATATAATTGTTTTTTTTTTAATTGAAGCATAAGGAATGCATTTCAAACATTTTGTATATTTCTGTGGAAGATAATGTCTAATCCTTCATAGAATGAGGCGAAAATTACTGATTTTTTTTTGCAATTTAAAAATCCACGTGTGGTATATTTTTGCACTTAGGTTATCACATGTAACAAAAAGGTGAAAGAGGGGAAGAAAAATGTAATTAGTTAATTATAATTAATTTTTTTTAATTGAAGCATAATTAATGCATTTCAAACATTTGGTATATTTCTGTGGAAGATAATGTCTAATGCTTAAAAGAATGAGGCGAAAATTACTGATTTTTTTGCAACATTATGTTACCAAATGAACCTTTGCATGCAACGTAGGAAGGTGGAATTATAAATTGAAAGTCTTTGGTGATTATGTAGTAAGAAGTTCCCAAAAACTCTTGTAAAAATTAACCCACAACAAACTGGTAGATGCAAAATTTTCGGTGACCTTTTTATCATCATGCTTACAATAGCTAAATTGTATTTTGATAACATTTTTTTGTAATATAATGTTTATTATGACTTTGATGTTGCGGTTTGATAGTGTTTTATATATATATTTTTTATTTCATTCATAATTTCACTGATGCATAATTAATTATTATTATGGAAATTATATATAACATATGAGTGGTTATGGGTAATTGTCGGTATAAGGGGATCCTTCATTAGTTTAAAAAAATACGTCACATTTCAATAAGTTGAAAAAACAAACTAAAACTAAAATATAGATTATGTCTGTCCTAATCAGTTATATCTGATCCCAAAAAGATGAAATTCGCTTTTTCCTCCCCCTCTTCCATACACGTCCACATCTTGAATCACCCACTGTCACAAAATGGCTCAATCTTATTTCGTCCCTCATCCCAGCCCCTGAACCTGTCCCTGTTTTGAGGAACCACCCCCCTCCCCCAACCCTCCTCCCCAACGCCAACTGGTTCAAGATAATGAGGCCACTTACTGTCAAGACGATAGTTGATCGTCAGAGTTGGCGGCGAGAGACGCAGGAAACACTCGGGCGAGTCTTTAAATTCATCCTCCTTGGTTACGTCGAGGAGAGGAGAGGAGAGAGGAGAGTCTGAAACAGAGTCGTTGGCGGGAATGGAAGGGAGAGTATGGCTGATTCTTTTGTCACCTGCTACAGTTCTGCCCGGGGCAGCATTCGGTTTCTGGGGATTGTTTGTTTCGTTTTGGTACGACCTTTCTTCACTCAGTTCTTGAGAGCGGAGCCCTGTTTGTTCTTCCTTCGAACGGAAATTCGTAGAAGTTCCTTCTTTGTTGGTTGGCGTGTTTGATTTGAGCACTATGATTGCAACCTTGGGGTTGCGTCGAGTGAACGGGTCGGCATACTTCAACCAAGTTCGTAGTAAAGGTGCTACGTCGATAGCCACTTTCTGGGATAGATCAGGTCTTGGTAGTGTTTCCGATTTTGCACGATCAGGACTCTCACCATTCTCTGATGAGGAGGGCGAAAAACTCTCGCTAGAGTCTGTTTTGATTTTTAGACACATTTCTGTTGTTGGGTGAAACGTCGCGGCCGTAAGAATCGGGTACTTAAGGAAGCCGGTGTTTACAGAATGGAAATATGAAACAAACCGAAGTTTATGCCAGGGGGAAGCGGAGGGGTCGTATAAGTACTCTTCGTGTATGCTTGGATGGAGAGATCCCGGGAACAAATCATCGGAAATGTTGAAAGGAGAATAAAATTCTTCGTTTAGGGAAGTGAATGTCTGTGATTCAGTCTCAGATTCATTTGAATCTCGATAACAAATACCGTCGTAAAAATCTCTTCCGTCACCTTCTTTTGTGTCCTCCTCTTTTTCCACTACGAGTTGGCCTCCTTTCTTTGTGTGTTTCGATTTCTTCTCACTTCCTCCTCCTTTCTCGAAAGGTTCTCTTCCCGGTGTGGAGGTGGTGTTAAGATTTGTCTCTCTTTTATCCTCCTTCCTATCATTAATATCGGAAAAAGTTTTAGGTTTCATTCCACCAGGATGTTCAGATCTTCCCGGAGATGAGACTCGATGATGAGGAGATGGTGAAGGAGAAATTGAAGAGGAGCCAGGGAAACTTTCTGATGAGAAACTCGCTATCGGGACAGAATGCCACATTCTACGTAGTTCCTCCACGGCCCTCCATGGCGGGGCCACCTTCTCTTCCATTTTCTTCTTATTTATATCACTGTTGTCTGTTTTACTAACATACCCACGTGTTTCACCCTGAGCTTCCGCCTCTTTGGCTAAGAGAAAAACGTGGTATCCGTATTGCTCCACAATTTCCTCATCTCGGCTGTCGGGATCTTCTAGATTGTGTCCGTCTATCACAGCTACTGTCAACGGGTTAGTATGAGTGTGCGTCTTGTCATCAGTCAGCCACCAGCATGGGACGAATAACTTGGAGGATAAGATGGTGAAGTCAGGACTGAATATATCGCTCGCAGCACTTCCCTCACTGATTTGTGTTGTATGTCTGTCGATTGTACTTTCTCTCAGGTGTTTTATTTTGTCTTGTGTTTTATTGGCCATTTCATCTTCGTCCGTAGTGTCGTTCTCAAGTGGACGGTGAAAGTGATACGAGGCAATTAGCACGGAGTCAGCGAATTTCGTACTTTTGTCGTTGCTATTCCCTTTCTCGGGCCCCTCGTGCTTGGTCTCTTGTCGACTTTTTGGCCTTTTTATCAGCGACGGAGTCGTTGCCAATATCACTGATTCGTTCCGGTCCCCAGGGCCTGGAACACCAATATCCGTGACCTCACCACTAATCACAGCTTCACTATTGCCCCAATCATCTAGGGGACGCAGCAGTCGATACTCTACTCCGAATCCTGGATGGAACGGGATGGGATCCAGGACTATTGTCCTCTCTTCACCCTCTACTTGCTCCTTTTTGTCATTCTCGTCAGTTATGTTTCCATAACAGCACCACCCCATGATTACAAGGCACACCAGGAACCGCATTTTGAATGTACAGCGAATGCTCAAATCAAATCCAAAAAAACAAAAATGCAGTCATTGGCTGTTGGTCATCTGTGTCGCATTATCATCGATGCCTTTGTTTTAGATTTAGATCACTCACATGGAGGGAAAAGATTTCATTTGTTTCAAAATTTTCAATAATATTTGCTATCCATTTTCTTTGTAAACTGTATCTTAAAGTCACTTGGTCTTTTTGTAGTTGTTAATTACTGCAAAGGTTTCACCGTTAGTTATAGATTTCATTTGCTTTCAAAATTGTCAATAATATTTTCTATCCATTGTCTTAGTAAACTTTGTTTATCTCAGAATCACTTGGTCTTTTTCGGTAGTTGTAAATTACTGCAAAGGTTTCACTGTTAGTTACTTTAGTGCATTAATTTTACTTTATAAACATGAAGCATGCATCAGTGTCTGTAAAGTCTGACAGTTTCTACACTTTTAAGGACATTAAGAAACTCCTTACAGATAATCTACTCATAAATAATGAATTCAAAGTTCTTGACCTGAAGCTGAACTGAACACCTTGTATCAAATATAAATATGCAATTGGAATGCCACTCTTTCTATGAAAATATAACACTAAAGGCCATTTTTAATTTTAAGATATTTTTCTCGATAATGAAATAACTGTACATAAAGTTGTACTTAGCTATAGTTGACTTAGAATTATAAATATATATGAATATATATGTATTCACTTCAGTGCGAAAATATACTCTACATTTACTATTTCAACACTAAAATTTTAGGCAATGTTTTACTACTGTAGGCAATACACCATTTTCCCTGAGTTGATAGGACATATCATTTATGGAAATATTCAGGACCTCCAAATCACTCAGTTTCTTTATTCTTGCACACGGACCTTGATAATCCTGTCATTCGAGGACGGGACTTTGACTTAGCACAGAAATAAGAAAATAAACTTCCTGCTGGTTACTCCTCAACATCCGGACCGCTCCCTTTCTCGCTATTTCCCGTATCTCTTTCTCTCTCTTTTCCTCTCTTTACCCTTCTCACTCTCTCTCTCTCTCTCTCTTTCTCTCTCTCCACGCCCTGCAGAAGCTTAGTTGTGGCCGTATCCTGAAAAGAAACCGAAAAAAAGTTGATTAAAACAGTATTTTGATGTAATTTACTAATCGCAAGTATAAAATTTTCAGGAAGCGCGCGAAAGGAATTTCAGTTTTTTGAGGCGCTTCTTATAACTTTTATGTAACTGATCACAGGTTGTTTGCTGTGTTAAACTTATAATTCCTTAGTAAAGGAATTAATTGATTCCCTTTCATTAGTATAATTCCTTAGTAAATGAATTAATCGATTCCCTTTCATTGGTACTGTGTCTTGATTTCATATATCTTTAATGTGAATTACTTCGTCACCGTTACCATAATTTTCATTTTTATTTAGGTTTATGGTTTTGATCGTGTTATTCCAATTCTTCTTCAAACTTTGACCGTGGTTAGTTTCGAAAGTTTTAAAGACGCAGAGTCTCTAAATTAGCAGTACAAAAGGACCGCGATGGGGAAACGTAAATTCCAAATCATCACATACCTCACATCGCCAGGCCTCTACCCTACCGCTGACAAGAGCTTAAACTAACTAATTTTTAAGGTTTCTCGTATAGAAAAACCACTGAGTTATTGATTTAAATTGTTTTCTCATTGTACATCGAGATGAACTCTAGTGCACTGAGGTAAAAATATTTTTCTAAGTACTATTTTTAATTGTGTCTGCATTGTATAAGTATTTTGTCAATATCAAGCTATGTCACTGAACTGGGCATGGCTCCAGATAAATTAATATCACAAGTGTCGCTACCACAGGCATATTCTAATTACTAAATCGTAATGAATGACCCTTATTTGTGGTAAACTTCCTCGGCACTAGCCATTTCATACACCTGCAGGGAATATTCATGAGCATCATATCGAACCTACCGACACAATCTGTCCTCTCACCTTATCTTGCGCATGCGCTGTGCTTCCTGGCTATTAAGGCCCTTGTTTTCCCGTATGTCTATTTTCACCATCTATCCGGCACTTTGTGCGTCTTCATCTCCCGATCCTACTAAGACCTCCGAATTATACACTTTTCATCAACCTTTCATCCTTTTAGTCATCTGTAAAAGAAAACTATTGTGCCGGCGTTGTCTGTCCGTCCGCCCTCAAATCTTAAGAACTTATGAGGCTAGAGGGCTGCAAATTGGTATGTTGATCATCCACCCTCCAATCATCAAACATACCAAATTACAGCCCTCTAGCCTCGGTAGTTTTTATTTTATTTAAGGTTAAAGTTAGCCATAATCATACTTCTGGCAGTGCTATAGATACCAACAACATAGGCCACCACCGAACCGTGAGTTGAGTTTCATGGGCCGCGGCTAAGATTTTTAAGGGCCGTGGCTGCGGCCACCGCCGGACAGAAAACTCGACGGCGCCGAAGAAACCTTGGCGCAATTTTTACTTGTTTTCTTTCCTGTTGACTGAACCTTTATCTCAACAAAATTACCCTCCCTCCTGCGATGTTGTTTGCCGGCTCTCTACTTCTCCGTAAGTCCAAATTTTTCATTCTTCCGATTCTTGATATGCCCCATATACTATAAAAATAGTTAATCTCTGCAGCCTCGACCCTTCTTTCTCATTCTACATCCACACTTCATTCTCTCTCTCTCTCTCTCTCTCTCTCTCTCTCTCTCTCTCTCTCTCTCTCTCTCTCTCTCTCTCTCTCTCTCTCTCACACACACACACACACACATATATATATACATATATATATATATATATATATATATATATATATATATATATATATATATATTTATATATATATATATATATATATATCTGTATATAATATATATATATATATATATATATATATATATATATGTATATATATATATATATATATATATATATATATATATATATATATATATATATATATATATACACACATACAGATAATCTGTTTTTTCCCAAATAACAGCCAGTTGCGGAAAAAGAGAAGACAGCCGTCTGTTACACATCTCAGCTTACGTATAAGCCTCATCAGCATCTCAGAATAAGAGAAAAAGAACCACCCACCCAGTACACCAATCAAGCACCAGCAACTACAGGGGCTTTTACAAATATACGCCCATAGCGATAAGCCAACAATTCCTAGAAAACTAAGGCAGTCTGATATCAGATATCGGAAAGGGCATCCTACAAGAATAATGACAAGGAGGAGTGCAGTTCCCGGTAATATAAATAAATCCGTCCCATCACGAACAGTCTCATTTTCCACAAGATAAGTGTCATTTGCCGCATAACCATCTAACGCTCATCACGGTCTGTGCTCTTTGGTTTGCATGTAGTTGGGGAGTGGGGTAGCAGGGACGTTGATATCTGATAGTATTCGTGTGGAACATTTCATGCATCTATAGGAAAATATCTTATATATATATACATATATATATATATATATATATATATATATATATATATATATATATATATATATATATATATATTTCTTTGATTATAGACAGAAGCAATAAAAATCGAGAGACAGTAATGTATAAATATATGTATATATACTGTATATGTATACACATATACTGCATATATAGTACATATATTTATACATTACTGTCTTTCGTACTGTCTCTCGATTTTTATTGCTTCTGTCTATAATCAAAGAAAGCGAACCATGTTAGTAAATTATAGAGCTTCGAGTACTGGTCATGACTATGATACAGATGTAAACTGAAATTTTGAAAGAAAAATCATTCAAGAAATAAAAAAAAAAGCATCTTATTGTAAGCAATATGTGTAAAACTCAACTAAGCGACTGAGGTTTTATTGCTGATTTTTTTTTCTCTCAGTGAAGTGGGCGGTCGCGTAATAAACCTAAAATCATTGATTATTACTCTCATCTCGGAAATTTTTAGGATGTAAGAGTTACCTTGTTTTGCTTGAATTGCATTTCATAAGGCTATAGATCTGAGCTTGATTCCAGTCCGTTCTGAAAACTCCACTTTGCCGCTGTTGACCTTAGTAATAAATTATATGCCTGGTAGCAGTTACTGTAGAGTGTTGTGCATCACAACCAGTGAGGGAAGGGCTTAAGTCAAAAACCTTGCCGAAAACCGTAATGTTTGCACCCTAGAAGCTACTTTTGCCATGAAAAATCGCCGTATAGTTGAATATCCATGTATACGAATATGTATGTATGTAAATATAAAATGTGTATATATATGTAAATTTATAATATATATATATATATATATATATATATATATATATATATATATATATATATATATATATATATATATATATAATGTGTTTGTGTATATATATGTTCGTGTGTGTGTGTGTGTGTGTGTGAGTGTAGAATAGACTGCAACTTCAAAGACTGATGTCAAGTTTTGTGACAAAAGAAAAACAAGAAACAAAGGAGGGAGGCAATCGAACTGAAATTTTACGACCTCCACTCCCCTTTCAAATAGGTACCGCAAAATGTTGCATTCCCAAGGAAAAATAAGAAAGGCACTTTTTTTTTTACATATTAAAGGATAATCAGTATACTCAGGAAATAGTATACTGAACACTTTTAAGAGAAATATACTCAAAGCGTAAACTATCATAATATCCATGGATGTAATCTCACACCAAAAAAATTACATTATTAAATTGTAGACATAAAATTATAGCGTCAGGAAAAATTGATCATATTTATCATTAGTCTATAAAATTTAGACAAAGCCTACCAAAATTGATAACCTACGACCAAAAGAAGACGAGAATGGATGGATCAGTATTTTATTATCCGCCATCCAGATTATTACTTCCTTGTTTTATTGTTTTCATTTCATATCTAGTCTGTGTGATATGCAGTAAACCCAAGAATAACAAATAAAATGCGGTTTAGTGAGTCATCTGTAAGAAAATAGACTGACTCTAGTTCCGTACCACATATTGAGCTCTGCTTTCATCAAGAGAGGTGGTGGTGGTGGGCAGGGGGAGGGCTCATTTCCTCTGTCGTGCCATAGGAGCTTTAAGACATATATATTCCAGGGCAGTTTTTTCATATGAGGACGCGCCGGAATTTTTTGTATATATACATTTAGTATGATTTTTTCTTATACTATATCCATCTTTTCATGTGCCTGAATTAATACCCTTGAGGCCTAATGCGAACTCCAAGTATATTCAAATACAAAAAGGAAAAAGTTGTCCTGAAATATGGAAAATCTTTAGACTGACACGTAGATATCGGCTGCCAACCTCGTTTTTTTTTTTTTTATTCTGCTCTCAGCAGAATAAAATGAAAGAATTTCCATAAAAAATTACTTGCTTAGTAAGGGACCATACATTACTGAGTTTGTACTACATGGGTCGCTAGTTGAACAGTTTTGTTTTGGTGACCTTTATTCATATTAGAATTAAACAACATTTGAAAGTTTAATAAAGAGCAGTGACCGTCTTTATCGTAAGTAGGGAAAAGCAGGAAAGTTAATAAGCAGGTAATTTAAATGTAAGTTAAAGGCGAAATATAGCTAAGGCTATTAGATTTTGTTAAATATGACGAACGTCATACAATCGTCAATCATAGTATAGAAAGCAGTACTGTCAGTGCGGAGAACTGACAATAAAATACGATGTTATGCTTAAAACTTTCATTTATTCTTGCTGGCGGTAGATGGCATTCCGAGCAAATTGTAAGACATCTTTTATATAAGAAAAAATTTTGTTATCTAGCATCCTCACTCTCCTTAAATCTCCTAAAACTGGGGTGTTCAGCAAGGAAGCCCTTTCCAGATAATGTGTTGACCCGAGCACCTTTTAATAAAACAAGGGAGAATAATAATGTCATGTTACAGCATGATAACAACGGAAAGGTGACAAGATATTTATTATTTATAGTAACTTGTCGTTTGTAGTTTAGTTTCATTATTTTCTCCATCCTTGTTATAACTAATCAAGTTTATAAAATCCCTTAGCAGGCGTTGAACCAGAGAGCAGGACTGGAAGCAGCAAGTAGATATTTTACAAACGAACGTGTTGGGATCAAAGTGTATCACTCCATGAAGCAATCGTGTGTGAACCTCCACGGAATCGTTGCCTGTATGCACCAGCAAGTTAGCAGAGAAAATGTTTTCTGGGTATCCACTCGTAATCTCGCAAAGAAATTACTCACGAAGCTTCATATTTAGTGGAACGCATTCTATTAAATATGAAATATAGTTTCAAGATTGAATATGAAATACAGTTTCAAGATTGAAAGAGAAAAAAATATATATAGATCCATAAAATACAATAATGATATTTGTGCCATATATGCTTGTATATCACTATTTTAAGTAATTTCGCCCTTGTGGCAAGATGTCAACACCCAACAGTTGGCGTATGATGCCATTCGTGATTGCTGATGAATTTTCGGAGGATCATTCCAGCGTGCTGTAGGGTCACACGCGGACCTACGCACCTTCCATCTTACCATACAAGAAACAGCAGATGTCACGCATTCTTTGTACATATATTCTCACTCATATTATTGTTAGATGTATCATTCATAGCGCGAGCATTATTACAATATCAACAATCCAGCTATATGTATCATAACTTCATTCGTGTCTTGTATATTGATTTATGTACATCTTTCCATTCTCCAGCAAACACAGTTGGTTGTACTCTGACCTCTGTTTTGTTCGCCTGGTGTCAGGCACTACATTTCCGCTCGCAATGGATTCCTGTCAAATTAGAAACTTGATAGCGAACCAGTAATGTGATCATCTACGGAAATCTACTGCAGAATACTTTCTTCTCTGGACAACTTTAATCATTATGCATGAAAATAAGCAAAAGAATAAAATTAACCTCTGAAAGAAGTTTTCATGGGAATTTAGAATGACAACTTTTCTGTTTAAATGGAAATTCCTGGGAATATAGTAGTCCAGACGCTGTATTAATGATGTGCCCGGTCAGTAAACGTTGCATTTATTTCACAACTTGGACAGCAATCTGAATTTTGTATTTTTCATGTCACAGAACTCTTGTAGTCTCTTGTTTCACATTAAAATTGTGTCGCTAGATGTAAAGTACGTAAAAGGAGACGAATCTATTTGATATCGATGGTCCACTCAGTTGTTATGTCGGGTTAATAAAGTTGGGTCTACTTGAAAATTTGTGTCGTTAAAAGAAGCTTCAACTAGTTCTGCTGTATTGTTGTTTGCGCACAGCGAATTGAAAACGACTTGAAGTTCAAGGGGTATGGTGATGTAAGATATCCATGGAGCTCATTCTTTACCGCGATGGAAAAAATGGGATGGCAGCAATATTGAAGAAGTACCTGATCTTCAGTGCGATCACTGGCTGCTCTAAACGAAGAATAATTTTATAAATATATAAATTTTGGTTACATACATCTTTTATATTCACAAATATTAAGCCACACATGTCGTTTAATGCGCAATTCACTATACCTCGGGAATAAATTACACCCAAGGAGAATTACTTATATAATTCATAAGTGCTTCACCACCAGTGGGATTCGAACTGCCGCCGGGTTGGGAAACAACGAGGTATAGTGACTCTTGGACCACTGAGCCATCAAGAGAAGTACAAGTCGAATTCAGGTTTTTGTACGTCGAATCTATATCAAGTCACCGCCACCGTGACAGCTGATTGACAGGCTTGTAACATTTGGCTTATTATGAATTCGTGTCACATACTCCGTGACATATTTTATATTCAGAAATGTTAAGCCACAAATGTCTTTTTAGCATCCATTTCGCTATACCTATACCTCTTCTGTGGCTCAGTAGTCAAAGAGCGTTGAATTTCTTTGTCTGCCAAGGTCAGATTTCGAATCCCACCAGTGGCGAAGCATTTATCAGTTATAATTCCCCTGGGGGTATAAACTATCCCAAGGTATAGTGAATTGGATGGTAAATGACACTGGTAGTTTAATATTTATGAACAAAATTAGACAAGTGTTACAAACATACGTATCAGCTGTAACGGTGATGGGTTGATATCGATGCTATGTACAAAAACCTGAATTCGAAAGCCATATGTACTGCAGAGTCGGTATCAACTTATACCGCCCTTGACGGCTCAGTGGTCAATGAGTCACTCGTTTCCTAACCAGACGGCAGTCCGAATCTCATTGGTGATTAAGCACTCATTAGTTATTTTTTACTTTCGGTTTTAGTTATTCCCGAGGGAAAGTGAATTGGATATTAAACGACACTTGTGGTTTAATATTTCTTCGCACGTGCATATATATATATATATATATATATATATATATATATATATATATATATATATATATATATATATATATATTATATATATATATATATTATATATATATATATATATATATATATATATATATTATATCATATAGATGTTATATATTATATATATATATATATATATATATATAATATATATATATATATATATATATATATATATATATATATATATATATATATATATATATATATATATATATATAATGATTATAGTCACTTTAACACGTGATTCGCTTATCACACATTAACACAGGTGAAAAATAAGAGACGGGGTGAAGGTCCCGACCGGTTTCGACTTTAATTAAAAGGCAAATAGTGAATGAGAAAAAGTTACAGAAAAGCGGTATTTATACCAGAAGGTCCATTGGACAGCCGTTAAGTCACTCCATTTGGCAATTTCTCTTTAATCTTCTTAATCGCTGGTTGGAGGAGGATTTTATCTATGATATCTGAGTCCTCCAACCAGCGATTTAGAAGATTAAAGAGAAACTGTCAACTGGAGTGACTTAACGGCTGACCGATGGATCTTCTGGTATAAATACCACTTTTCTGTAACTTTTTCTCATTCACTATTTGCCTGAGGAGGGAGACAGTTTGGTCTCTGAAATATAGCCTTTATTTTCCACATTTTGGCGTTTCTATGGGCACCCTTATATTTGATGGAATTCTGTTTTAACAGGAAATATTTCACAGCCATATATATGTATATATATATATATATATATATATATATATATATATATATATATATATATATACAGTTTTTATATATGTATATATACTGTGTATATATATATATATATATATATATATTTATAAATGTATATTACATTTTATATACATATGAATACATATATGTATATAATATATATATATATATATATATATATATATATATATATATATATATATTAATTATATGTATGCCTTGTGTATGCTGTGTATTGTGGCGGTTCCAATGAAAAACGACACGCCATTCAGTGTCACATTTATCGTTAAGCTGTTGATTAAAGGAGGAACATCTTGAACAGAAAACTTCCCCATATATATATATATATATATATATATATATATATATATATATATATATATATATATATATATATATATATGTGTGTGTGTATGTATGTATGTTTGTATGCATATATATACACACACACATATATATACTGTGTATATATATATATATATATATATATATATATATATATATATATATATATATATATATATATGTGTGTATGTATGTATGTTTGTATGCATATATATACACACACACATATATATACTGTGTATATATATATATATATATATATATATATATATATATATATACTGTACTAATTGCCTAAGTTCCGGTGTCGCAATCATTTATTCATTTATAACTGTGTGTGCTTGCATATATAGATATCGTACTAATTCATTAGTTTACATATTTACATGTCCAGTCATTTACAGTATAATTATTGTTTTCACCAAGCCTCATAACACCGTTTCCAAAATTGTGCTCATTGGTGAGAATTTAATTATATCGTAAAGACTGGGGAAAACGTTGAAGTAAAAGATTATACGAGGGGGGGAGCTGTAATATAGTTGTGGAAAACAAACATTATCGAAGATTAAATGGGAGGAAATATGGACTAAAATCATGTTGGAGAATCGTAAAGTTTAAAAGTAATATTTGTTGTGGCCATCTTTTTTTTGTTTTGTTTTTGTTTTTGTTTTGTTACACATATGCAATCCATATTTTCCTTACCGTTTCCTAATTCGGAATTATTCGTTCTTTTCAAAAGTAGCTTATGGTGAAAAGAAATAATTTTGATGAGCGCAATATGGAATGGGTGGGTGTACCACAGAATTGGCGATCACGTGGAAGAAAGGCGTTAACATGGTGAATCCTGCTGAAGGGGCCCCTACAGGAAATTCCGTGATGCCAATTACTAAGTTACAGATTGGAGAGGCTTTTGTCTGTCGGCATCCCTTTGAGATAATTATTGACTGAGAAATGCAAGATATATACGAGGCTATTATCTGTGGATTACTTCTCGTGGTGCCCCTGGAAAAGACCCGGAGCGCGCTCCTGCATGGTTTCTCGTCACCTCGTATTGCTATTCAAATTCCTTACATTGGTTATTTTGTTTAAAATCGATCTTTATTTACTAAAAGGAGAGTTTCATTAGTATACGTGACTCTGTTTATGTAAACAATCTTGATGTCAAGAGTTATTAACTCGCGTAAATGGGACCTCGGATCGATTGAGACACAAGCATTTCAGTTTTAGTCATTGCGGGACGAAATAAACGGTTATAAAAGTTGTAGCACATCTTTTTCAAGTAGCGGCAAAAGATTGAAATGACGGTAATGATTAAAAAATGTCTCCAGTATCCGCAAAGGGAGATTGGTTAGAGTATTCTGTAAAGATTATTGTTTCAGCTTGAATAATACGTCTCAAAGTGATGAAAGAATTTGAGTAAATATGAAGTGGATATGGGTAAAGATATAAAATTCTCTTTAGAATAATACCAAGCTTCCATGGAAAGACTTCGTGTTAAAGGTAATGTTTATTCCCAAAGCCAATGCCGCCGTTTTATGAAATGCAAGAAAATTAGTTTCATGGATTTCCGCATATTATTTTTCATTTACCACATCTCCTACTTTGTTTCCGTTCTGCACAGCCCAGTCTGATGAAAAATGGCAGCCAGCCCTGGCATTGTAATCTTATTAAGAAAGAACATCTAGATATTTCTTCATAAATGTCCCTTTTCATATATCTATAGGATCATGATGTACAGTACAGTATCGTTTAATAAGACAACAATACCTGTCAGTACACTGTGCTATCATTTGTGAACAAAGCATTACTGAAAACTTTGTACACATCAGTTCACAGGTACCACGGTTATGTCATCGTCCTATGCCAATGGTTCCATCTCTGTACAAGCCTATATACAAACTTATCAGGTATTACACATACTTCTCCATCTTATTCATAGAGTTTTATTCAAATGATTTATAATAAAATTTAATATGCGTGTGAAATCTTCAATTCTTCAGGAGCTAGTCAGCTATTCAACCTAAGGAAGAACGTAACGCTAGAAATTGCCTGTGCTTTATCGTTCTTTTACATTCCCATAATCGAATAGTTTTTGTTGATTCGTGTATAAACGACAGTTGCACGCAAAATATTATTGTTAACATGTCTGGCGGTGTACTTTAATATACCACAAACTTCAAGTATGCTTTTCTAAGTTTTAAGGGACAGGAATTAGCGAGAATTTCTTGCCTTTAGATCAGGTATGGATCAGAATCATTTTGTGATTAAATGTGAGATGATGTAGACGAAGTCATGAGAAGATTTCGAAAAATTCCCTAATTACGGTCAGCATGAAAACCATCCTAATGGAGATTTTACGATCAAATATAAAGGAAAGTTTTTTATGACTAAAACTCTCCTGAGCTTCTTGCAGGTTTTATCTCTCGCATTCGTAAAATTCATCCAAGGTTACCGAGGGGATAAAGTTTGGTGGAGGCGTTGCCTTCCACGGTTTACAGCAACTGAATCATTTTCATTACATTTTAGAAAGTCTCTTCCCGCGGGGGGGAGAGGGGGGGGGCGGTTAATGCCGTCAGTGGACCTCAAGTCGTGTGTGCTTATTAGGAACACGACCTGGCATCATTAAAAGACGTTTTTGTTAGAACTTTGGCTTTTAAGCAAGTGTAGAGAAAGTTACTCTTTTGTCAGAACCTTGGTTTATTTAAAAATAAAAACGGATGAAACCTTGGCTAAGTAAGTTGGGTAATCTGTCTTGTTGAAGTAAGTCGGATTTTAATTAAGGAACCTGTGCAGATTGGCTTTAACAACTTTTGCATCTTTGATGATGACGTCTTCTTTATTTTTATTCTAATTAGAAAACAACAGTAGATAACTTAAGGTTTGCTGTAAATTTGAAGAATTTTAGTTATATAATTGCATTATTGTGTATTTTTTTAAAAGTAAGATAGTTATTCTTAGAATTTAATAAGTAAGTAAAGTGCATTGTTCTTTGAAAGAAGCTTTTGGTTACAGTTTGTTATTCTTCCCTATTGTTTGATTTTTTCTTCAAGAGAGCAACGTTTTATTGGAAGTAGTGGGCGATTTCGGAAATTTACTTGGTAAAAGTAGAAAAAGAATTCTATTCTTGTTTTTTCTGTGATCTCAGAATAATGACCTGTCAAGAAGAGACAATAGTATTTATGAGGTATAATGAATTCGGCTTATACATTTACAGGCAAATACCTGTCACAAATTGTTGGACACAAACCGATGCAGGTGACTTAGTAACACGTCTAACATTTCTGAAGTGGTCTGTAAATGAAAGAAAAAGTATATTTTTCTTTTTATAAGTTTTCCTGAGGTTTTGGGTGAGCTCGAAGAGTTAGATGCAAACGCTCTTACTTTGCCTCGGATGTTGAAAAGTTGGTTCAGCCCATTTTCGAGATCAAGAGTTAAGACGAAACCCGAGGCCTGCCTGCCACTCAAGGCTTGAATAATTAAGAAGTCTGTGAAACGGAAGTTTATTGGTTGATAGAAGTTAACAGAAAGAGTGCTGAAGTTCATTTTTTTATGTTTTCGAATTCGTAACTTGTCTGGCAGTTATGGGTAGCTGGAGGGCCGTGATGACTCTCGTGCCGTAAACAGATGGGTCGGTATTTAGTGTAATTTTACTCCCTAATTTCCTGAATAGGTCATTTCACATGTGTGAAGTTACCTATTCAGCCTTTGCGGTAGAAGTCGAGCGTTCACATGTTGACACCATTCCGCATGCGTATTAATGATAAACTTATATAAAACTAAGAACTCAGCTCTTTTTTCAGATATTCTTGTTCCTCTTCAATTTCTGAAAAACGAACATAGTCGTCCAGTCTAAGAGCAGGATTTCCTCTTACAATCCTGCTTCTCCTCCCTTTATTCTCTGGAACGCCAAACACATCGAATAATTTTTATTTATCTGAATGTGTTCCTCTAAGCGAAGAAAGACAAATTCATGAAGAAGACTACTAAATAGATGAAATGATGTCTACTAACGTATTCCCACTCGCATGGTTGCTCAGTTGTAACAAGCGTATCTCGACATTCACAGGTGAGGAACTAAGTGAAATTGTTTGGATGGATGAGGCGAGTCGTTTAATTATATATATTTACGAAGGTAATGAATTATGAAAGGATAACTTTTTACAATAATCTAAAGTTGACAGTGCATGCGGCTCATTAAAGAGCTTGCAGTGGTTTTTATTTCATTTTCTCTTGTAAAGAGCTGAGATCTGACTATACTTTCTCACAGAAAACCTTCAGGTAGTCTTTTTCTCTTCATTTAACCACTTTCGTTGTTATCTGTTCGTTTTCAGTGGTGTAGTGTCCTTTTGTCATTGTCATCTGTATTGATACAGAAATACTTGTTTTCGTACGCGCGTAATGTAGCTAATCTTATGCCAACGGGAATGGCTTTCTGCCGACTATGATCTCCGATAGCTGGAGCAAGTAACGACGATGGATCTCCACTCCAGGCTCCATTCGTGGAGGGGCCGGGGGGGGGGGAGTATTTCGAAACTAACACCTGCCTTCACTTCCACTTATTCAAGCTAGCCCTGTGAGAGCTGATAGTCAGCTCAGTGGTCTGGTTCAATTACTCTAATAATATAATAATGATAATCCACTTGTTCAGAGTATATGCTCTTGGAAAAACTCTTATATACTCGCGGCCAGTGGTTCGTTCATTAAATTTCAATGATGTGTTGTATTACATATAATTATAATAATTATGCATACCAATGAACCGACAGATTGGGATACCACTATGTCCTTATAAGCACTTGTGTCATAAGTATTTTGTGCAGATGGGTTTTAATACATGACCACCGCGGCAATGGGCCAGTATATTAAAGGAGTGTTTGCCTATTTGTTAGGACCTGAGATTAAAGAGAGTAAATAAGAAATATGGCAACACTTTTCCTGTTATAATTTCATCCGGAATATTTTTGCTTTTTATCGATATATTATTATGAATCATTTTTGTCTTGATGATCTGTGATGGATTTGATCTGTGTTGAAAAAGCACACAGATTTCCATTCACTGAGAAAACTCGACAGTTTGGAGTCAGTGTTAGTAAAGTAGATTATAGACGTTTGGGGTAACGATTGCTAGTGGTAAATTATATATAATCGATTTTACTTGGAAAGAGCACTAACGTATTTTCTAGTTGCTATAATAGATCACAATTTCTTCAGGCATCATTGACGTAATTTTTGGTGCACCAGCTTCGAGAAGTCATTGATCGGTTTAGCAGTTATTTTTATTAACCCAAAGTATTTTGATCTAGAGACAGTTGTTGGCCTGAGAAAATAAAACGAAAGCTCCACGAAAAAAAAAAAAAAAATTGTTCGCCACCCAATGTCCCAGACTAAGTCTCTCCTCATAGTCTCTCTTTCTCATATCAAGCAGCCTCATTATTTCATCATCACATCTCTATATGGTACAGTTTATCAAGTTATGATTTCATTCTCAAATTCTGAATGAATTTAAGGTCGGTGACATCTCACCACTCAGTGAGTTCTCTATTCTCGACTCGACGACCCGCATGATTTAAGAGGCACTTCATCTCGGGATCTTGCGCTTTCTCGCGCCGAGGAAAATTTATCGCCCACCTTATAACCATACACACAGCAAGTGCTCTTTGTCTTTCCCGAATTTTAAGTAGCTTCGTGATCTTCTTTACTCTTATTTTTATGTCACGGTTTGCCCCTTATTGCATGTCCCTCCCACTTTAACTTTCGCGTATATCTCTTTGTAAAATTCATCATGTTCCCGTAGGGGGGTTAGTGCCGTCATTGCACCTCACCCGGTGCACCGTAGGCATTACTTAAGGTTCTCTGCAGCGTCCCTTCGGCCGTAGCTGCAACTTCCTTCATTCCTTTTACTGTACCTCCGTTCATATTCTCTTTCTTCCATCTTGCTCTCCACTCTCTCCTAACAATTGTTTCATAGTGTAACTGCGAGGTTTTCCTCCTGTCACACCTTTCATACCTTCCTACTCTCATTTTTCCTTAAAGCGCTGATTGACCTCATAGGTCTCAGCGCTTGGCCTTTGGTCTAAATTATATATTCCATTCCATTCCAATTTATCATGTAGGTGAATATCCGTAAAATAAGTTGTAGGCAATTTATTTATTATTAAATATAACAGTAGATCTGACGATTTTCATGATTATAATCTCTCTTGCTCTTTGCAATTGCATTCGGTGACAACATTTCCAAGTTAACTCATGGGATTATAATAGCTTTGACAGCCATCACAGTCATTATACTTTATGTGCTATTATTGTCGTGCCGAGTAATACGTCCTATATATATCCCTAGATAATTATGCATAGTACTTGCAACTCATCAGTCAATAAGACAACGTCAGCAATCAGGATTTGTATATTGTGTATTTAGTTCTATTATTAGGTCTTGGATAATGGCTGTAGGTGCCTATTAAGTATTATAGCATATTATCTTGAGGTAATTGTTTGTATATTGCCCTGTATTCGCACACCTAGAGATAATGCTTTATTTTCACCATCTCGTTTAATAAAAACGCTTATTTGATAGAAAAAAATAGTCACACTAATGAGCATCTTGTTTTTTTTTCGTTAATTTTATGAAATTATTTTGTACTCTGATTATGTTATAGAATGATATAACAGCAGAAGACGAACAGATAATCACTTTAGCACAATGACATTAGGCGCTGTGTCTACTGTATGCCTTGCAGTTTGTAGTTAATGTAATTGTTGTGAGTTTAACGAATATTATTTAGTAATCTGAGGCTATGCCTGTTGTAAAATTAATTTTTTTGCTACGGTAGCGCTAAATCACCGGTGACAGCAGGAAATCAGTGTGCCGTTTAATTAGGACAAAATTACCCTTAACCTTATACATAACATGTAAGTAGTGCATGATAATTTGTAATTAATTATGCTCATGACATTTCTATACTTTCAGATGTCAGGGTACAAACTAAATGATGTGACTGAATTTTACAATGGAAGTAAGGTACACTCAAAGGGATTCATGCGTGGTAAGTTCTCTTAGCCTCTCAGGGTTGTAACTAGGGAGACAGTGACTTTTACCACTCAGTGATCAAGAGAGATTTAAGTTGATTTCGACTTATATCTCTGTTGAAAGCCGAGTGAATAAAGTCAGTGTCACTCTAATGGTTGTGATCGTTGCCAAAACAAATGTAATCCCAAAGGTTTACTAGGTAATCTTGTCACTGAATGTAATTACAAAGAGCAAGAGAGATTATAATCATGAAAATCCTGAGTACTAACGGTGTACCATAAAAGACATATATCAGTCGTAGGAGGACTTGTGGTATATAATTTCTGTTAAAGTGTAAGTGATTCCGAAGGTAATGTGAATTCCATATTAATGGGGTACTTGTGGCTATATATTTGAACGTATAAAAAATGTCTCTTGTAAAATGAGTAAACTATCAAAGTACAAACACACTTTTATATCTATATCTGAATGTATATATATATATATATATATATATATATATATATATATATATATATATATATATATATATACAGTATATATATATATATATAGTGTATATATAATACACTTTAGGAATTAACTAGAAAATGTGAAGCCAAACAACAGTTCTGCTCTTAAATTTCATCCCTTTTTCTTACTCAGACAAGGTCGTATGAAATAATGTTTATACATTTACGAATCCTCCTCCACAACAACAACAACAACAACAACAAATCAATACTACCTGTACCTTTTCATGCTTCCATCAGCAGCCAAAATAAAAACTCACCATGAGAACTTGCTGCAAAAGTCTGTTCTCATGGTCCAGGAACCCTTCAGGCATACATCACCATACCTTTCCCTGGAAGTCTTTTAAAAGAATGACCTCAGCAAAGCAATAAAAGTCAAGTTACCACTGCTAACATGGAACGATGAGGCTTTCGGTAATTGTGTTATTTTTACTTTTTTGGGGGTTCACCCTTTTTTAGGTGTTTTATTGGATGTAAAAGCTAAAGGATTTCCTCCTTATGAAGAATAAACTAAATCATAGAAAAAGAGTCTGGAGTGTACTGTCCTTAAGTATAGGAGGATTTTATTTTAGTCAGATTTTTCTCGTAATATTTATACCTTTTATTTTAAAGCAGACCTGTGTTTTGTGTGTTTTCCTCTAATGTTTGTTTGTGAACTTTATATATTTGCTGCTGTTGCAATAAACAAAATAAAATAGTTTTTCCAACGAAGAGTTTATCCGACGGGCGGGTAATTGCATAGTGGTCAACAATTTTCTGTTCTAAGCTGGGGGCCAGTGGTCAAGTATTTAGCAGAAAATTTACATTTTTGGAATTGTGTCTCAGTATTTAGGGTTAACTAATAATGATCAAATTCGTACACCTTATAGATATCTTCAAAATTTTAAGATTCGTCTTAATGTTATTGACTCGGTTTCATAATCTGTGATCTGTTTTAAGTCACTGATCATTTTATGTTGAATTAACAACTAATATTAAAGGTCAGTCAGAAGAGCAGAAAAAGTGTAGCGAAGTTGGTAATAAAATGACTCAGGTTAAATGATGTACGAAAATAGTATAATGCAGAATAGTCCGGTAGAAGTACCTTGGAAAGAAGCGTAAACCGATTGAGGATAGGGGGCTCCTAAAAACCGTCATAACGTCATTGAAGTAGAACCATATCTACAGAGAAAGGCGAATGGGTCTGTGAATGAAGCGTTTTGAGGGACACTTGCCATTCCGTACAAAAATAACCTCCGAGGCCAACCGCCATCAGCACTACAAGATAGACAACAAAGAGTAGCCATTTCTTTGAAACAAGACAAAAGAACAAACTATTCCATTCAGATATTTGTAATGAAATAAAATGAACAATTGACGGTCTCCGATGCAAAATGACGAGATGCGGATTGTTGCAGAAAAAACGAAATAGGAAATTGACAACCTCATTTAATTGAATATTGCAGTTATTGTTTAGTTGAAAGGGGTAGGAGTAGATACAGCTGCCGTAACGGCTGTTGAAAATTAAGTGTTTCGATATTTTTTTATTAGGACTATTTTTATTTTTAATATACTGCATATGAAATTAGAAAATATCTTGACGGAATGCTAGTAAGACAATACTGATGAAAATGGCAGAACAGTGAATTTTGGTAGTTTATGTAGGGTTTGTACTATGTCGAGGGAGGCTGTACAAGTAGATAATATGAGGGAGGAGGAGCTAATAAATAGACCTTTCAACTTTCAAGAATGGTTATTGTTTTTTTTCGAGGGTAAAATTAAATTTACGATACTGGCAGTCACCCTGTCAGAACTTCCCATCTCTGCTTTCCGAGGTTCTCTCTCTCTCTCTCTCTCTCTCTCTCTCTCTCTCTCTCTCTCTCTCTCTCTCTCTCTCTCTGTGATTACTTGTTTTCAACTGAGAGCTGGCTGGCTGACTTCATGCCGCGTCATGCGATATTTTTTTTCTTGCTGATGATGTTCTGTATTTTGTAAAAATTGTATGTGCAGAAGCGCCAGCCTGCAAGGGAATGACTTCGGCAGCAGCATTTCCTGGTGCCCTTCAACGTAGTGAATGTCTTGTTGCAGGGTCTCCGGGTCCTGGGAATATAAATGTGTATATTCTTGGTAAGGAGTGCTTTCCTCTTCTCCTCTGATAAGAAACGTCACAGTCTCATATTCATATTCTATTTAAATGGGTTTGAAGGATAATGAAGTGGGTTTTTTCATAAGACTTAATGCTTATGTATATCACCAATTGTATATGGTATGCTTGAAGGATCAGGCAACTGCTTGTGGGCGACCCAGCCCTGATAACTAATATGCTTTATTTCAAAAGTCCAGGCTACTTAGTATAAAAACAAGAGCCTCTCCAACTCCAAATGAACTTGTAATTGTCAAAATGATTATTAAATTTATTTAGAGGTTAGTAAAAGGGGAGGATTGTAAAAATCTAAAAAAACGTTTATACAACCAGAATTTTGTGGCTCAACAACAAGGGGAGCGTTAATATTTTTTTTATTGATTTTAGTTTAATCCAGCTTTGTGTACACGTAAGTAGTCAAGCCAATACATGAATAAAATATGACTGCATTATTACCATTGTTCTTGGTCAGTCTAATAAACATGCGTCCACTGAATTCGCCGCTCTTTTGTAGAATATATTTTATTGCTATTGTGAATATTAATTGAATCATTAACATTGAATTCTTTGCTTACAGATTTTCCATTTTCCAATTTTTCGATGTCAGTAGGGGTCATGTATGCAAACTGGCACATACGGAAAACAGTAAGCTTGCCTCATAAAGAGAGCTTGTTTAGGAAATTGAGGAAACCCAAAAATTTGGACCGAATATAAAATTTAGGCCAAAGGCCAAGTGCTCGGACCTATAAAGTTATTCAGCGCTGAATTAAAAACAGTAGAAAGGCTTTCAAGGTGCAGCAAGAGGAAAATCGCGCAGTTGCACTATGAAACAATTGTCAGAAGAATTGGAAAGTAAAACGGAAGAAAGAGACTTTGAACGGAGATACAGTAAAAGGAATGGAAGGGGGTGCAGCTATGGACGGAATGGATGCTGCAAAGTACCTCAAGTAATGTCTACAGTGCACCGCGTGAGATGCACTGCCGGCACTACCCCCTAGGGGGAATTCCTAAATTTAGAAGTTAATGAGTGATCAAACCTGTTGACTCGTGTTCGCTTCTTCCACGCGGCACCGAAGGTGTGGAACAAGCGAGAGGAACGTTGGTGTCGGCGGCTTTCATTCAGGAAGCTCTCAAGAACAGTGCTTGAAACATCACCTATAGAATAAAAGCATAACTGGAGGCCAGTGGGCGAAGTTGATGAGGGTTTAATTAGGGGGTTAAAGTGGTGGTCAGTGATGATATGTGAGAACCTGTGAATGAGCTCTGTTGAGAAGCATTGAGTAAACAGAATGTTAAGAAGAGTCGAGTAAAGAGAATGTTAAGAGTCGAGTAAAGAGAATGTTAAGAAGCGTTGAGTAAAGAGAATGTAAAGAAGCGTCGAGTAATGAGACTGTTAAGCAGAGTCGAGTAAAGAGAACGTTGAAAAGAGTCGAGTAAAGAGAATGTTGAGAAGAGTCGAGTAAAGAGAATGTTGAGAAGACTCGAGTGAAGAGAATGTTAAGAGTCGAGAAAAGAAAATGTTAAGAAGAGTCGAGTAAAGAGAACGTTAAGAAGAGCCGAGTAAAGAGAATGTTAAGAAGCGTTGAGTAAAGAGTATGTTAAGAGGCGTCGAGTAAAGAGAATGTTAAGAAGAGCCGAGTAAAGAGAATGTTAAGAGTCGAGTAAAGAGAATGTTAAGAAGAGTTGAGTAAAGAGAATGTTAAGAAGAGCCGAGTAAAGAGAATGTTAAGAGGAGATGAGAAAGAGAATGTTAAGAAGAGTATGAAGAATGTTAAGAAGAGTCGAGTAAAGAGACTGTTAAGAAGAGATGAGAAAAGAGAATGTTACGGAGAATTGAGTAAAGAGAATGTTAAGAAGGTAATGTTGTAAAGAGTTGAGTAAAGAGAATGTTAAGAAGCGCTGAGTAAAGAGAATGTTAGGAAGAGTCGAATGAAGAGAATGTTGAGAAGAGTCGAGTAAAGAGAATGTTACAATGAGATGAGTAAAGAGAATGTTAGGAAGAGTCGAGTAAAGAGAATGTTAAGAAGAGTTGAGTAAAGGGAATGTTAAGAAGAGTCGAGTAAAGGTAATGTTAAGAAGAGATGAGAAAGAGAATGTTAAGAAGAGTTGAGCAAAGAGAATGTTAAGAAGATTTAAGTGAAGAGAATGTTGAGAAGAGTTGAATATGAAGAATGTTAAGAAGTGTCAAGTAAAGAGACTGTTAAGATGAGATGAGAAAAGAGAATGTTAAGAAGAGTTGAGTATGAAGAATGTTAAGAAGAGTCGAGTAAAGAGAATGATAAGAAGAGGTGAGAAAAGGGAATGTTAAGGAGAGTTGAGTAAAGAGAATGTTAAGATGATAATGTTGAGAAGAGTTGAGTAAAGAGAATGTTAAGAAGCGTTGAGTAAAGGGAATGTTAAGAAGAGTCAAGTAAAGAGACTGTTAAGAGAGTTGAGTAAAGAGAATGTTGAGTAGAGTCGAGTAAAGAGAATGTTAAGAAGAATCGAGTATAAAGAATGGTAAGAAGAGTTGATTTAAGAGAATGTTGAGAAGACTCGAGTAAACAGAACGTTGAGAAGAGTCCAGTAAAGAGACTGTTAAGAAGGTCGAATAAAGAGAATGTTTAGAAGAGTTGAGTAAAATGTTAAGAAGAGTCGAGTAAAGATAATGTTTCGAAGAGATGAGTAAAGAGAATGTTAAGAAGAGTCGAGTAAAGATAATGTTACGAAGAGATGAGTAAAGAGAATGTTAAGAAGAGTCGAGTAAAGATAATGTTAAGAAGAGAAGAGAAAAGAGAATGTTAAGAAGAGGTGAGTAAAGAGAATGTTAAGAAGAGTTGAGTGAAGAGAATGTTGAGAGGAGTTGAGTAAATAAAATGTTAAGAAGGGTTGAGTAAAGAGAATGTTAAGAAGAGTTGAGTAAAGAGAATGTTGTGACGAGTTGAGTTA
The DNA here is from genome assembly GCA_039081455.1 of Macrobrachium rosenbergii. Classification (NCBI taxonomy): domain Eukaryota; kingdom Metazoa; phylum Arthropoda; class Malacostraca; order Decapoda; family Palaemonidae; genus Macrobrachium; species Macrobrachium rosenbergii. Next base: position 93,195,066 of record JANJGK010000001.1, read on the forward strand.
AGAGAATATTAAGAAGATAATGTTGAGAAGAGATGAGTAAAGAGAATGTTGAGAAGAGATGAGTAAAGAGAATGTTGAGAAGAGATGAGTAAAGAGAATGTTGTGAAGAGTTGAGTAAAGAGAATGTTGAGAAGAGTTGAGTAAAGAGAATGTTAAGAAGAGTTGAGCAAAGAGAATGTTGTGAAGAGTTGAGCAAAGAGAATGTTAAGAAGGTAATGTTGATAAGAGTTGAGTAGAGAGAATGTTAAGACAAGATGAGTAAAGACAATGTTGAGAAGAGTTGAGTAAAGAGAATGTTAAGGAGAGTTGAGTAAAAAGAATGTTAAAAAGAGTTGAGTAAAGAGAATGTTAAGAATCGTTGAGTAAAGAGCATGTTGAGAAGAGTTGAGTAAAGAGAATGTTGAGAAGAGTTGAGTAAAGAGAATGTTGAGAAGAGTTGAGTAAAGAGAATGTTTATAAGATAATGTTCACAAGAGTTGAGTAAAGAGAATCTGGAGAAGATAACGTTGAGAAGAGTTGAGTAAAGAGAATCTTGAGAAGAGTTGAGTAAGGAGAATCTGGAGAAGATAACGTTGAGAAGAGTTGAGTAAAGAGAATGTTAAGAAGAGTTGAGTGAAGAGAATGTTGAGAAGAATTGGGTAAAGAGAACATCACCACACTTGAGATCAGTATTTCTTACAAAAGCGAATAATCAGTAATTGAATCCGAAAGGCCTTCTCGAAGGAGGCAACCACCTTTTACAGTTGCATTTATTTCGGAACATGTATATGATCCTCCAAATTAATTACTTACATCACCAGAATATTGGAAGGAAGATGTAGACGAACAAACAAGAAGGAATGAGTAAAACGAAACCAGTTCAGCCTTCCCTTTTCCGAGATACTTCCCAGACACGTGTAAAGCACGGTTTACACTCTACGATAAATTGTAGCGATTTATTGTAATGAAAAGGTTGTTACAATTTGTCGTTACGTGTAAAAAGGAGATCGTAGCGATTTATTGGAGTTGGAATTGGATTGAGTGGTTGGTGCCAGCAGGCTCAAATCTATATGCATCGTAACGACAAGTTTGAACGTGTAAACAAGGTTCCAAGATATCGTTACAATCTAGCTCATTTTCAGATTGACTGCTGAAGTGTGAAGTCCTGGTGCGCAAGAGCTAATTCGAAATATAAACTTAATACACAGTGATGGCGAATTCTAAGCAAACTCCTCATGAGTTCTTAAGCTCATCTCTCAATGTATCCAACAGAGTTATATGAGAAAACACTTGTTTCTTCATTAACCAATCACGGCTCCATTTCCTTTTTGATATTCGTTTTTTTCTTGATCTTTCTCCCACTAAACACATCCCAAATGCAGACCACCATAATGTTTCTTCCATGACGCTCAAGTAAAGACTAAAAATATTGGATTAAAAATCGTTGCATGTAAACGCTCTTTCAATCATCCAATAAATCGTTACTATCTCAGTGTTCAACAAATCGCTACAATTTATCGTAGCGTGTAAACCGTGCTTTAGTAACATCAGACAAGTGGCATATGCGAATCTTTGTGAACATTTAGATGTAAATACACGCCCATATTGTTTTCATTTACTCCAACTGTTAATTTTCATTTTTTTTTTTTTAAATTTAAACATAATTTTTTTTAGCGTTCTGAGCAGCGGGGAAAGTTTGGCGGAACAAGAAAAAATGACCTAAATTTCTTTTTTACTAAACACTTCTCCTCCTCCAGATAGGCTTAAGGCTAAGCATTGGCGTTGCCAGTGTAGCCACGTAACTGCTTTGAAGGGTAATGTGTGGAGGAATCTACTTCCAGTGTCTTCTCTATTGTTAATAAGATTCCTTTATAATCTTGAAAAGCCTTAGCTGTCTACAGACGCAAGAGTCCAGCATAGCTATAGCCAGACTGAACCCTGCTGCTGGAAATCCAGGAAAGCGACCCTCTATAAAATAACATGACCAATTTAAACAAAATGAAGAAAATTTTTCGGACAGGAGGAAAGAAGCGTTTGGAAATTTTATGATTAAAGGTGAAAGTTTTCTCCTTCGATGATATCCACCATATTTGTTATGAATAAATACATATACACACGGAAGAACTGCGCAAAAAAACCACAAATACAAAACTATCTATTTCATAAATTGTAATAAGTATCATAAGCTTAGTTATTTTTTCAATACCGTTATTTCATTCTTATTTATATGTATAGTATTCCTCATATGTGTAACTCTGGTATGTTTCTTTTGATATGTTCTAAAAAAAAATGAGTGCCACTCAACAGAAAACTTTTATCATCAAAGTTTTCCAGAACATACCCGTGTACTCGTACCCGTGTAATCTTCCTGCTCCCCGGTAGATTTGATTCTTAATCCGGAAGGGAGCGCTCTTAGGCCTACTCACGAACTTTAATATCACTGCGCAGTGCGAGGAAATAAAATCTCTCCTGCACGATATTACCCTCGAATAAGATCCTCTGTAGAAGCGCGACGAAGAATGTCTCTAATTTTCTTTCGGGAGGTTCCGTTTTTTTTAGCTTTCACAGTCCGATTTTCAGTACAGGTTAAATTTAGATGTACCATGAATTTACTGCAAAGATATATATATATATATATATATATATATATATATATATATATATATATATATATATATACATACTGTATATATAAATATATATGTATATATATACTGTATATATCTATACATATGCATATATATGTATATATATATGCTTATATACATATATGCATGCATATATATGTATATATATATATATATATATATATATATATATATATATATATATATATATATAAAGGTTTGCCAATTAAAATACAGATAACGCGCATAGGTGTGTCTTAGATATATATATATATATATATATATATATATATATATATATATATATATATATATGTATATATACAGTATATATATATATATATATACATATATATATATATACACATATATATATACATACATACATACATACATACATATAAAATACGGATACCGCACATACATAAGTGCGTCTGGGAAGGAGATAACCAGCTAAGTTTAGTCGTTTTTGTTAACTAGAAAGAAAAGGCACGAAAGTAAACCAGCAAATTATCATCTTTCAGTAACCGTTAGCTCGCTAGATTTTCGGCCAAATCCCTTCTCATTTATGCTATGGGTTTTCAACGTAGTGGTAAAATGGAGCAGCTAGGCTCAATAAATCTCCCCTAAAACCGCCTGTGTCAAATCCCCGCTGTGCGGCTGTAGAAGGTTATTGAGTGCCAAAGTGCTCCATATCTTCAGGTCTTTCTTTTGCTTTGCGGCTTAATATTCTCAACACATTTATGCTTCATGAATTTTTTCGATTTAACTTTATTCCTTTTTACAAGTCTGCTTGTGCTGTGTGTGTGTATATATATATATATATATATATATATATATATATATATATATATATATATATTATATATATTATATATGTGTGTGTATGTGTGTGGGTATTTACATATAATAATTTTGGATTAAATTCTCACCTAAATGTCTCTTTTAAGTGAAAATAGGAATGGAAATATGTTTTTTGCGGATTTATATTCCTTTCCCTTTCAGCTGAATCCCTATTAGCCATTGCTGTTGTAAATGAGCACCCCGCAGCTTTTTTCCACACATATCATGAACGGCTCATGTCATACTTGGTTTTTTCAGATGGTTTATGGACGTATGCCCTTCAGGACTCCTGAATTATCCTGTCCTGGGAATGAAAAATGCTTCGTTGTGAAAGTTTAGAGGAAATATGCACATACAACAATGATGGGAAATTATTATTATTATATTATTATTATTATTATTATTATTATTATTATTATTATTATTATTCAGTAGATGAAACCTGTTCATATGGAACAAGCCCATAGGGGCCATGTTCTTGAAATTCAAGCTTCTAAAGATTATGGTGTTCGTTAGGAAGAAGCAAGAAGTAAAGGGAAATACAGAAAGAAGAGATCCCACTGAGAAAAAAAAATTAATAAATTAATAATTAGATAAAAATGTATTAAAATGCAAGGAGAATAGTATAAAGGTAGTAACGCATTGCATCTTTGCTTGAACTTCTGAAGTTCCAGTTGCACGACATCCTGTGGGAGACTGTTCCACAGTCCAACGGTGTCAGGAATAAAGAACCACTGGAAGTAAGAAGTTCGACAGAGAGGCACATTTACTGCTGTTGGTGCTTCTGTTCAGCGAAAATGGTTGCTCTCGGCAGATAAAGGGGATCAGGGATCAGTTGTGAATGCGAACGATCTCTGTTGAAATACAGCTTATGAAAAAGTGACAAACAAGGGACCATCCGTCGATGGTCCAAGTCATAACTGCTACTATTAGGAAATAGAATCTCGCCAACATGAACCAATCTATCTAAAAGAGATAAATCGCTGGCAGAAGTAGACATCCACACCGGAGAACAGTATTCTAGTAAAGGGAGTACAAATGACCTAAAACAGGTTGCATTGATTTTATCACCGTTATAAATATATGAGGACTTACGATCAATACTAACTTTCGTGCGGCATTTGCTGAAACTTTCATTGGATGTTCTCAAAAGTTAGATGTGAGTCAAAAGTTACACATAGAATAGTTGAAGCTTCAGACTCATTCAGCAAAGTTCCATCCACCTGAAGGGGAGGGTGGGGTGGGAAATCTTTACGAGATCTGCTAATCAATAGTGTTTTGGTTTTACTGGAGTTCAGCCTTATACCCCACCGACTACACCATTCTCTGATCCGGTCAATGTCCCGATTAAGGCTGAGGGCAGCTTCATTTCTCATAAGTCGAGACTTTACTACACCCACAATTGTTGCCTCATCGGCATGATGTACAATCTTGTTTTCCAGGCCAACAACCATATCACTTGTGTGTACTAAAAATAACAGTGGACCAAGAACACTACCCTGTGGAACTCCAGACACAGTAGGTCTTGGTTCACTAAAGATCCCGTCCATAGCAACTCGCTGCCGCCTACCTGTGAGAAAATCTTGAAGTAATCCTAAAACACATCCACCCACTTCACGATACTGAAGTTTGTAAATAACTGCCTTGTGATTTGCTAAATCGAAAGCAGCACTAAAATCTATTTGAATTACATTGCGCTCAAAACCCTTACCAAAGTTCCCTTGCAAATGGCATGTCAAGCCTAAAATTGTTGTATAATTGGCAAATGTCATGATGTACAGTACAATAAAGCTTGAAGTAAAATATTGGCCATTTTCAAGATTGTATTGGATAGGAAACGGACAAAGTATTTTATTCATTTATCATCGATTATGAAATCTTGCAAAGGAGAAAGGTGTCTTTAGCAGTGAGTATATTTATATCTACTCACTGGATGATATATTTTTATCATTATTCTGTTCCCAAATTCCTTAGAGAACACAGTGGAATAAAAATCAGAAATTTTACAGAAATCCTCCTGGAACAACACCCTCAGACAGTATATAAAGCTTGGTGTGTGTCTCCACTATCAATCAGTGTCCTCAGTTGAGGCTATCTCAGATAACCCTTTTCCCTGCAGGGGAAGACGATCTCATGCGAGGATCTACACCTCCCGTAGTGGGGGTGGGTAGTGCCTACAGTGCACCTCACGCGGTACACTGTAGGCATTACGTAATGTTCTTTGCGGCGTCCCTTCGGCCACTAGCTGCAGCCCCTTTCATTCCTTTTACTGTACCCCCATGGGGAATCTCTTTCTTCCACCTTACTGTCTACCCTCTCCTAACAATCGTTTCATAGTGCAACTGCGAAGTTTTCCTCCTGTTACACTTTTAAAGGATTTTTACTCTCAATTTCCTTTTCAGCACTGAATGACCTCATTGGTCCCAACGCTTGGCCTTAGGTCTAAATTTTATAATCCATTCCATACAAGGAACTACACCAGTTCCGGCTTGCCGAGTTCTCCCCGCCACCACCACCACCTCCCGGCACCCGACGAGCCCTCGACTTGCTGAATACCCGCTGGAGGACACGACGGCGAAGTCGTTCTGGAAAGAGCTCGAGTCCATACTGGCGTTACGAAAAACTCGACTTCGAAGGGAAACCTGAGAAGGTCGACCTAGTAAGAGAATATGTCATCGTCGCCTTCCAACCCACATCAGGGCCGCCGCCTTCATCTCTGAGCTTAAACACACACTTCTGCGAGTATTTAAACTTAAAACAATGAACCAGAAATAAAGAAAACTAAGAATTAGTCCTCTCCCTCGCCGGGAATTCGTTCCAGCGTAAGATGGATGTTCGTTGGAGTCCAGGAATTGAATTTTTTTTTCTCAGAAGATTCAAAGTCTTTGCCTCAGGTTTCGGACCAACAGTTCCAAGTCCCAGAAGGGATAAAGGCATTCCATGAAAAGTGTCAGCAAGATGAAACAAGAGAAAATTGAAGGTATTATCATTTGTCTAAAGGAAGTAAAGATGTTGTGCGTCATGAACTCGAATATAGTAGATGGAAATATGTCGGCCAAACAATCATTCAGAAGCCTGAGAAGTAGGGAAATAAGAAAAAATACCCATTTCGAAGAACGTCATATTTAAGCCAGCAGAACTGAGTAGCTCTCACCTAAGATTGTGTGTTACAGCGTATATATTAATGTTCATTGAAGTAAAAACGTTTCTCAGTATCAAGATTGTCTATATTCAGTAGTAAGGTTGTAGCCAGAGACCTTTTCACGTTAAATTGTAATTTGCTTTTATTCGGGACAGATGTTGGGCTTCCCTTTATACCGTACCCCACTCTTTTTCGTTCCTTCCTCATATTTTTCTTATCATCAGAATTGGTCGAGGTGAGAACTATATGTTGCCCATACCAACGGCCTTTCCGTTTTAAAAAAAATTATGAGAGAAAACAATAGGATTTTCTGATCTCAAACCCCTTTAAATTTCTCAATAAATACAATCCTTTGTGGTCTCGTAGGTTTTGCTCAGATAAAAAAAAAAGAATATTGATGGGAGGAGGCATTTAGAGGGAAATCTTTGGAAAAATGATGGGATAGTCTATTAAGCATTTTGTTGTCTCTAGGGAAAGCAAACTCAAAAAGCGCCGTTAAGCAAAAGACTTTTTGTCCTAAAAGGCACAGTTTCAAGAAACGGAAGATAATCAGGCCTTGAATTATGACTGAAGGATTACAAATAATTAGATGTTATGTAATGCACAAGTAGATAGTACAGGTGGATTTTATGAATACTGATTTTTCATGAGTTCTTTTTAGACATGGTAATCCATGTCTAAAAAGAACTGTATTGTATAAAGTGCCTTGAAAATGGCAGAGGAAAAGAAAGTTTGGCTTTAAAGGTCCAAGGTTTTTTCCTTAAATAGAAAATTCGTGTTTTGTCTTTACCTTAAGAACACTTAATTTGATTGTTATCGCTATTTTCTGTAAAGCACACACAAATTATATATATATATAATATATATATATATATATATATATATATATATATATATATATATATAATATATATATATATATATATGTATATATATGTACGTATGTATCTATATATGGGCGTTTTAATGTAAAATATTGACAGGAAACATTTTAGAGCTAAGTCTATATCTTCAGTTTCTCCTTGTTGATATTTTGCCCTGAAACATTAAGTGTTGGTTAATGGGCTTCCGCGTGTATATACATGCTTACATAAATACATACATACACACATGGGTATATGTATGTATAAATATAAATATATATATATATACACTGATAGATAGATATATCAAAGCTGCACAAAGCTGCACAAAGCTGCATGTCAAAATGTTTTTGGTATGGAACGATTTTTAAGAATTAATTGAAATAAGTAGTCCTCGAATTAAACCGAACAAAGGAAAATGAGGTCGATGGGAAATTTAATTTCCCTAAATATATTTAGATTTGAATCCCAGTATCCCAGAGTCATTTTCAGCTT